>CM038670.1:583203812-583550266 GCA_021605145.1 Aegilops bicornis
GGCGACACAGCCAGCAATGGCGCCCCCTGCCTGGATCCGAGGGGAGAAGTAATGGCGGAAGAGCGTCGTGCTGGGGTGCACCCCGACGAAGCCCTCGCAGAGATGGGCGAAGAGGGCCATACACGCCACGGCATTCGGAGTAAAATCCAGGAGGTGGAAGCCGTAGGTGTGCATGATGTCCTTGAAGAAATCAGAAAAGGGGGGATAGAGCCCGCAAGAGAAATAGTCGACGAAGAAGGGGTACCGATGCGGGGAGGGGGCGGCACTGGCAAGGACGACGGTCGTGGCCGGATGCCCTGTCTTCTCTCCCCCCGTCTTCACACCCCACAAACACTTGAACATCTCCCGAAGCTCGGGCACGCCAACCGTCGAGGGGGAGAAGAAGGCGGATTGCGTCCGCTGCACCGCCAACGCACCCTCTGGTGCCTCCGTCACTCCGACGTCCTTGGCCCCTCCTTTACCCCTGGTGAATTTGGGCGCCATGGCGACAGCGGGAAGTGGAATGGCAGAGGACGGCGAAGGCACGGCAGCGATAGGCGAAAGCAGAAAGGCTCGAGAGGAAGGGGGCAGCGGTTCTGAGATTGGAGGAAGGCGCAGGGAAGGGGTAAAAGTGAGCAGCGCGCCCGCGGTTATTCCTTTTTATGGGGAAGGCGCGGGCCGCCTCCTTTCCCATTAACTGCGATGCGAGGCATGCGTGCAGGCGTTGTCCCACGCATGCCTCCCACGTCATACGCACGCGCACGACCCCCACATCACGCGTTCAACAAAGGTCGTGGGGAAGCGCGGCGGACGGAACAGTGGCCGTGGTAAAAATCCACCCCAACTGCCCGCGCACCGTTCTGGGCCTGGCCCAACAACGTGCTACGCTTATGTGTGGCCCATGCCCGGGGGCTCCTGTCGGTGTACAAAAGTAGGAGCTCTGCTTTTGATCCCTTTACTTGTGCACGGGTAGTCAGAGCCTCCCGCCACAACCACGCATAGACATGGCAGGAAAGGGGAGCTGGAGAGGAGCCAAGGCCATGAAGACAAATGAAGCAGCGACAAGGACCAAGGCCACAAGGATCGGATGGGCGAAGCAGGTTTTCCCGGCAAGGACCCTTGCCGGGGCAGCCTCAGCGGCCCCGGCAAGACCCTTGCGGGGGCAGCCCGCCCACACCAGCCGAGCAAGCCACCCTTGAGCCCACCAATGCTCAGAAAAATGCGTTCGAACAGGGCTCGAGAGGCACCTCCATGGTGGCATGCAGATCTTTGTGAAGACATAGAATGCTCAAGATCAAATGAGGATAAGAAGGCAACCATCCTCACCGAAGAAACCCACAAGACCCCCGGCAAGACCCTTGTCGGGGAGGCCAGCGCGCCACGCCAAGACCCTTGCCGGGCCACCCGGCAAGACCCTTGCCGCCGAGACCAGCGTGCCACCGCAAGGCCCTTGCCGATCCACCCGACAAGACTCTTGCCGGGCCACCCGACAAGCCTCTCGCCAAAGCGCGATAGCAGGACCACTGCCAGGCCCGCCCCAGATAAGGCTTCACCGCCATTCCCATGCAGCTGCCGACCCAACCAGCTGGGCAGGCACCTGCGTGGCGGCATGCAATCCTTCATGGAGGCTCCACCACCGCGCCACCTCAGCTGCCTGCCTGCCTACATGGCACTGCATGCATCGCTGGCTGTATGCGTGGTCAAGCAAGGAGGAGCGGCGACAGATGGGACGGGCCTCGCCCCCATCCCCAATAAAGTGAAGGGACACCTAAGCCTCGCATTTAATGTGTCTTGTCCTATAATACTAGCGATAGACTCGCAGCATTGTACCCCTTTCCACCTCCTGCTTGCCACTGTGGCGACCCCTTTTCCTATAAAAGGAGGCCCGAGGCGACCAGGGGAGGGATTCGGCTCTTTGGAACCTCGCAGCACCTAGAGCTAGTTCGAGAGCTCAAGAACACTAAATACATCCTCCAAAGCAGGACTAGGGTTTTACGCATCCTCGCGGCCCGAACCTGGGTAAATCCCCCTTGTGTTTTCTGCTGGTCCCGCTCTTCTCACGATCCCCGCGCCCCGCAACCGTAGAAGGGATTCCATGATCCCATAGGTTTCCCACCGACATCTTTAGCGGAAGGCCGTAGGTTCGACCCCTACCTGGCGCACCAAAGATGTCGGTGGGAAACGACACCTATGAAGGATTGCATGCCGCCACGTAGGTGCCTGCCCAGCTGGTTGGGTCGGCAGCTGCATGCGAACGGCGGCGAAGACTTATCTGGGGCGGCCCTAGCAGTGGTTTAGCTGATGCGCTTTGGCGAGAGCCTTGTCGGGTGGCCCGGCAAGAGTCTTGTCGGGCTGCCCGGCAAGGGCCTTGCGGTGGCATGCTGGCCTCCCCGGCAAGGGTCTTGCAAGGTGGCCCGGCAATGGTCTTGGCATGGCGCGCTGGCCTCCCTGTCAAGGGTCTTGCCGGGGGTCTTGTGGGTTTCTTCGGTGAGGACGGTTGCCTTCTTATCCTCATTTGATGTTGAGCATTCTATGTATTCACAAAGATCTGCATGCCACCATGGAGGTGCCTCCCGAGCCCTGTCCCAACGCATTTGTCTGAGCATTGGTGGGCTCAAGGGTGGCTCGCTCGGCTGGTGTGGGCGGGCTGCCCCGGCAAGGGTCTTGTCGGGGCGTCCTTGCCGGGAAAACCTGCTTCGCCCATCCGATCCTTGTGGCCTTGGTCCTTGTCGCTGCTTCATTTGTCTTCATGGCCTTGGCTCCTCTCCAGCTCCCCTTTCCTGCCATGTCTATGCGTGGTCGTGGCAGGAGGCTCTGACTGCCCGTGCACAAGTAAAGGGGTGAAAAGCAGAGCCCCTACTTTTGTACACCGACACCTATTAACCGGAGGCCCAGCCTAGATTTGCTGTTTTTTGCCTATTTCAGTGTTTCGAGGAAACGGAATATCAAACGGAGTCCAAACGGAATGAAACCTTCGGGAATGTGATTTTCTCACCGAACATGATCCAGGAGACTTGGACCCTACGTCAAGCAACCAAGAGGGAAGGCACGAGGTAGGGGGGCGCGCCCTCCCGCCCAGGCGCGCCCTCCACCCTCGTGGGCCCCCTGTTGCTCCACCGATGTACTTGTTCCTCCTATATATACCTACGTTCCCCCGAACGATCAGATACGGAGCCAAAAACCTAATTCCACCGTCGCAACTTTCTGTATCCATGAGATCCCATCTTGGGGCCTGTTCCGGAGCTCCACCGGAAGGGGAATCCACCATGGAGGGCTTCTACATGATCATAGCCTCTCTGATAAAGTTTGAGTAGTTTACTTCAGACCTTCGGGTCCATAGTTAGTAGCTAGATGGCTTCTTCTCTCTTTTTGGATCTCAATACAATGTTCTCCCCCTCTCTCGTGGAGATCTATTCAATGTAATCTTCTTTGTGCGGTGTGTTTGTTGAGATCGATGAATTGTGGGTTTATGATCAAGATTATCTATGAGCAATATTTGAATATTCTCTGAATTCTTTTATGTATGAATGGTTATCTTTGCAAGTCTCTTGAATTATCCGTTTGGTTTGGCCAACTAGATTGGTAGTTCTTGCAATGGGAGAAGTGCTTAGCTTTGGGTTCAATCTTGCGGTGTCCTTTCCCAAAGGATGTGAAGGGCAGCAAGGCACGTATTGTATTGTTGCCATCGAGGATAACAAGATGGGGTTTTTATCATATTGCATGAATTTATCCCTCTACATCATGTCATCTTGCTTAAAGGCGTTACTCTGTTTTCATTAACTTAATACTCTAGATGCATGCTAGATAGCGGTCGATGAGTGGAGTAATAGTAGTAGATGCATGCAGGAGTCGGTCTACTTGTCTCGGACGTGATGCCTATATACATGATCATACCTAGATACTCTCATAACTATGCTCAATTCTGTCAATTGCTCAACAGTAATTCGTTTACCCACCGTGAAATACTTATGCTCTTGAGAGAAGCCACTTGTGAAATCTATGGCCCCTGGGTCTATTCTCTATCATATCAATCTTCCATCACTTTATTATTGCTTTGCTTTTTATTTTACTTTGCATCTTTATACCAAAAATACCAAAAATATTATCTATCATCTCTATCAGATCTCACTCTCGTAAGTGACCGTGAAGGGATTGACAACCCCTAATCGCGTTGGTTGCGTTGAGCTATTTGTTTTGTGTAGGTACAAGGGACTTTTGCGTGGCCTCCTACTGGATTGATACCTTGGTTCTCAAAAACTGAGGGAAATACTTACGCTACTCTGCTGCATTATCCTCTCCTCTTCGGGGAAATCCAGCGCAAGCTCAAGAGGTAGCACTCCTACTGGTTCGATAACCTTCGTTTCTTCACTGATGGAAATACCTACCTTTGATGTGCTACATCATCGCTTCCTCTTTGGGGAAATACCGACATAGTCCTAGCAGACAGGAGCTTTTCTGGCGCTATAGTCAGAGAGCGATCAATAGTGCAACATATTTGTGGCACTGCCGTTCAGGTCATATTGGTGTAAAGCACATGAAGAAACTCCAAGCTGATAGGATTTTGGAATCACTTGATTATGAATCACTTGATGCTTGCGAACCATGCCCCATGGGCAAGATGACTAAGACTCCGTTCTCCGGAACAATGGACTGAGCCAATGACTTATTGGAAATAATACATACCGATGTATGTGGTCCAATGAGTGTTGTGGATCACGGCGGGTATCGTTATTTTCTGACCTTCACAGATGATTTGAGCAGATATGAGTATATCTACTTAATGAAACACTAGTCTGAAACATTTGCAAAGTTCAAATAATTTCAGAGTGAAGTGGAGAATACTCATAACAAGAAAATAAAGTTTCTACGATCTAATCGCAGAGGCGAATATTTGAGGTATGTGTTTGGCCTTCATTTAAAACAATGTGGAATAGTCTCACAACTCACGCCACATGGAACACCACAGCATAATGGTGTGTCCGAATGTCGTAACCGTACTTTATTAGAAATGGTGTGATCTATGATGTCTCTTACCGGTTTACCACTATCATTTTGGGGTTATGCATTAGAGACAACTGCATTCACGTTAAATAGGGCACCATCTAAATCCGTTGAGACGACACTGTATTAACTGTGGTTTAGCAAGAAACCTAAGCTGTCGTTTCTTAAAGTTTGGGGTTACGATTCTTATGTGAAAAAACTTCAGCCTGATAAGCTCGAACCCAAATTGGAGAAGTGCGTCTTCATAGGATACCCAAAATAAACTGTTGGGTACACCTTCTATCATCGATCCGAAGGAAAGATCTTTGTTGCTAAGAATGGATCCTTTCTAGAGAAGGAGTTTCTCTCGAAAGAAGTGAGTGGGAGGAAAGTAGAACTTGACGAGGTATTTGTACCTTCTCTCGAGTTGGAGAGTAGTTCATCACAAAAATCAGTTCCAGTGATGCCTACACCAATTAGTGAGGAAGTTAATGATGATGATCATGAAACTTCAGATCAAGTTACTACCGAACCTCGTAGGTCAACCAGAGTATGTTCCGCACCAGAGTGGTATGGTAATCCTGTTCTGGAAGAGTCACGTTACTATACCATGATGAACCTGCGAACTATGAGGAAGCGATGATGAGCCCAGATTCCGCAGAATGGCTTGAGGCCATGAAATCTGAGATGGGATCCATGTAAGAGAACAAAGTGTGGACTTTGGTTGACTTGCCAGATGATCGGGAAGCCATAGATAATAAATGGATCTTCAAGAAGAAGACTGACGCTGACGGTAATGTTACTGTTTACAAAGCTCGACTTGTTGCGGAAGGTTTTCGACAAGTTCAAGGAGTTGACTACGATGAGACCTTCTCACGCGTAGCGATGCTTAAGTCTGTCCAAATCATGTTAGCAATGGCCACATTTTATGAAATCTAGCAAATGAATGTCAAAACTACATTCCTTAATGGATTTCTTAAAAGGGTTGTATATGATCCAACAAGAAGGTTTTGTCAATCCTAAAGGTGCTAACAAAGTGTGCAAGCTCAAGCGATCCATCTATGGACTGGTGCAAGCATCTCGGAGTTGGAATATACGCTTTGATGAGTTGATCAAAGCATATAGTTTTATCTGAGACTTGCGGTGAAGCTTGTATTTACAAGAAAGTGAGTGGGAGCACTAAAGCATTTCTGATAAGTATATGTGAATGACATATTGTTGATCGGAAATAATGTAGAATTTTCTGGAAAGCATAAAGGAGTGTTTGAAAGGATTTTTTCAAATAAAGACCTCGATGAAGCTGCTTACATATTGAGCATCAAGATCTATAGAGATAGATCAAGACACTTGATAAGTTTTTTCAATGGGTACATACCTTGACAAGATTTTGAAGTAGTTCAAAATATAACAGTCAAAAAGGAGTTCTTGCCTGTGTTGCAAGGTGTGAAGTTGAGTAAAGACTCAAAACCCGAACATGGCAGAAAATAGAAAGAGAATGAAAAGTCATTCCCTATGCCTCAGTCATAGGTTCACTAAAGTATGTTATGCTGTGTACCAGACCTATTGTGTACCTCACCATGAGTTTGGCAAGGGGGTACAATAGTGATCCAGAGTGGATCCTTTGGACGGCTATCAAAATTATCCTTAGTGGAATAAGGATATGTTTCTCGGTTATGGAGGTGACAAAAGTTTGTCGTAATGGGTTACGTCGATGCAAGCTTTGACACTGATCCGGATGAC
This sequence comes from Aegilops bicornis, assembly GCA_021605145.1. Classification (NCBI taxonomy): domain Eukaryota; kingdom Viridiplantae; phylum Streptophyta; class Magnoliopsida; order Poales; family Poaceae; genus Aegilops; species Aegilops bicornis. Next base: position 583,210,512 of record CM038670.1, read on the forward strand.
TCTAAGTCTCAGTCTGGATACATATTGAAAGTGGGAGCAATTAGCTAGAGTAGCTCCGTGCAGAGCATTGTAGACATAGAAATTTGCAAAATACATACGAATCTGAATGTGGCAGACCCATTGACTAAACTTCTCTCACAAGCAAAACATGATCACACCTTAAGTACTCTTTGGGTGTTAATCACATTACGATGTGAACTAGATTATTGACTCTAGTAAACCCTTTGGGTATTGTCACATGGCGATGTGAACTATAGAGTGTTAAATCACATGACGATGTGAACTATTGGTGTTAAATCACATGAGGATGTGAACTAGATTATTGACTCTAGTGCAAGTGGGAGACTGAAGGAAATATTCCCTAGAGGCAAGAATAAAGTTGTTATTTATGTTTCCTTATATCATGATAATTGTTTATTATTCATGCTAGAATTGTATTAACCGGAAACTTAGTATATGTGTGAATACATAGACAAACAGAGTGCCCTTAGTATGCCTCTACTTGACTAGCTCATTAATCAAAGATGGTTAAGTTTCCTGACCATAGACATGTGCTGTCATTTGATGAATGGGATCACATCATTAGAGAATGATGTGATGGACAAGACCCATCCGTTAGCTTTGAAGGAAATATGCCCTAGAGGCAATAATAAAGTTATTATTTATTTCCTCATATCATGATAAATGTTTATTATTCATGCTAGAATTGTATTAACCGAAACATAATACATGTGTGAATACATAGACAAACATAGTGTCACCAAGATGCCTCTACTTGACTAGCTCATTGATCAAAGATGGTTGAGTTTCCTAGCCATAGACATGAGTTGTCATTTGATTAACGGGATCACATCATTAGGAGAATGATGTGATTGACTTGACCCATTTTGTTAGCTTAGCACTTGATCGTTTAGTTTACTGATATTGCTTTCTCCATGACTTATACATGTTCCTATGACTATGAGATTATGCAACTCCCGAATACCGGAGGAACACTTTGTGTGCTACCAAACGTCACAACGTAACTAGGTGATTATAAAGGTGCTCTACAGATGTCTCCGATGGTGTTCGTTGAGTTGGCATAGGTCGAGAATAGGATTTGTCACTCTGATTGTCGGAGAGGTATCTCTGGGCCCTCTCGGTAATGCACATCATTATAAGCCTTGCAAGCAATGTGACTAATGAGTTAGTTAAAGGATGATGCACTAAAAAATGAGTAAAGAGACTTGTCGATAACGAGATTGAGCTAGGTATTGAGATACCGACGATCAAATCTCGGGCAAGTAACATACCGATGACAAAGGGAACAACGTATGTTGTTATGTGGTTTGACCGATAAAGATCTTCGTAGAATATGTAGGAACCAATATGATCATCCACGTTTCGCTATTGGTTATTGACCGGAGACGTGTCTCGGTCATGTCTACATAGTTCTTGAACCCGTAGGGTCCGCACGCTTAAAGTTCTGTGACGATCGGTATTATGAGTTTTTGTGTTTTTATATACCGAAGGCAGCTCAGAGTCTCGGATATGATCACGAACATGACGAGGAGTCTCGAAATGGTCGAGACGTAAAGATCGATATATTGGAAGCCTATATTTGGACATCGGAATGGTTCCGGGTGAAATCGGGATTTTACCGGAGTACCGGGAGGTTACCGGAACCCCCCGGTAATTGTATGGGCCTTAATGGGCCATTGTGGAGAGAGAGAGAGAGAGGAGGCCAGGACAGGCCGCGCGCCCCCTTCCTCTCTGGTCCAAATTGGACTAGGAGGGGGGCGGCGCCCCCCTTTCTTTCCTCCCTCTCTCCCCCTTCCTTCTCTCCTAGTCCAACTAGGGAAGGGGGGGAATCCTACTCCCGATGGGAGTAGGACTCCTCCTGGCGCGCCCTGCTAGGGCCGGCCGGCCTCCCCCGTTGCTCCTTTATATGCGGGGGCAGGGGGCACCCCATAGACACACAAGTTGATCATTGATCTCTTAGCCGTGTGCGGTGCCCCCCTCCACCATAATCCACCTCGGGCATATCGTAGCGGTGCTTAGGCGAAGCCCTGCGTCGGTAACTTCATCAACACTGTCACCATGCCGTCGTGCTGACGAAGCTCTACTGGATCGTGAGTTCGCGGGACGTCACCGAGCTGAACGTGTGTTGAACTCGGAGGTGCCGTACGTTCGGTACTGAGCATCGGTCGATCGTGAAGACGTACGACTACATCAACCGTGTTTTAATAACGCTTCCACTTACGGTCTACGAGGGTACGTATACGACACTCTCCCCTCTCGTTGCTATGCATCACCATGATCTTGCGTGTGCGTAGGAATTTTTTTGGAATTACTACGTTCTCCAAGAGTGGCATCCAAGCCAGGTTTATGCGTAGATGTTATATGCACGAGTAGAACACAAGTGAGTTGTGGGCGATACAAGTCATACTGCTTACCAGCATGTCATACTTTGGTTCGGCGGTATTGTTGGATGAAGCGGCCCGGACCGACATTACGCGTACGCTTACGCGAGTTTGGTTCTACCGACGTGCTTCGCACACAGATGGCTGGCGGGTGTCAGTTTCTCTAACTTTAGTTGAACCGAGTGTGACTACGCCCGGTCCTTGTTGAAGGTTAAAACAACACTAACTTGACGAAATATCGTTGTGGTTTTGATGCGTAGGTAAGAATGGTTCTTGCTCAGCCCGTAGCAGCCACGTAAAAATTGCAACAACAAAGTAGAGAACGTCTAACTTGTTTTTGCAGGGCATGTTGTGATGTGATATGGTCAAGGCATGATGCTATATTTTATTGTATGAGACGATCATGTTCTGTAACGGAGTTATCGGCAACTGGCAGGAGCCATATGTTTGTCGCTTTATTGTATGCAATGCAATCGCCCTGTAATTGCTTTACTTTATCACTAAGCGGTAGCGATAGTCGTAGAAGCAATAGTTGGCGAGACGACAATGATGCTACGGTGGACATCAAGGTGTCGCGCCGGTGACGATGGTGATCATGACGCTGCTTTGGATATGGAGATCAAAGGCACAAGATGATGATGGCCATATCATATCACTTATATTGATTGCATGTGATGTTTATCCTTTATGCATCTTATTCTGCTTTGATTGACGGTAGCGCTATAAGATGATCTCTCACTAAATTTCAAGGTACAAGTGTTCTCCCTGGGTATGCACCGTTGCCAAAGTTCGTCGTGCCGAGACACCACGTGATGATCGGGTGTGATAAGCTCAACGTCCTTATACAATGGGTGCAAGCCAGTTTTGCACACGCAGAATACTCGGGTTAAACTTGACAAGCCTAGCTTATGCAGATATGGCCTCGGAACACTGAGACCGAAAGGTCGAACATGAATCATATAGTAGATATGATCAACATAGTGATGTTTACCATTGAAAACTACTCCATTTCACGTGATGATCGGTTATGGTTTAGTTGATTTGGATCACGTGATCACTTAGATGAAAAGAGAGATGTCTATCTAAGTGGGAGTTCTTAAGTAATATGATTAATTGAACTTAAATTCATCATGAACTTAGTACATGATAGTATTTTGCTTGTCTATGTTGTTGTAGATAGATGGCCCGTGTTGTTGTTCCGTTGAATTTTAACGTGTTCCTTGAGAAAGCAAAGTTGAAAGATGATGGTCGCAATTACACGGACTGGGTCCATAACTTGAGGATTATCCTCATTGTTGCACAGAAGAATTACGTCCTGGAAGCACTGCCGGGTGCCAGGCCTGCTGCAGATGCTACTGATTTTGTTAAGAACATCTGGCAGAGCAAAGCTGATGACTACTCGATAGTTCAGTGTGCCATGCTTTACGGCTTAGAACCGGGACTTCAACGATGTTTTGAACGTCATGGAGCAGATGAGATGTTCCAGGAGTTGAAGTTAATATTTCAAGCAAATGCCCGGATTGAGAGATATGAAGTCTCTAATAAGTTCTACAGCTGTAAGATGGAGGAGAATAGTTCTGTCAGTGAACATATACTCAAAATGTCTGGGTATAATAATCACTTAATTCAACTGGGAGTTAATATTCCGGATGATAGTGTCATGGACATAATTCTTCAATCACTGCCACCAAGCTATAAGAGCTTTGTGATGAACTATAACATGCAAGGGATGGATAATAAAATTCCCAAGCTCTTCGCAATGCTAAAAGCTGCGGAGGTAGAAATCAAGAAGGAGCATCAAGTGTTGATGGTGAACAAGATCACCTGGTTCAAGAAAAAGGGTAAAGGGAAAAAGAAGGGGAACTTCCAGAAGAACAGCAAACAAGTTGCTGCTTGGGAGAAGAAACCCAAGTCTGGACCTAAGCTTGAGACTGAGTGCTTCTACTGCAAAGTGACTGCCCCAAGTATTTGGTGGATAAGAAGGATGGCAAGGTGAATAAAGGTATATGTGATATACATGTTATTGATGTGTACCTTACTAAAGCTCGCAGTAGCACTGGTATTTGATCTTTGGTTACATTGCTAATATTTGCAACTCGAAACAGTGACTACGGATTGAGCGAAGATTGGTAAGGACGAGGTGACGATGCGCGTGGGAAATGGTTCCAAAGTCGATGTGATCGCCGTCGGCACGCTACATCTACATCTACCTTCAGGATTAGTTTTAGACCTGAATAATTGTTATTTGGTGCCAGCGTTAAGCATGAACATTATATCTGGATCTTATTTGATGCGAGACGGTTATTCATTTAAATCTGAGAATAATGGTTGTTCTATTTATATGAGTAATATCTTTAAGGTCATGCACCCTTGAAGAGTGGTCTATTTGTGTTAAATCTCGATAGTAGTAATACACATATTCATAATGTTGAAGCCAAAAGATGCAGAGTTGATAATGATAGTGCAACTTATGTCTGGCACTGCAGTTTGGGTCATATTGGTGTAAAACACATGAAGAAACTCCATACTGATGGACTTCTGGAATCACTTGGTACTTGCGAACCATGCCTCATGGGCAAGATGACTAAAATGCCGTTCTCCGGAACAATGGAGCGAGCAACAGATTTGTTGGAAATCATACATACTGATGTATGTGGTGAATATTGAGGCTCGTGGCGGGTATCGTTATTTTCTCACCTTCACAGAAGATTTGAGCAGATATGGGTATATCTACTTAATGAAACATAAGTCTGAAACATTTGAAAAGTTCAAAGAATTTCAAAGTGAAGTGGAAAATCATCGTAACAAGAAAATAAAGTTTCTACGATCTGATCGTGGAGGAGAATATTTGAGTTACGAGTTTAGTCTACGTTTGAAACAATGCGGAATAGTTTCGCAACTCACGCCACCTGGAACACCACACCGAAATGGTGTGTCCGAACGTAGTAATCGTACTCTACTAGATATGGTGCGATCTATGATGTCCCATACTGATTTACCGCTATCGTTTTGGGGTTATGCTTTAGAGACGGCTGCATTCACATTACATAGGACACCATCGAAATCCGTGAGACGACGCCTTATGAACTGTGGTTTGGCAAGAAACCAAAGTTGTCGTTTCTTAAAGTTTGGGGCTGCGATGCTTATGTGAAAAAGCTTCAACCTGATAAGCTCGAACCCAAATCGGAGAAATGTGTCTTTATATGATACCCAAAGGAAACTACTGGGTACACCTTCTATCATTGATCAGAAGGCAAGACATTTGTTGGTAAGAATGGATCCTTTCTAGAGAAGGAGTTTCTCTCGAAAGAAGTGAGTGGGAGAAAAGTAGAACTTGATGAGGTAATTGTACCTGCTCCCTTATTGGAAAGTAGTTCATCACAGAAACCGGTTTCTGTGACGCCTACACCAATTAGTGAGGAAGCTAATGATGTTGATCATGAATCAACAGATCAAGTTACTACCGAACCTCGTAGGTCAACCAGAGTAAGATCCGCACCAGAGTGGTACGGTAATCCTATTCTGGAAGTCATGTTACTTGACCAAGGCGAACCTATGAACTATAAAGAAGCGATGGTGATCCCAGATTCCGCAAAATGGTTTCAAGCCATGAAATCTGAGATGGGATCCATGTATGAGAACAAAGTGTGGACTTTGGTTGACTTGCCCGATGATCGGCAAGCCATAGAGAATAAATGGATCTTCAAGAAGAAGACTGACGCTGACGGTAACGTTACTGTCTACAAAGCTTGACTTGTTGCGAAAGGTTTTTGACAAGTTCAAGGGGTTGACTACGATTATACTTTCTCACCTGTAGCGATGTTTAAGTCTGTCCGAATCATGTTAGCAATTTCGGCATTTTATGATTATGAAATTTTGCAAATGGATGTCAAAACTGCATTCCTGAATGGATTTCTGGAAGAAGAGTTGTATATGATGCAACCAGAAGGTTTTGTCGATCCAAAGGGTGCTAACAAAGTGTGCAAGCTCCAGCGATCCATTTATGGACTGGTGTAAGCCCCTCTGAGTTGGAATAAACATTTTGATAGTGTGATCAAAGCATATGGTTTTATAAAGACTTTTGGAGAAGCCTGTATTTACAAGAAAGTGAGTGGGAGCTCTGTAGCATTTCTAATATTATATGTGGATGGCATATTGTTGATTGGATAAGATATAGAATTTCTGGATAGCATAAAAGAATACTTGAATAAGGGTTTTTCACTGAAAGACCTCGATGAAGCTGCTTATATATTGGGCATCAAGATCTATAGAGATAGATCAAGACGCTTAATTGGACTTTCACAAAGCGCATACCTTGATAAAGTTTTGAAAAAGTTCAAAATGGATCAAGTAAAGAAAGGGTTCTTGCCTGTGTTACAAGGTGTGTAGTTGAGTTAGACTCAATGCCCACCACTTCAGAAGATAGAGAGAAAATGAAAAGTGTTCCCTATGCTTCAGCCATAGGCTCTATCATGTATGCAATGTTGTGTACCAGACCTGATGTGTGTCTTGCTATTAGTTTAGTAGGGAGGTACCAAAGTAATCCAGGAGTGGATCACTGGACAGCGGTCAAGAACATCCTGAAATACCTGAAAAGGACTAAGGATATGTTTCGCTTATGGAGGTGACAAAGAGCTCGTCGTAAATGGTTACGTCGATGCAAGCTTTGACACTGATCCGAACGATTCTAAATCGCAAACCGGATACGTGTTTATATTAAACGGTGGAGCTGTCAGTTGGTGCAGTTCTAAACAAAGCGTCGTGGCCGGGTCTACGTGTGAAGCGGAGTACATAGCTGCTTCGGAAGCAGCAAATGAAGGAGTCTGGATGAAGGAGTTCATATCTGATTTAGGTGTCATACCTAGTGCATCGGGTCCAATGAAAATCTTTTGTGACAATACTGGTGCAATTGCCTTGGCCAAGGAGTCCAGATTTCACAAAAGAACCAAGCACATCAAGAGACGCTTCAATTCCATCCGGGATCAAGTCCAGGTGGGAGACACAGAGATATGCAAGATACATACGGATCTGAATGTTGCAGACCCGTTGACTAAGCCTTTTCCACGAGCAAAACATGATCAGCACCAAGACTCCGTGGGTGTTAGAATCATTACTGTGTAATCTAGATTATTGACTCTAGTGCAAGTGGGAGACTGAAGGAAATATGCCCTAGAGGCAATAATAAAGTTATTATTTATTTCCTCATATCATGATAAATGTTTATTATTCATGCTAGAATTGTATTAACCGGAAACATAATACATGTGTGAATACATAGACAAACATAGTGTCACTAGTATGCCTCTACTTGACTAGCTCGTTGATCAAAGATGGTTGAGTTTCCTAGCCATAGACATGAGTTGTCATTTGATTAACGGGATCAAATCATTAGGAGAATGATGTGATTGACTTGACCCATTTCGTTAGCTTAGCACTTGATCGTAAAGATCGATATATTGGAAGCCTATTTGGACATCAGAATGGTTTCAGGTGAAATCGGGATTTTACCGGAGTATCGGGAGGTTATCGGAACCCCCCGGTAATTGTATGGGCCTTAATGGGCCATAGTGGAGAGAGAGAGGAGGCCAGTGCAGGACGCGTGCCCCCTTCCCCTCCGGGTCGAATTGGACTAGGAGGCGGCGCCCTTTCCTTCCTCCCTCTCTCCCCTTCCTTCTCTCCTAGTCCAACTAGGGAAGGGAATCCTACTCCCGGTGGGAGTAGGACTCCTCTGGCGCGCCTGCTAGGGCAGACGGCCTCCCCCTTGCTCCTTTATATCTGAGGCAGGGGGCACCCATAGACACACAAGTTGATCATTGATCTCTCTTAGCCGTGCGGAGCCCCTCCACCATAATCCACCTCGGTCATATCGTGGCGGTGAGGCGAAGCCTGCGTCGGTAACTTCATCAACACCGCTACCACGCCGTCGTCTTGTGAAGCTCTTCCTCGAGCTCTCTTTGGATCGTGAGTTCGCGGGACGTCACCGAGCTGAACGTGTGCTGAACGCGGAGGTGCCGTACGTTCGGAACTGAGGACCGGTCGATCGTGAAGACGTACGACTACATCAACCGCATTGTCATACGGTTCCGCTTATGGTCTACGAGGGTACGTATACGACACTCTCCCCTCTCATTGCTATGCATCACCATGATCTTGCGTGTGCATAGGATTTTTTTTGAAATTACTACGTTCTCCAACAAGCTTAGCATAAATGATCGTTTAGTTTTATTGCTATTGCTTTCATCATGACTTATACATGTTCCTCTAACTATGAGATTATGCAACTCCCGAATACCGGAGGAACACCTTGTGTGCTATCAAACATCACAACATAACTAGGTGATTATAAAGATGCTCTACATGTGTCTCCGATGGTGTATGTTGAGTTAGCATAGATCGAGATTAGGATTTGTCACTCCAAGTATCAGAGAGGTATCTCTGGGCCCTCTCGGTAATGCACATCACTATAAGCCTTGCAAGCAATGTGATTAATGAGTTAGTTGCGGGATGATGCATTGCGGAACGATTAATGAGACTTGCCGGTAACGAGATTGAACTAGGTATGGTGATACCGACGATCAAATCTCGGGCAAGTAACATACCAATGACAAAGGGAACAAAGTATGTTGTTATGCAGTTTGACCGATAAAGATCTTAGTAGAATATGTAGGAACCAATATGAGCATCCATGTTCTACTATTGTTTATTGACCGGAGATGTGTCTCGGTCATGTCTACATAGTTCTCGAACCCGTAGGGTCCGCACGCTTAACGTTCGATGACAATTTGTATTATGAGTTATGTGATTTGATGACCGAAGTTTGTTCAGAGTCCCGGATGAGATCACGGACATGACGAGGAGTCTCGAAATGGTCGAGTGGTAAAGATTCATATATTGGAAGGGTGCATTCGGACATCGGGATGGTTCCAAGTGATTCAGGCATTTTTCCGGAGTACCGGGAGGTTACCGGAACCACCCAGGGAAAGATTGGGCCTTCATGGGCCATAGGGAAGAGGGCAGGCATCCCACAAGGGGCAGCCGCGCCCCCTTCCTATAGGGAGTCCGAATTGGACTAGGGAGGGGGCGCCCCCCCCCCCTTTCGTTCTCCTCCTCATCTCCCTTCCCTCTTTCCCCCTCTCCGAAAAAGGAAAGGGAGTCCAACTAGGATTGGGAGTCCTAGTTGGACTCCCCTCTATGGCGCCCCCCCTAGGCTGGCCGCCTCCTCCTCCCCTCCTTTATATACGGGGGAGGGGGGCACCCCATAGACACAACAAGATTTGTCTTAGCCGGGTGCGGTGCCCCCCTCCACAATTACACACCTCGGTCATATCATCGTAGTGCTTAGGCGAAGCCCTGCGCCGGTAACTTCACCATCACCGTCGCCACGCCGTCGTGCTGACGGAACTCTCCCTCGTCCTCAACTGGATCAAGAGCTCGAGGGACGTCATCGAGCTGAACATGTGCTGAACACGGAGGTGCCGTATGTTCGGTGCTTGGATCGGTTGGATCACGAAGACGTTCGACTACATCAACCGCGTTACTGAACGCTTCGCTTTCGGTCTACGAGGGTACGTGGACACACTCTCCCATCTCGTTGCCATGCATATCCTAGATAGGTCTTGCATGATAGTAGGATTTTTTTTTTTTGAAATATTGTGTTCCCCAGCAGTTTGTATGATCAAATTTTTAGAGAAGACAAGCTTGGCACGTGGAGATGAAGAATTGCAACGAGGAGAACACCTACCATTGTCTAATATCAGCAAGTGCACGAGGGAGGAGAGGGAGTCACATGCAACATAAAAAGAAGGAAAATCAGAACCAGACACGGATTGACTGCCAGGAGGCCCGAGATTGATATACATGCACAATATGTGTTTGTGCTCCAAATAAGGCATGTAAATACAATTTGTAAAGCTTGAGTCGCGTGCTTTCCAAGATGTATACCCGCGGCCCACGATTCACGGTGACCGAGTCGCAGTCATCAAAACAATACGGTGGTTCTTTATGTCAGTTCTCCAGATAGAGTCGTATAAGTTAGGAAAGTTAGATATATGGTTGATTTCGACTCCGATACAATGTTGGACGTCCAGGGGTCTTTATATACCCTTGTAAGTCATGGCTTTTAGGGTTGGACCACACTTTGATTAAACCTCTACTGGATTGAATTGCTTTAAGCATTCATCTAAAATTATATTCCATTTTGCATCAATCAGGAATATTTATCTACACCAAATTTGTTTCGATATGGTGTATTTGGTACTGAAAGTCAAGTGATATCAGTCGTTCCATTGGGAACTCGGAGCTTGCAGAACCGCTTCATGGTCGGCGGCTACATGCGCAAGTGTGTGGTGTTGCGAATATCCATATTGTTGAAGATCCGTCACATTTGCGGCGGGGGAACAGCCGGAGTGTCCGTGAGCGTGTCACAAGTTATCCAATAAGTTCATCATCGACATCATCCGCTTATTGAGAAGATCGGGCTAGCCCATATCATCTTGGTATCAGATTTCCAGCATTTCTTTTATCTATAAAGAGGGACGAGAACCTTTTCCGATACTACTGGTAGAGGAAAAGTTATGGACAATTTATTTGCGTATATTAAGAGATAACTTTCAATCTTTGATTATCTTAGTAGGTAGACGATGCAAGCCACGAAAGTGCTAAAATGCATGTTCTTTGTAGCTTAGTGCAACGAGAGGCGTCGTGCAATTTTATTACCTTTTGGTTGTTTTAGCATTTTGGCCATTTCGCATCTGCCGTGTGTGTGATCTTTAGAGCTTAAAACTCTTAATAATAGTTTCATACATAAACCTCAATAATGCAAGGCAACATGCACCAATCGCATGATGTAGACGTCGGGATTCCCCCTGTTTTGTGCCCCTAACTCAAATCCACTACTTAGATTTACCCCTCATTTGTGTCCCTAACTCGAACCCACTACATTTGTGCCCCTAACTCGAACTCATTAGATTTACCCGTAATTTCGAAACATGCTCAAATTTACCCCTCTGTCATTAAGTGCCCTTATAGAAATGCTCTTCCGTGTCGTTAGTGTCCAGTCAAAGGGCTTTCACTGTCTACTAGACGTTTGTTCGACATTTTGCCTCTGTCTCCATGTGTCACTTATGGGTGGGCCCCGTTATCCATAGGATTTTTTAAAGAAACAATTGTCTCTCCTCTCACTTTCACTTACGGGTGGCCCCCTCGTCAATAAAAAAAGAAAAAGGAAAGTAAGAAAACATATCCATAGTGTATGGTTAGTGGGCCCACAGGGTATCAGGCCCACTTGTCATATGCTCTTTATTTTAGTTTAATTATACCTAATCTAAGTCAAAAACAAAAAAACTATACCTAATCTAACAACCCAATATGGTAGTGGGTCCAACTGTAAGTGTCACGACCTGGGCCCCACACATCAGTGTCCCAGGCGGCGTTTTAAACAGCGACGAGTGCTATGGTAACCAAAACCACGGTGGTGACGGCCGGAATCGCAGCTCCGGTGACCATTTGATTGGTGGAGAGTCTTGTTCAAATGAGTGCGATGAGGCGCGTTCTCTCGCACCAGTGGCGCATGCAGGCGTGGTCAGAATTAACTGTGGAGATGAGCTGGGAGGCGGCCGACGGTGGTGCTCGGCAGATTCGAGCAGGCGGGCGCAAATCCAGTGGTTTAGGGGACTGGACGACATTGTAGGGGCACCATGAGCACGACTGAGGTATTCTGTGTGGCTTGGCGGTGCAGAGGCGACGAATGGACGATGGCGCTCTGGTGGCCGCAGACAAGGAGGTCAATCTAGTCGCGTTGTGGTGGTCCTGCACGAGCTGCTCCGAGGAGGCGATGTAGTCGAGGTGTGCGTGTCTCTTAGACAACGTTTCAGCCGGTTGGGAGGATGATTGTCGTAGCGACGGCAAAGGTCACGGCGGCGGTGGCTCTCGGGTGCGGCTGTGGGGAGGAAAGCGAGCGAGGGAACAGAGGGAAAGCAATCTAGGGTTGTCCAGGGGGCTGCGGGCGTCACTAAGTATCCTTCCTCGAGCAACTGTGGCGCGGCTATCGGACATCGGCTATCGAAGGCGTGCACCGGCGCGTGCGCAGAGGAAGACGACGACCGGCGAGGGTGGGCTGAGCGTGACACTGTGCACTTGGGTCGAAGTGCACACTGCACTTGGGCCAAAAGGTAAGCGTGCACTCTCTCTCTCTCTCTCTCTCTCTCTCTCTCTCTCCCTCTCTCCCTCTCTTCTCTCTCTCTCTCTCTCTCTCTCTCTCTCTCTCTCTCTCTCTCTCTCTCTCTCTCTCTCTCTCTCTCTCTCTCTCTATCTATCTATCTTCTCTTTTAATTTCGGTTTTGTATTTTTTTTCAAGGGCGAAAATGTGCAGCAAACGCCCAAAAAAGGGTCAAAACCCTTTGACCAGGCGAAAATAAAACGGAAGGGCATTTCTATAAAAGGAATTGACGACAGAGTGGGAAATTTGAGCATGCTTAGAAATTAGGATAAATCCTAGTAGTGGGTTCAAGTTGTGCACAAATGTAAATGTCCCAAAACAAAATTACACCTAATGAATATTAAACTTTTCTATAGTCTATCTCAATTTGATTCTTTCGTTCAAAATACCACGAAAGTCATTCCTTCGTGAAACTTTTCACATGAGTAGAACACTATACAACTTCCGTTTTTATTTATTCAGCATATTAGCTTTGCCTCAAGTCAAACTTCATAAAGTTTGATCAAGCTTACATAAAAAATATTAACATCCACAATATCAAATAAATACCATTAGAATCAATATTTAATATATATTTTGCATTATATATATGGGATCCCTATATATATTTGTTATTGTGAAAGTTTATATTATTTCCTATAGACTTGGTCAAGTTTTATAAAGTTTAACTTAGTCAAAGCTAATATGCAAAGGGAATGAAAACAGAGTGAGTATTTGTCATAAAAAAAAGTTTCTAAAATGTTTGACTTTCTTATTGTTTTTTATTTTATTTTTCAAATCAGGTACATGTGCCCCATGATCAAGTGATATTTCCGTAAATGTTCATGTCAGGTAACAAATGAGTAAGTTTTTTCCGAAAAAAACAAATGAGCAATTACATTTGCTCTCTTCCCACATATTTTTTGTGAAAAGGCCTAAGGCCATATATTAAGTATTACATGTTTTTGCAAACACGCCATTGCAACAAAGAAAATTACATCAATTCCATAGGTGTGCCAAAATCTTCTTCCTCCCACATCCACTTGCTGCGTGAGGTGAGCAAAGTTTGATGTCGCCTCTTGGCCTTCGCCTCGACGAAGCAAACTTTTTTAAACCTAGGAGTTTGTAACGGAAATGCGGGGCACGCAAGTGTGAGGCACTCACCTACCAAGTCCTGTCGCCGACTCGTTTTGCCTCGCGATTCGCACATTAGTTCAATCTCGCACGAGGGCAGTAAAAAAGGGAAATCCCTCAAATATTTAAAGTTTCTTTTTTTTGCGGAAAAATATTTAAAGTTTCAATCATGCAACTTACTGTTTTTGTATCTAAAACTGTCAGGTTTCAACCAGTTTCAGAGATATAACTTCAAGCAATTTTTTTTGTCAATCATAGACACAAAATAATTGATTTTTATCGGTCGCTCGTACTAAGTTTCAACATTGAAACTTCACTTTTTTTAAAGTCATCAAAATATATTCAAAATGGGTCTTATTTGAAACCGATGGTCATAAGAAACAACTCAATTTAGAATTTTATTTAAAAGATATAAAACTTTGAAAATTGAAAGTCAAAATAAAAAGTGGGCACCAGGGACTTGCGTGCCCCAAATCATGTCCCGAGTTTGTAAAAATAGCGGTTGGGAAGCCGTCGATGTAGACTAGAAGACGGCGGTGGTCGTGATCTTTATAGAAAACCGATGCCTCTTATAAGAAGACATTGAAAAGAGCATGTAGATACTCCAAATACCACGAGCGCCGACCGAATCCAGATAGATCCATCGAAGACAAGAATCGATGGATCCACGAAGATCCATTAGAGATACACCTCCATAATCACTCCAAAGACGCTAAGCGCATCAATGGAACGAGGATGGGACGGGGGGACATTATTCCTAAACTGAAGACCGGTCATCGGAAACAAGAATAGGTAGTCCCTTCATTGACATCATGGAACTGATATTTATTATTTGCGGCGTATTTTCTTGACCAAATCGATGTTTGTCATGTTGAAGACCGTTTGAATGCCATATAGGACAGTAGCGTGACATGGACAGTATAAGACCGTTTCATTACACTGTCATGTCAGCCAGTATGCTAGTATTTCGAGAGAAGGTTGTGTACCTAACCTTCCATTACAGATACTACCTTATCGTCACTTCACAAAACTTGTCCTTTTGACAAAAGTAGTTAGATTGCATAAGTACGTCCGAAAGCATCTATCTCTACTACTATTAAAGAAGCAAACATATTCATCGCTAAGTACATCTATTCTAAACTACACAAAACAGCACAGATCAATTACGGCCTCACGATCAGGATCACTTAATCTATTCTAACCCCTAAGATTATGCTAACTCTCAGCCAAAAGTGCGTTTAGCAATTTTCGTGGGCGGACGAAAACTCTGTCGTCTCACGTTCGCGATCTCTACCACCGCTCTAAAATAGGAAACTGATCGCAATCAGATATCCTTAATTTGTGTGCTGCGATTGCTGGTGCTCGCTCAAAACAATTACCCTGCGACCCAGGCCGCACGAGACGCGAATGGACGAGCGCCTTCCCATCTAATAAACCACAACAAAGATCGGAGGCGGCGAGGGCGCGGCCCATGGGGCGGGACGTCGCTGCTGGCAATGCTCCTCGGCAAGACGATGCTGGAGATCGGCTAGGCCAGTCAGTTCGCCCGGGACATCATTGCGCGAAGGCTGATCCGCCCAAGATCTCGCAGCGGCGACACCCATCGCGAGGACCAGGAAAGCCACCGCGGAGCAGATGCCGCTCCATGCCAATCGCGTCAAGGAGAAGCAGAGACAGCGGGGCACGGCCGGAGCCGAGGCCGGCACGCCGCCGTTGCGTGGGCGCGTCCGGTACCACGTACAGTTCAAGCCCACCTAGCCCCGCTGGCCACCCGCATGTGTCGGCGGCGAATAGGGTGTCCCCCAAGAACCGGCTGTCGCACCCTCCTCCTCCACGGTGTACGCCTAGCCGCCGGCGAGAAAGAAACAGAAGCTCTCCTACAAGACTCGGTACCTTGTCATGGCCGCGCAAACGCTGCACAAGTTCCTGGGTTAGTGATCTATGGATCTATTATATTTCTTTGGATCTTACCTTCTTATTTATCTTTCAAGGACACCAGCAGCTGTTGGAGCTAATGGCCTAATGCAGATCTGAAAAAATATCAACGTAAGAGGAAGACCAACTACTTCAGTTGGATTTTACTTTTGTCATGGTGCTCCCCGTTGACTACTGTTTGCTTGTTGAGTTAGCTCGTACATAGATGTACTCCCTTCTTATCAGATGAGATGCAGTTTGTTACCACATCCAAGAATTGGTTTTCTTCCGCATGCAGAAACAATGCCCTGCATGTTTAAATCAGTTATCTTGTCATTCCTCAAGTTTCTTACTTTCTTTTGACCTTGTTTTGCAGAGCTGGAGGTAGTTCTGGGGCGAGATCCGATGTGTGTTGACGTAGAGTAGCTCACCGATGCATCGGGGCTTCTTTTTTATTTGCCGGTACCTGACGAACTCTATGAGCTTTCATCGTGGATTGGAGACATTATTAGCTACCTCCAAGTTGATTCTTTGATTTTTATTTTGACTTTTTTGCTCATTCTCTGCTCAGTGGGTGCAGGATCGGTGCAACGTGGTTGCGAGCTGTCCCGTCATAACGCATGTCTCCCTAAAGGTTCGTGACCCCTTTCTCTTTTTTTCCATACCTATCTTTCGGGGTTTTTTTGTGTCAAAGTATCTGCTAATCATTGAAAATTTCATTATCCGTCATGTTCTATTTTATGATTGGTTGATTAGCTCTGGTGATATTTTGAAATAATCTTGATTTAACCATATTGATCAGAAATTGTTACAGCTCTTTACACCTTTCCTTGCTCACTGTGTTGAATTAAACATCAAGTCGATAATATGATATGCTTACATATAGACGCCATTCAATTGATATGACTGCATGAGCGCGAAACAAGCAGCAGCTCAGAGCTTCAACGACAAGATAAGGTTTAACAGTTGAGTGGTATTTTTGTTAGATGTATTTCTTTCAATTTTTATCTGAATAGCCATGAACATATAGCTGCAGATGTTATTAAGCAAGCTACTAGGAGTCCTTGAACAAGCATCCAAAGTTACCTGCTCTAGCTGAACTGCCACCTTAGACTCAGAGGGCTCTCAAGAACCCCGCAACGCTTGCCTGACTAATGAGTTGCTATTCAATTCTCAGTCTCTCAATTGGATCAGAGTCTTCATATGTGCATCTTTAACTCATTATTATGTGTGTTTATTTAGTATAGTTGGATTGAGTTACTTTATGTGCTTATTCCCAGTTGACTATGCTCAATTCAGTTAATAGAATTTTTGGATTCAATTTTCAGAAATATTTCATATGCAGAATAACTGAGGCACATGTGTGGTCATTGGGCGATTGGTTTGCCAAGTTGTGAATCATCAGGTATTTAGATAGGTTGATATGAGGATCTGCTTTCAAATGCATCAAGTAAGGAGCTACGGGTTTGATTCAAGGTGATTTGTGTTGATTAATGTCTGAATATCAATTGAAACTAGGTACTTGCGTATATTGCAATACATTAGTTTGTCTCCTTCAGAGATGTGTTTTATACTCTTCTGATGTAACTTTACACCAGGTTCGTCTTCATGTCAAATGACATAGAGAAGCTTCCATCATATTAGAATTGTTGTGTAATGTGTAGAGTTCATTTTTACACGTCATGTTTGAAGCACCGGGAGAATTACATATGGTGTGTTTCGTAAATTGATATTAACTATGTAAGTGAGAATAGAACAATCTATTCTCTTTTATTATGCTTTCGCCACCCATACACTGCATTGTTATATAGTAGTATATGAATGTCATGAGGAACCAACATATTAGTTAAAGCTCTCTGATGTGGACTGAAGAAGTCATTTCGGACAAGCTCAATAATTCTTATTAGTATTTCGACACAGGCGAAGCGATTCGTCGGGTGATGCCAAGTGTTCCCCATGTGCATCGCATGCCTTGTGTGGGTTGAAATGTAGAAGTATCAGTGTAAGAGGTTTTACTTCAACAAGTGTGATAGTGACAATCATTCTACCTATGAGGCTACGAGCACCATGACGAAAAAACTCGGCAGGAGTGGCAATACGAAGATGGTCTATTTAAACACATGAGAAATGAGACTTTGACCATGGAGTATTAAAGAGTGATTACGTGCAATGCACGTGCAATCTTACTAGTAAATAAAAATAATCAAATCCTTTTGTAGGTCTATCTATCCATGGCGCATCATGATCCTTGTTAATTAGCACACCACTGGCGCGCGTACATGTGCTGTTGTACCGTACGTGCACAGCAAATTAACTTGCGCCGTCCGTTGCCTTGGGACTAGACTAGAAAGATGGGCGTCTTTACATGTCTCTTGTTTCTTCACCAACAATCCAAAATCTGCCACCCTTTCGAAAAAGAAAAAAATCTCAACGCACCCGTCCTTCCAGAAAACTGTTCTGCCACAGCGATCGCGGGTGTGCACCTACTACCTCTACAAGCTCCAACAGCTCTGCAATGGAAGAAGTTATTAATCGAGTTGAGCTAGCTAGCCAAGCACTAGCATAGCAGCGGATGCATGCCTGCATCTGCTGACCTGCATGGAGATGGAGTGGTGGCGCAGCGTGGTGGTGGTGCCGTGCTTTTGGCCGGCCGGCACGGTTGGCATGATGCAACGCGCAAAACCTCATCTCGCATGCATGGGGTGTGGTGTGGTGTGCTGCGGGTCCGGCCGGGGAGTAGCTAGCTAGAGCCTCCTCATGAGCCATGAGCCCGGCGTGATGGTAACAAACCCGCCCGCGCGGAGGGGAGGCGCTTTTGCTCGCCGCCGCAGGGTTTGGTTCGGTTGGGTCAGTGGGTGGGGGTCCGGTCCGGTCCGGTACTATGCTCGGGTTGGCTGTTGCACTAGTATCATCCACGTCCATGTCAAGCGTTAACACACACCGACACGACGTACACACGGACGGACGGACGGAAGGGAATTTGAGGGGCCGGCTGATCCATGATGTGAACTACTGTACTACCTTGGACTGTGAGAAACTCACCATCGGAACAACAGACAGCATGGACATGGATCACCTCTGTCCATGTACAAAAGCAACCGTTCCCTGGACCCAACGTGAACCTGACTCCACGCTCAAGATACTATTAGTAGTATAGCACATTTCCTCACGACGATAGGCCGACAGATTCTCTGGCAACGCATGCAGCATCCAAATTCTGGTGTCCGCCTCAGTACGAAACATGAGTAACTTGATATGATTGATCGTTAGAGCATTTTCAGTCGCGCCCTCAACAGGTACTCCTCAGGCGTTTTTGCCGCACCGGCGCCGAAAAAACGGCCCAGTCGCCTCCCAAAAGCCCGTTTTTCGCCGATTCGGGCCGAATTTGGTGCCGGTGGACCCAGGCGGAACCAGCGGCACAAGGCGCTGAAGCGCTGTGGCTGGCGTGGGTCCGCCTTGTCGTGACAGCGCCTCTTCCCGTCGTTTTTCCCCGCTTTTCCCCCAGTTTCCTCCCTTTTTCTCGTTTCCTCCCGCCATTCTCTCTTCCGCTCGCCTCCCGCTTGCCTCCCAGCCGGCCGCCATGGCACCGAAGAAGTACGTCGTTCCCCGCCCCGCGGCGACCGCGACCGCCTCCGTCGCCACCGAAGCGAGAGAAGCCGGCGCCGCCGTCACAAAGCCGCCGGGCATGACAAGCGCCGATTGGAGGGTGGAAATACAATGACGGAGGCCGTCACCGCCGGCCGTGAGCAGAACCCTCACCAAGAAGGCCCGTGACAACGCGGCACGCGCTGCCGCTGCCGCTTCCGCAGACCAAGCCGAGGCCGAGCGACGGGGACGTGCACGAGGGATCAACCAAAATGTCACGTTCCCCCATGGACACCCGGTCCAGCGCACGCCCTCCCCCGCCTTCACCGGCGTGCAGTATCCTCCATACAATTACTCGCCGCCCGCGTACGCCTCCTCCCCGACGCCTCCTCTCCGCCGTGGCGCACTGCCCTTCTCGCACCTCGGCGGCGCCAGCAGAGACCGAGGACGACATGGACGACATCATCGCGGAAGGATCGGCCGCGGCCGCCGCGTCTCCCGGGTTCACCGCCGATGAGGCGGTCGATCTCAGCGGCGGCATGCACGGCGAGCTCGGCTACGTCTACGGCGACGAGGAGCAGGAGGAGAAGGAGGAAGAGGAAGAGGAGGAGGAGGAGGAGGACGAGGAGGAGCCGGCGAGGAGGCGCAAGAAGAAGAAGCGGACGGCCAGGTCAGCCGAGCCGCGCATCAAGTGGGCGTCCAAGGAGAAGGATGCCTCGCCGAGGCATGGAAAGTCGTCTGCCTCGACCCGACAACGGGCGCGAACCAGAGCATCGAGACATACTGGGAGCGCATCAAGGCCGAGTTCGACGAGCGCAAGCTCGTTGACCCCTACTTCAAAGGTGTCTACATGCAGCGCGGGTCGAAGGCGATGGCGAACCATTGGGGACGCATCCAGGGGGCGTGCAACAAATGGCATGGTGTCATCGAGGAGGTGGCCGCTCGCCCGGAGAGCGGCGCCAACACTGAGGGTCAGGTATGCCACACCCCTCTCCCGTCTCTCTTCGCCGTGTGCGCACGCCAGCCAACTGTTTGTTTGTTCCGGCGATTCTGCGCATGTTAAACTGTATAGGCAGAGCAACAACGACGCCGAGTTCAAGTACTTCCACGTCTACAAGCGCATTGACAAGTGCGACAAATGGGCGGAAGTCCGGCGCACCCTCGAGAAGGCCAAGGAGACATACAAGCCGGACGCGCCGGCTCGAAGCGTCTGAAAGGCGTCCGGACGGCAACAAAGAGTGCCAAGAAGGGCAAACACGCCGGCGGCCACCGCTTCGCGTGCAGAATCCATCCAAAGATCGCCTCGCCGACCCACGTGCCTGTGGCGTCGCCTTCGTGAAGAGAAGACCGAGGCCCGGTGGTCGGCGTTGATGTCGACAAGCGCATCAAGCTCGACCTACTCCGGACCAACGTCGCCGCGAAGAAGAGGAACACCGATCTGGCTTTCCTGCTGGGCGGGGCGGACATGCTCCAGAACACCGACGAGACGGTTAAGGCGTGGTACAGGGCACATGTCGACCTCATCCTGGACCAGCTGCCCACGCCCACGCCTACGACGACGCCCACGCCCACGCCGCCACCAAGCCCGACCAATTATGTCGCCGAGAATGCCCGCAGCGCAGAAGCCACGTCGCCAAGCACAGAGACCCCGTCAAGCCCGCGCACGCCCACTCCGCCGACGCCGGAGGCCGACCTCGCCGTCTGATGCGCGTTTTCGTTGTGATTTTTGTACGCCGAACTTTTCATCGATCGCCGATCACCGCTTGATCACCGGATTGTGGCGTTTATTTCGGCGGAAAGAACTACGTTTGAATTTGCCAAGGCTGGGGAGAGGCGCTGGGCGTGTTGAGCTAGGCCGCCGAGGCGAACTAGCGCGGCTTGCCTCGAGGCGCGATTTTTCGGCGCCGAACGGAGATGCTCTTATGGGTAACAAGTGAGAGAGAGACACACACGGTTGACGTGTTGCTGGCTCTGCACTTTCACGAGACTCGAAGCAGTCGTCATGGCCCGTACGCGTGGTTGCGCCGCCCCAGGAGACATCACAGCACAGAGTCGTCATCGGATCTTTTCGGACGTGTATGTATGTTGGCGGCCCGATCCACCATCACCTTCTTCTTCGGTTCCAAACCTTCCAATTCGGCAATACCCCTACCGACCTTTGCGTGCCCATGCAGGTTGTTGCTGGTTCCGGGGACACCTGTGCTCGTAGAGGAAGAGCCTTCCTTGGAGAGAGCGTGACCCATCCCGATACCTTTTTTCACTTGTCGAGAAAGGGACATCCAGGACATCACCGGCAGTTTCCACCGCCCGGCGCCAATTACAGGTCATCCTGGACTTTGTGGTACGGTTCGTCTCCTTGAATAAAAGAACCGGAGGCTGGAATGCTTCCAGACAGTGATGATTTCTTTATCTAGTGGCTAGCGGGCAATCTTTTGTCTTTCGGATATGAAAGAAACTGCTATCTACCCCGCAAAAAAAAAAAACTGCTATCTATGTCTTTCAGAAAGTCAAACAAAAAAACTCTTGACGCATTCTTTTGAACGAAGTGCGTAGGGACGTTCATTATAGGAAAATAACCCCGGCCCGTGATGGACAACTTCAATTTTATTTAAAATGTAGTATCTGTTACAATACTCAGAAATAACAATGGTTTAAAAAAGGACCTTGATAAATCCCGAACGTTCGGATTTTATCCAGGGCAAATCTAACATTTTTTATAGGAATTTTAGTTGACTTGAGGATGACACATGTAGTTGGTAAGCACAACAATTTTGTCCTTGGTTTGTTTTTGTTAGAAAATTATCATGCTTACCGACTAAACTCGTCATCGATGTGTTAAGTAAAATTGCCTTAAAAATTGTTTAATTTGCCATGGACAAAATTTGAACGTTCGATATTTATCATTTCTTTTAGAAAAAGGGTCGGTAATAGATACATGGTTCATCCATGTAGCCTATTACTGGCACGTCAGTCAAACCAGTTGAATGTATCATAGGAAGGTTGTCAATGGGTAGGTGTAGTTTCACCTTTGGAGAAGCCGTTTGGTTCTCCGTTTATTTTATCTTTAGGTCATCTCCAACGTTGACCCCGTGAAAGCCATTCAACATGGTTCTATATTGGTTTGCTTGACGGTCTAGACGCACTTTTTCTCACAAAGTGGAGACAAAATGGGTGGAGGGGTTTTTGCGAGAGTCCTGACAACGGTTACGTTGGACTCCGACAACCCAGGCCCACTAAATCGCCCTCCCGGTCCCATTTTCTTCCGCTCCGCCACTTCCCTTCCTTACTTTGTATCCGCAGCCTCCAACTCCGTCGTTGCCGTTGTACCTCTCCGGCCACCACACATGCATTGCCGGTCGTTCGCAACCAACACCGACGCGCCCGCTCACCTTTCACAACGGCATTGTCCATCCTAGAGCCATTTGTACCCAGGCACACTCTGCCACCCTGTCGACCACCTCCATGGCGGCCAGCACGCCCGATAGGTGTTCAGTCAAATGCCATTAAGCTTATTTTCGAACGGCATGTCGTTTTTTTCAGAGTAAGAAGGATGGAGGGGTACTCGACCATGGAGGATGAGTTGCTGTGCGATGCGTGGTTGACTGTATCCGCGGATTTCGTAGACATGAGCAGATGGGAGACATTCTGGCAGCAAGTGCATGAATCGTTTCATGCACGAAAGCACATTGCCCCCTACAACATGCACATCATCCATGATCACAATATGAGGTCGTTATCGTATTGATGGTACGCCATCCAGTCCATCGTCACCAAGTTTTGTCACGTAGTTGCTTAGCTGGAGGCAAGGCGGCCATTGCACGCGGCAGAGGAGGAGATCGTAAGTTTTGCTTCTTCTTTCTCAACTTCTTGATTGAATCATTCATTCACTCAATGTTGCTCTACACATTTTGTGGCCTATACACGTTGTCGTGATGTACCACGGAAAAGAGGAGCGGTCATTTACGTAATTGGATGAGGCTGAAGGGGTAGTATGTATGGAATGGCACGATCCGTTGAAAAACTTGTTGGACATCGAATTTGAGACATTATTATACTAGACTTATTTGCATGCTACGTACGGATGATTTGTGTTATTTTCTTTTCGAACTTTGATGAATATCAGCCAGTTTGCATGAATTTCATCCACTAAGTAAAAAACCCGGCTTGAAATGTATGCGAGCAGCATTGGAGGGCCGGCCCCGGCATCTATGTCCGCGGACGGATACCGGAGCAAATTTGTGGGTCAGTGTTGAAGATGTCCTTACAAGGCGCTTAACTCTTTTCGCCCAATTTGAAATGACAAAGTTTTCTTACCCTTTACGAAACAATTACCTTTAAAAATAAAATGATTTCTGTTGACAGCTTGCTTACTAGATTTGGAACCATAGGTATAAACTTCTTTCAATTCTAACCCATTTCAAATATTGTTATGATGCTGGTAAATTCACTCCAACTATGGGCATTTTCAACGCCTGTTCGGACTGTGAAAGCCATCCAACGCGGTTCTGTATCGGTCTGCGGTACGGTCCGAACGCAATTTCTTCTGCAAACTGGAGACAAAAATGGGGAAGGTTTGCGGGAGTCCTAACCGATTCCAAGCCCGCTTCTAGCAGCCACGGCCCACAACCCTCCCCCTGCGGCGCTTCCGCTGGCGCCCGGTTTGTCTGCATTCATGCCGCGTAGAAGCGCGCTTTCTGCATTGAAGGTGGCTCGGTATGACGTGACCTCTCACTACCTTCGTCATTGAAGCGCGCACCAGCCGAGGGCACCGCCCGCTGCATGTCCGGCTCAACGCACCTCCTCGCCGCATTCATACGCCTTCATTATACCTGCATGGAAGCCGAGAAACCTACTTTGGAATCAGTTGCCACCCTAAGTCGGCGCGTGGTTCAGCAACTCGCCGCTCTAGGCCAGCTCGATTAGGAGTGGCGAGTTGCTCCACGCCGGCACGACGGGGAGCACGGCGGCACGGTCGTCATCGCTGTCGTCGACGCTGCCGCGTAAATATCGCGCCTTGATTCGTGGATAACACCTCCGTGCCGTGTACGCCATGCTGACGAGGCGAAGCCGGGTGCGCGGAAAGCCACGAGTCGATGGCCAGCGCCTCCGCATCCGCCGCCATCATCGAGGAGAAGCAGAACACGGGTGGCCACCGTCGCTTGGCTCTCATGAGCCGCCGCCGAGGCGACGCCTGCATACACAACTGGTGTCTTGCCCGGTTCTTCTCTTGCGAGGACCTCCGTCGATCTCGCATGGGCTCCACGGAAGCGGAGGCGCCGCCTTCCTCTCTCGCTGAAGCATCAACTGGGGGTTCCACTTCGATTAACGGTGGGGAAGCGAGCCGTCTTTTGCACAGAAGCATATACCTCCCGGGCTTCTGGCAGTCCGTTGATCGGGCTGTCGGACATGAGGAAGTCTAAGGGATCCACCAGCGGCCATTTAGATTAGGTATTATTATACCTCCAGAGTCAGACTAGCACCGCTTAGTTGATATAATGTAATTCGTCATGTTTATATGAAAGTCCGTTTTTTTAATAAAATTCATCATGTTTATATGAAAGCAGTGTTTGCATGAATTTCGTTCGGTTGATTCGTGTCGTTGTGGAAATGTATGCGGCTATGGTTGGATAGCGTTCTTCCACATCCGTGTTCATGGACTCGTGCCCCTGTCCGCGCACGAATGCGGAAGGATTTTTGTGGGTTGCCGTTGAAGATGCCCTAACTAATCTGGATAGAAACCTAATTTTGGTCGCCGCAGAACTTATGTTAATAGCACAATTATAAGTTTTATTTATCTAATTTGCTTGGTCACATGATACGGCAATCGTAAAGCAAAGTATTGCGCCCTCAGTTCGAGTAGTTTTAGATGTTGATATGGTGTACAAGGTGACCATCAGGAATAGAATTATGAGTGGACAAATCTTAACTTGATAAGAAAAACTAAAAAAGGCATATATTACGGCTCAGTGAAAACAAAAGTCAAAAATGCAGTCACAATCAGATTTGATCTAGGCAAGTACTCCCTCCGTCCCATAATATAAAATGTTTTTTTAGCTCTAGTATAATATAAAAAATAGTCTTATATTATAAAACAAGGAAGTATTTAGACAGTGAGATAACGTTGTTTATTACTAGTAGTCCGGAAACGCACATTAGCTTGTTCCCGCAAAGAAGAAAACGCACATTAGCTTGAGTGTCCGTCACCAGTTCGAGAAGATGTCAGTATAACTTCAAAAAAAGCTTTCGGGAGAGGGAAGGTATAAAATGAGATCTGCAGGTGCAACTAACCCTTGTCATTCTTTCTTTCTTTTTTTGTGTGAGAAAACTTCCGGTTTATTCATTAACTGTTAAGGTACTCCCTCCGTTTCTTATTACTCTACGTCTAAGTTTTTCTTTTCTTTTTTCAATTGCTCTGCGCGGTAGCCTATTTCTCCGTTTCCTTCCAACTTTGCCCCTTCCAGCTAGCCAATCCGTTGCATGGCAGAGCAATTAGTGGAGCAGTCAGTGTGCATACATGAGCAGGCTAGCTGCATGCAGGGCAGCCGAGGCGCACGGGCCAATTAGCTGCATGCAGTTACTTTTTTTTCTCAAATATGCACGAGTGTACATATTATATATTAAAAAAGAAAGGCAAAAAAAGCCTCCATCACAGTTACACAGTTACTTAATACTTAATACATATTACTCCTCACTAGCCTCCCACTTCTCCACCCTACTAAAGAAGGGAGCTACACCCCCTTTCAATAGCCCGACAGATGCCTACAGTTGGCCCTCCTGCCTCACTCTTCCTAGTAGATATTCCAAAGAAGGATGCGCCCCATCAAAGATAATAGCATTCCTATGCTTCCACAACTCCCACCAGACTAGCGCAACAATAGTACGAAGATCCTTCCTACTCATGCCTTCTAATCCTTGCTTGGCCACCGCCCATTCTGCCAGCGTGTCCTGTTGAGTGGGGGTCCAATCCGGTTTGCCCAAGGCCTCGCAGATCCTCGCCCAAGCAGTCCTAGCAAAGACGCAAGTAAGTAGAATGTGGTTAATGGTTTCGTCCTCCTGGTCGCAAAAAGGGCACGTGTCCTGGTGCGGCAGCCCTTTCCTCGCTAGTCGATCCGACGTCCAACATCGATCCCTGAGGGCCAACCAAGTGAAGAACCTGCACCATGAGGGTGCACGTGACTTCCAAGTTAGATCCGCTGTCACACTACCTTCTCGACCCCAAAAGCCAGCTGCATAAGAAGATTTTACAGAGAACTGCCCGGTGGCCTCCCACGACCATGACACCTTGTCAGGCACATCCACCCTGGGCTCCCAAGCTGAAACTAGTTGCCATACCAAGAAGAACTCGTGCAACACAGCAGGTCCTATGTCCGGGCCAACGTCCAATGCCCAACTCCCATTCTCCACCGCCGGTCCAACTAACCAGGAGGCTCTGATGCGCTTTGGAACCAAGTTGTAAAGGAGTGGTGCAACCTCCTGAATTCTGCTGCCATCGAGCCATCGGTCCTCCCAAAAAAGTGTCGTGAACCCAGAATTAGCCACACTCCTCATGGCCGCCAGGCAAAGCCCCATTGACTCCTCCGGGACTTTGATCTCGAACTCTCTCCATGGCCTCATCACATCTGTCCTCGCAAGCCACGGCCATCTCACTTGCATTGCTATGTTCATCCAGCGCAGGTTCGGCAAACCAAGGCCACCTGCCCACTTCGGTGCGCACACCGCATCCCAAGCCACCGCACAATTTCCACCATTAGCCTCCGCGCGTCTACACCACAAGAAACCTCTGCAGATCTTATTCATTGCAGGAATGGTTTTCATTGGTAGATCCAACGCCATCATTGCGTGGATCGGCATGGCACATAGCACCGATTGGACCAAGGTTAGCCTGCCACTCTTTGGCATAAGCGCTGCCTTCCATTTTGGCAGCTTATTTGCCATATGATCCACCAAGTACTTCAACTGTGTCACCGATGGCTTCCTCAACGAGAGTGGCAGCCCCAAGTACTTGATCGGGAAGGATCCCAAGGGGCACTGGAGCTCGTCACATGCCATGGTAATCTGGTCCTCCGAGCATCTAATAGGAATAGCTGCCGATTTTTGCATGTTGATCCTCAGCCCTGACGCTTCTCCGAAGATCTCCAAGATGCACTTGCACGCCGCAAGATCCACCTTATTGGGCTTGACAAATAAGACAACGTCATCCGCAAAAATTGACAGTCGCTTCTCCATGCCCACTCGCGCCAAAGGTGCCATCACCCCTCGGTTCACTGCTAACTGCATCATCCTTCGCATCGGCTTCATAGTTAAGATGAAAAGCATTGGGGATATAGGATCCCCTTGACGTAGCCCTTTGCAGTTGTAGATCGTGTCACCCAGTTCACCGTTAACCATCACCTTTGTGGTAGAATTTGAGAGGATGCCACAAATCCATGACCTCCACCTTGGCCCAAATCCCATATGTTGCAACACCTCAACCAAGAAGGGCCATTGCACCGAGTCAAAAGCTTTTGAGATGTCTAGCTTAAGCAAAATTGCAGAGTTCTTCAGCGCATGCAGCCGTCTTGCCGTGCTTTGCACAAGCATGAAATTATCATGCAAAGATCTGCCCTTGATGAAAGCACTTTGGTGATTACCAACCAGCTTCCGCAGATCTTCCACGAGTCTACACGCAAGCACCTTCTCGAAAATCTTCACTGCCCCATGCACAAGGTTGATGGGTCTGAAGTCACTCACCTCCAGGGCTCCATCTTTCTTGGGTAGAAGAGAAACCAAGGACTTATTGATAGCCGACAAGCCCCTCATGTCACCATTATAGAAGCAGCCCATTGCTTTCATGAAATCCTCCTTGATTATACTCCAGCAAGTTGCATAGAATCTGCCCGTAAAACCATCTAGACCCGGCGCTTTATCCCGGGGCATCAACTTGATCACACCTTCAACCTCCTCCTCCGTAAACGGCCGATCGAGGTGCGCCAGATTAAGACGTGGAAGGCCCAGCTCCTCCAGGTTGAGCGCATGCCTTCGAGAGCAAGCCACCCCAAAGGCCGCACCAAAATAAGCATCCACCGCCGAAGCCACTTCATCCTGCCCGGAGTATAATTGATCATTGAACTTTACCGTCTTCAAGGCATTCTTTCTTTGCCTATGACTTGCTTGCTGATGAAACAGCCTCGTGTTCCCGCCGCCCTCACGTATTTGCAGCATTCTAGATCTCTGCCTAGCGATTGTTCTCTCCAATGAGCTCAAACCCAAAAGCTTCCTCTTCAAGCACTTTCTCAAATCCCTCTCCGCATCTGAAAGTGTCCTTGCCTCCATAGCAATATCCAATTGCTTAATCACCTAGCAATGGCAATTTGAAGCTTCACATTGCCAATCCAGCGATCACTCCACTTTTGTAGACTCCGCGCCGTAGCCCTTAGCTTGTTTTGCAAGGTGAGGTAGTCATTAGAGGCCACCGGAGTCGTAGTCCAAGCCAACTTGACCACATCAAGAAAACCCTCCGCACAAGTCCAGAAAGACTCAAACTTGAACCTCTTCTTAGCACAGATGGAAACATTCATATCCAACATTAACGGGCAATGGTCCGAGACCACGGTGCCCAGAGCTGAGAGGAAACACATCGGGTACGCCTCATCCCACTCGTTTGACACGAACACATGATCGATTTTCTCCAAAGTAGCCATCTGCCTCTCGTTAGACCATGTATACCGTCTGCCATTCAGGTAGAGCTCCTTCAGCTCGAGCAGGTTCAACTTCGCTCTGAACCTGCCCATCATCCTACGGTTGATCTACTTAAAGCGCTAGTTCCCAACGTGCAATGAACATGAGAGGAAGGGTAAGACGGTCCAAGAAACAGCCAGCGGTATGCTCCTTGGTATGCGGGCTTCAGGTTATGTGCAGAGAAAAGAAAAACGTAGGGAGTAGTACAAAGAACACTAGAAGTAAAATTTACATCCAGGTCCGTAGACCACCTAGCGACGACTACAAGCACTGGAGCGAGTCGAAGGCGCGCCGCCGTCATCGCCCCTCCCTCATCGGAGCCGGGCAAACATTGTTGTAGTAGACAGTCGGGAAGTCGTTGTGATAAGGCCCCATAGGACCAGCGCACCAGAACTGCAACCGCCGCCGGTGAAGAGAAGCATAAACCGGAAGGATCCAACCTGCAGACACACAGACATACACGAACGAATACCGGATCCAGTCGGATCCACCGAAGACTAACGCCAACCGGATCCCACGAGATTCGCCGGAGACAAACCTCCACACGCCTTTCGATGATGCTTGAAACATCACCGGGACGGGAGCTAGGCGGGGAGGGCCTTATTCCATCTTCAAGAAGTCGCCGCCGCCTCGTCTTCTTGAGCATGGCATAAACCCTAACTAAACTCAGAAAACCATCAAAAAACGGAGCCCTCCCGCCGGCAAGAGCCGGGATCCACCGTGCCTCCATAGTCCAAGGACCATAGGAGCTGAGGCGGACCGGCGGCGCCGGCGAGAGGCAAGGAAAACCTAGATGGGAGTTGGCACGTGGGCAGGAGCGAAAGGTCATTCTTTCTTTCTTTTCACCCTTTTTTGAACGAAAGATATACTACTATAGAAAAGAGACAGCCATGATCAGCAGCATTATAAGCAAATACTGTTGGTCACACCAAACCTTCTTTAGGTACAAGAAAAGAAAAGTTTACATGAAGGATCTCACAGCCATACAATATTGGCAACGCCCACCCAAATGTGACACAAAAGTATTATCAACTCCGATTGAGCAATAGGAGCCAAGAGATCCTGGATGTTGAAATGTGAGGCCATTGTGCTGGCCTTTTCATGTTCAATTGTTTTTTATGACACCAAGGAAAGTCCACCTTCCCTTGGAAAAGGACAAGAGATGGAGATCGTTCATCACACCCGGTCGCACACTGCCATGTGAAGTGCACCGTTTGAGCCTCTGAGGTTTGACCAACAACTAGCCTGCCTAGCACAAGCTGAAACCAAGGGCCAGATAAACAAGCAGGGGACCCAAACGAATCATCCATCCATGTGCCCCGGGGCCTGGTTTTGTGGTCTGATCCAAAATCATAGCGTGTGTGCGTGAAAAAGGGAGGGAGGCAGCCCAATCATTCGACTGTCTGCACAGTCCGATACGGTGCGAGTGAGAATTCTTCTTCTCCAGTGAAGGATCTCACACTGACAACGTTGTTTGTTTAAGAAAAGAAGGTCTCCTGGCCGGGAAGAGATGTGTGTCACGTGAAGTGGTACGCCTTGCCTTGGATCCCCTTGCTTGTTTGTTTTTAAGAGAGAAGAAGAAGCGCGGGCAGTGTAACGTGGGAGGTCACAGGTCACAAGAGATGTTGTGCTGCTCAAGTTACGTCCGTGTGGAGCAGCCCCCGTGTTGTGCGCGTCCGTGCCGTTGTGCCGGTGCCGGTCGCCCCCTGTTTCTGGTTCGTGCTCTGCATCTGCTCTGCAGCCCTGCAGGGGGCCCATGATCTGGTATCTATCTATGTGTATAGCCCAGTAAAATAGAGAAGAAAGAAGGAACAGACAATGTGATGGACTGGCCCAATTGATTGGTAGCGTTAAGAATCAAGCGTTGCTCTCTTACGACGGCCGCATCTGCACTCATCGCTCTACGGAGATCGCTTTAAAATCCATCACGATCTCTTCTTCGTCTCTCAACCGCCGCTCCCTATTCTTTCCGCCGCTCAAGGACCTGCAGGTTGCCGCTGGTGCAGCAGGTTGTTGACTGCTCTCGCCGTCTTGCGTCGTGCCGCCGTTGGCCCCCCTTGCTCTTGCTGCCCGGGCGTCTGCGAGGCTGCGATGGTGCTACGGCGCGAGTTCATCTATCATCGTCCTCCTAGTCTTTCAAAAGTACGTACATGATTCATCCAATACTCAATTTTAGGATAGGGTTATTAAGGTGTTGAACTCAAATTTCTATTTCTATTTACTATTTTTTTCCTCATAATTTTAGGTCATTAGTCTTAGAATGTTGCCTCTGGAGCATTTGTCGGGTGCTGCAAAACAGAGAAAAAGAAAGGAACAATCTCTTAATTGAAAGGCAAAAGGGTTCTTTAGAAAAGTTTTTCATCTTCAAGAAATGTTGATGTCAATGAAGAAGGGGGGCAAGAAACTAATCCCGATCAGGAGTCACTAGAATTTGGTTCTCATTTGAGGTAATCATGGCAATTTCATTTTCCTATCTTTTAGTTTTTCTATCGTAATATGACATTCCTAACAATTATTATTAGACATTTCAAACTGAGGATGTATGGATGAAAATTTACGATTAATATTTTGCCAATGAAGTTAGACATACACATGTTTATATAGTGTGCAAACACAAACATATACATATAGTATTAGGGGCCCACGTCATCGAGTTCGCCCAAGGGCCCTTCGAAACATAGGGCCGGCCCTGCTGCTCTGCTGCGTGGTGCCCAACTCCCTCCCCGAAAGGAGGAGGAATGTGTGCTTGGTTGATTTTTTTTAAAACTATGATATATTTTATAGCATTTTCGAAAACTATAGGACGTAATGCAAAAAAATCAAAACTAGTAGCCCGTCGGCCATCTTCTGGCCGAAGTAGTAGTTTTCGGCCATCTTTTGGCCGAAGTAGAAGTTTTCGGCCACAGTTAGGCCGAAGTAGCGTTTTCGGCCATCACTTGGCCGAAGAGTGGGGCACCTGGCCGAAAAGGTATTTTTTGGTCAACTCTAGGCCGAAATAGACTTTTTGGCCAAGTCTAGGCCGAAAAGTACTTTTTGGTTTCGTGTAGGCCGAAGTTGCATGGCTCATGCTGAAATGTATTTTCTCGCCACCCGTTTCCCGCCAACCCCTTCCCGCCACCCGTTTCCCGCCAACCCCTTCCCGCCATATGTTCCCGCCACCTGTTTCCCGCCAATCCCTTCCCGCCTTATTTCCCCGCCAATCCTTTCCCGCCTTATTTCCCCGCCAACCCTTTCCCGCCATACCGCAGTTATTCTTTCCCGCCATTTTCTCCTCTGTATCTATAAAACCCCCTTCAGGCGAAGGTGGATAAGCATTCCAGTGTAGTGTAGTCGAGATGTCCCATTATCCATTCGATCGTAGTTTTCACCATGGGATGAGCAGCACTCTTCTGAGTCTAGTTACCGATTTCAGGATGGACAATAGGATAGTTCAATGGGACAAACTCATCGGTAGTGACACCATAATGAATGAGTTGGCTCACCAATTACGTAGGTCTGGGTGGCCTGAAAGGACCTATGAGGAGGTACGTCAAGAACTTCTTAGATTGCATGAAAGGTGGAAGAAGGTAGTGGAGCCGAAGACTGAAACTTTCAGAAGGACTGCAGCAAAGAATACATTCCAGTTGTACAAGAGGACCGAATCGTCGAAGGGCAAGAGGGCTGCATCAATGGAGGATGACGATGATGACTTCATGTAGTATGTAAGATGTATTCCAGTTGTACCGTTTCATTCAGATGTATTTGCATTATTAGTTTGTATTGTATTATTGTAGGGCATTATGTTCTATCTGAATTTCATTTTGTAGTATGTAAGATGTATTGCACAAGTTCAGCCGCACTGCTTATTTCAGATGTACTTGTATCTTAATTATCGGTTGTAATCTATTTGGAAATGTAACTGGAATAAGAATGCGAATTAATAGTAATATGTCTCTCGCATACATAAAACAATATATGTCTCCTGATCAGATAGAAGGAAGTGCGATAGTAACACATACATGAAGCATGTCTTATACATAAGTACTGACACACATATGCGAATAGTCAGAAACTAACATAGATAATGAGTCATACATAGATAGATAAGCATATCACTGCGGGGGACGGCGACGAGTCTGGGTCTTCCTCGGGCGAGGACCGGAAGGCGATAATGGCCGAGGCGGTGGACGAGGCTCGCGATAACCACGACCATAGTTAACCTCGTACATCACGGTCTGTGTCTCCTGCGTCGGTGGTGGTGGTGGAGTGTGAAACACCGTCATGAGAAGCCATAAATGTTTGTAGCATGGTCATCATCCTCGCGGTCGCCCTCAAAGTAATCAGCACCACCACTAAGGATGGGTGACTGCCTGAATGCATGAACGGTTCTTGTTGGTTGCCGCTGTGATAAAAAGTAAAAACATGTAAAATTGATACAAATGCATGAACGACATTACTGCTTGTTGAAAAGAATGTAGTGAGTAGGGTTACCTAGTTTCATCTGCTGATGCCAGTAAGCGCTCCCTAGCTATGAAGGAGGTGGCTCATGCCAGGAAGAGCTCCCTGGCTGTGAAGGAGGTGGCTCATGACAGGAAGAGATCCCTGGCTGTGAAGGAGGTGGCTCATGCCAGGAAGAGCTCCCTGGCTGTGAAGGAGGTGGCTCATGCCAGGAAGAGCTCCCTGGCTGTGAAGGATGAGGTTCTGCACGGTGCACAGAGGGTCGTGGTTGTGAACGGTGCACAGAGGGTCGTGGTTCTGAATGCTGTACAGAGGGACGTGGCGGACGATGTGCTGGAGGAGGAAGTGCAACATCCGAAGACCGTCTACACGTAACAGCTGCGTAAATCCCGCGTAGCTTGTCATCAAGACGCCTTAACCATGAGACGCCCTCTCGCGGTGGGATAGTTTCTCCCTCTCGAAAGCGCCCGCATTAAAGCGGAAACCTCCTCGCTACCGCTGACGGCGTTCTCCTCCTTCGCACAAAGTTGCACAAGTACATATGGGTGGATTCTTCGGTCTCGGCAGCGTCTTAACAGGGACAACCAATGTTGGCTCCTATCTACCGCATCAACTCCCACTTGACATTTTTACAAGATTTGGTCCACAATGCGTGAATATCGATTTTAACATACTTCAGGATCCAGCCCGAAACTAGTTGTCACCAAGATTTCAATTGTCTAATGTCCATCTGTCCGGGTTTGCTAGTGTCATGACGCCATTTTTAAACTCGCTAAGATCAACTCCCAACTCATTATATCGAACGTTACCAGCCGTAGTAAACAGTCAAATTTCATCGATTCAGACATATTTTCACCGTCGACATTGTCATCTTCTCATTAATAACAACTAACACTATTATAACCCGCTACACAATCTTCGCGCTAAAATGCCACCACAAACATATTAAAACTAAATAATAAACTATAAAATATATTGAAAATTTGTTACGCAATGTTTATACCTTGACGTGCGGCCTCTTCCGGTCACCGGCACCGGCCACCGGACAATGGCAGCGCCGCCCACTCGACGACCGGAGGTTCAACTCCAGTCACCCCCAAGCTGCTGCTCCTTCTCACCACCTCCTCCTCCATAGCTGCTGCTCCTCCTCACCACCACCTCCTTCCCAACCGGACCTCCTCCACCCCACCATGGCTCCTCCCCCAAGCGCACAAAAAACTATCCCCTAAAAAAAA
Source organism: Aegilops bicornis (assembly GCA_021605145.1). NCBI lineage: Eukaryota > Viridiplantae > Streptophyta > Magnoliopsida > Poales > Poaceae > Aegilops > Aegilops bicornis. The sequence goes on from CM038670.1 coordinate 583,245,131, forward strand.
CACCGTAGGCCGGTGGAGAATGCTATGATCTATCTATTCTGTGCCTTGGTTGTGTAAATGAGTGCAAATTGGAGGAGATCAGGGAGGAGACGGGAGCTCTACGGAGAAGAACGAGAGGAACGAGAAAGAACAGAGGCGAGCACGGAGAGGAAGGTGACGACGGGATTGGCCTTATCCAGACCTTTTCGGTCTAGGCTCGCCGAAAAGCTTTTCTACTGCGGGCTGGCAAAACGGACCATTTTGGTCTAGGCCTGGCCGGCTACTATTTTCGGCCCACCCCCACCGACGAGAGACCTCTTCGCCCAATCGAGGCTCATTTCGCCTACTGACGGTAGAAAAGTCCTTTTCGGCCAAGTTCTGGCCGAAAACTACCACTTCGGCCACCACGAGACCGATAGGGTCATATTTTTAATATATTGGCAATGGGTACTATAGTTTCCGAATTAGCTATAAAAAGGTGATAGTTTTGAAAAAAAATCTGCTTGGTTTGGTAAACCTACGGATGGGATGGGATCATGTTTGGTTGTAGTCTAGTTTTGAAGGGACTGCATCTGCGTGCATCAGAGAAGGCCGGCCGGTAGCCCGGCACCGACAGACACATGTACGTACGTATACCGGATTACCGGTACACGTTGTTTGATGTGCCGGCCGTTTGGGACCGTACGTCACGTAGCAAGTGGTCCGATCCGAGCAACATGGGATGTACACCATGTTCAGATCGAGGTGTTGGTGCTTGACCATGCCCGTGCATAGCATGTGGCGCCATAAAGCCGCTCTGCCGGTGCGTTGCCACCGCCGTCGTGCTTCGGAGCGGAAGAGGATTGGAAATATGAAGATGGGGTCTGCCGAGACCGGTTGAGTGGAAGATACGGTCGGCTGCGCCTAGGAAGGAAGGAAGGAAGGTGTCGTGGAATTGTCACGGCAGATGTCCTCATGAAAGGACTTAGTCGTAGGGCCATCGTACGGGTTAACCTAGAGGGGTTAAAGCGGACACAAGACACGGGAATTATCTTGGTTCGCCCCTTCGATGAAGGTAAAAGCCTACGTCCCAGTTGTGATGTGATTGATATGATTTCGGCGACTAGGGAGCAATAGCTTTGCCTTAGCCTCAATTCTCTGTCTCTAACTTCGCCGCCGGGTCGTCCCCTTATATACACGGGTTGACGCTTGCGGCCGGTCTCTGAGTCCCGATCCGCTCATACAAGCGTCGGCTCGGTCTCTTCTTTTCTTAACTTAAAACACAAGTTACAATACTAAGGCGGTTTACATAAATGGACCTTAATTCGCCTCTGGGCTCCGGTGCCTCCTCCGTGGGCCTGAATCATGGATTTGTGGTAAACCGGCCCCCGGGCGTGTTCACGCTCGATAGTTGTATCCCCAATATTAGGCCCAGATTGACTTGAACCGTTCATGTTAATCTTCAACACCTTCAGGAAACTCTTGATCTCTTTTCACATTTTGTAAACCGCCACCTGCTTGAACCGCCGTGATGTCATCTTCCGATCCGCGTGTCGTATGCGTCTTGACGTCATTTTTAATAAAGAAATCCAAACAAGAAGATTCCACGCATTTAATGCCATCCCGAAATCGAGGCGGCCGCTACACCGTCCGCCGCTTTTGACTCTCGAATCTCGCGCCCGTTGATTGCTCCGGTTCCTTATAAATAGACCGCCGCCTCGCTCTTCTTCTTCTCCTTCCTCGCGACGCCCAGTCTTGAAGCTCCGCCGTCGCCTCCGACCTTCGAACGACGCTATTAACGCCGGCCGCCAGATCGACCGACCGTGACGTAGTCTTCCGGCGCTCCTCCTCGGCTTCGCTCATCAGGTAAGGTCCTTTTTCAACCCCTAGATCGCATTTGTAGACCCTGTTCATCCCGCAGTTCATCTCGGTTTCTTCACACCTTCTCCGCCATGGCCATGCGATCCAACAGCATCAGATATCCTGTCAGTGGGACTGCCCGCCGTCCATCTAACCCTTCACGCATCGGCTTTTTTTCCGTAGATCCTCGAGTTTAGAATACCCGAACCCTCCTGTTCTTTCCGAGGTTTGCATAGGTCGTGAAGGTTTTTCTTCTTGGAACTTCGGTAGATCTTGATTACTTCCCTTCGCATGTGAAAACTGTTTACATCCATACTTAGCAGATTTTTCAATTCTGCCTTTATTCGGGCGGTTTAACTTTTGATAGCTAATTCGTACCCATTAGCCCTCGCTTAAACCGGAATGGGAGGCCGGCCGCTGAATCGCCGGGTTTAACAATGCATAATATGCCTGAACCGTTTAATGGTGAACTGCTTTCCCTTTATTCCACAGCTTAGTCTTCCGGAATGGCTCCTCAATTCTCAGCTTGCAATTGGGTCCGGTCAAAAATCACTGAAACGCAACTCAACGGCTATGTCACCACTGGCGGTTTGGCTCCAAAAAATGCCCTCCACTGGCGTGTTCCAGATGGCGAAGTTTCCTCCGGAGCCACAAGAGGGAGAAGTAATTGTGTTTATGCAGCATTTAGACCGGGGTTCTCGCCGCCCGTTCAAAAATTTTCCGGACGCCCTTGCAAGCTTGCAACTCCATCCGCAGGATATCGGCCCGAACTCGTGGTCAAACATATGCAACTTTCAAGTCTTCGTGAAGTCTATCTTCAGGAAGAGCCCTCGTGGAGCTATTCCGGGATTTCTTTCACTTGAACCGCCAGACGGAGTTTTCTCGATGGTCCCAACACGTAACTAGGCGGCGTTCAATCCGTAAAAGGAAGGAAGCGGACTTTCCTCACGCCAAACACAACAACCATCCAAAGTAATGGAAACAAAACAGGTACTATTGCCGGAACACCGCTCCTCCCAACGAGAAACCCATGCAGATTTACCCTCCTCACCGGCTCAAGAACAATCATCCGTTGCCTTTTACGCTTAACCGCCATGGAGCGGAAGAACTTTTGCACCTCAGATCATAAAACTCCGGCTCTAATGGCCAATGGACTAACTGGTGTGGACCTTGTGCGATCTTGGGTTTCTTGGGGCATCTTGCCCTTAAGCCGCCGCCCGGATTGATGCACGAGTATCTTGGCAGCCTCAAAGACCCTCAAAGACGCCACGAATTACCAATAACTGAATTTGAGGTTACAGAGGTTGTAAAAAGATGCTTGATGAACCAATCTCCGTGCAGCCTAACCGGGTTGGCTCTGATTACGTGTTGCCAACCCGCCACCGCGGTAAGACTTTGCTCACCGCTCGGGCTTTTAACATTTTGTTGATATTCATTAATCCTTGCTACCTTGCAGTCGACGGCTCTTCCGGAGACGGACCAAACCGCCCGAGCTCCGTGTATAAAGTCCAAGGCTACCAAAAGGCTGGCAAGAAAACCGTCGGGTCTTCCGATCCGCCGGAAGATGAAGAATCAAGCTGAGGTAAAACTTGATATCCTTACGAGGGAGCCGCCAGAACCGGCTCTCCTCCTTGTGTTTCTTCTTATGATTTATCCTCTATTCTTCCCTGCATCGATAAATGTAACTCCCAGATGATCTTTGAAGCCAGCCATGCCGACCATGTTGAGGTAATCCTTCTTTCTTCCGACTTCGACCTCGTGCGGTTAAAAGAATTCGCTACCGCCGTTCGGAAAGTGAAAAAATCTCATTCCTCTACTTATTTGAAGACACAAGAGGTCAAGAGCCGTCGCATAACCCGCACAGTGGTCAACAGATTCTATCCTCCGGTTTATCGATACACCAAACCGGAAGCGCCGCCAGAGGTGACTTGTTCTCCGAAAACGTTATCCCTTAAAGGGTTTCTTCCGATGTCCTCTTAATTCGTGTGACCAATTATCGGGCCTCTTCCAACTCTTCCGGCGTTCATCAACCATGCAACCGCCTCCGAAAGTTGCTGCAGGTATGTAATCGCTGTCCATCAGTTCGATTTACAACTGCCTTGGTTGATTTGCCTTAATCCAATTCTGAACATTGCAGCACCAAGGCTCGCTTGAGTAAGAAAGCGAAAACCCTTGACCCTACCGCGGATGTTGATCCTGAAGTCGCCAAAGATAGCTCTGGCGAGTTGTACAAAGACGATACTGCTGATCCACCAGAAGCTGAACCGGAGGTCCAAATGGAAACTTCACAGCCTGCTCCACCAAACCCGCCGATAGAGCGAGTCGTAACAGTTGAACCGCCGAGCCAGAGTAAGCAAACATCAAGCCCAAAGAAATGACGATGTTATCGTGACCGGCACTAGCTACGCTGCTCCTAGCCAACCGGTCGCTTTAACAAAACATAGTGCCAAGGGCGAGTCGGCCGCCGTGAGTAAAGATAAAGGAAAAAGCAGACTGTTAGCTTACGACAACTTCTCCGCCCAAGAATCGCACTCGGGTTTCGAACCGCTCTATACCAGCCGTGACCTTGAAGCTGGTCCAGTAAACCGGATGAAGGACCGCTATGAGGTAATGAATTATGTCTTTCTGTACTTTAGGCTGTATAATAGCCCCCAAGGGTCGGTTCAACTTAGCATAGTTAAACCAGGACTTAATTTACGTACCCAAATGGCAAACCGAGATCAATTAGCCATTAGCCCCCAAGTGCCAAGGTGAATATGTATATTGAGCTTGGGACTTGATAATGAGACACCTAACATGCTTCCTTTGTTACCAGAATGAAATAGAGCAAAGAAAGCGTGCAACTCAAAGACCTGCGAGCCAATCTGGAGACTCGACAGCGAAACCACTAAGGCCAAGGGCGAATTGAGAACGGCCTTGGCCACTATGGAACAGTGAAGGAGTGGTATACATCCGAACGGGCCAATCGGGACACCGAGAAGGCCGGTTTGAAAAACGGGCGGAAGAAGTCAAGCAGCCCTTAAACCGGTGATGAAGAGCTTATCGACTCAAGCGCCAAGTGCATGCCATGACCTCTGCCGTCTTTGGTAAGAAACTATAATCGACTATCTTAATTTTGATATTTCCGCCGTTTATCCTGAGTTGTCTTAAACCGTGCAGTAAAGCGTATTGCACATATGGGCTCGATGTGCGGAAGAAGCTCAAGGCCGCTTATACGCTGATTGAGCAGTTGTATACCGGCGCCAAATGAAGTCATATGTGCTACATCATACGACAACACGGGCGCCCCCTCGATCGAGAAACCCCGGACCGGTTGTCCATGGTTCCGGGCAGCTTGAAGAGTTGAAGCGATCCGCGGCTCGGCCGCACTCATCGGGTTTCGACGACGCGCCAAGGCGTGGATAGCGAGATCTTGATCCGGCCGACATAGCCAAAGGTTTCCCAGTGCTCAAGAGAATGGTGAAGCCTTTGATAACGACACTCAAACGGATCACAAAGGAAATGCGTCACCGGGCGAAGTCAATCGGCAGACGGTTAACCTCGACGGTTCACCGCCTTTTATGACGCCAACAAGAAGTGGGTGGAGTTTGTCATCCTCGAAGTGCGAGCCTTGTTCCCCAATCCGTAAGCACACTTATGCCCCGACGTTGATCCGGCTGAGCTGATAAGTGAAGAAGCTGTCTTCGTGCCTTAACCCGGATTGACCGGTCTACCAATGACTTCCGGCTTTGGGTGAGGAAGAAGAAGAAGTTGAACCAACGTCAGCGCCTCTACCTCACGTCAACCCGGCGAAGCGGCGTAATTAAATCAAGCCGGGTGACGCCTCCGAAGCTTCAAGGCATAACCCCACATGAAACGCCGGGCCTCAAAAGGCTTTGTAATAGGATAGTCGACTTTGTTTTGAACAATGCCATTACAACCTCACCAGTAAACTTTTGCATGGCGGTCTTTGGATACTTTGGTTTCAAGTAGTGAATCCTTCAACATAGTTTGCCTGCAATCACAAATTCTTAAACCGCCATGGCGGCTTGCGCCTCTAGCCGGATTGTGATGCCAATATATTTATATAAGAAAATATCGAGGTATACGATCAAAATTTTGTGATACAAACATATTCGCCAAAGTTGTCGGGCACACAGTTGGCTTTAGCCAATCTCAAGCGGAGGCTTTATAAACCATCACCGTCAAAGGAGAACAATCACTGTAGGTATAATACCGATTTACCGTGTAAATCGTGGTTTCGCATGATAAGCCCCTGTTACTCCATAATGGGATGTTAACAGCAAAATCAAACCGGAACAATCAATCGCCGGATTTAAAAATGGACCAAATTCTGAAAACTTGAATCCGGTTGAAAGAAGGTTTGTCGGTTTAAGAAAACAAACAAAAGCCAAATTATACGTATAAAAAAAACACATGGAGGCAAAAACAATGACAAAGACTGTTTGCAAGAAGAGGCTTTATTGAGTCTGATCAGATGGCGTTACCATGGTCGGACAGGACCAAGCTCCCTATAAGGTGTAGCGATGGTTCAAGTCAGCCAGTCCCCAATCGACATCGTGGCATTACGCCGATCAAGTGGCATTGCATTGGTTCGGGTTCGACCAAGCCCCCAAGTGATTCTATGGCCTTAGGGTGACCAACAGGCGTGATCGGTTCAGACGTGACCATGTCCCCAAGTGATCTGGTGGCTTTACTTTGTCAAGAGGTGTTGCATTGATTCGGACACGACCAAGCCCCCAAATGATGATCTGGTGGCTTTACCGCCAAGAGGTGTTGCATTGGTTGGACACGACCAAGCACCCAAGTGACAAAAATTTCACACAAGCAAGGCCAAGGGTTAAACCGGAGGCCGCTTCACGACAAAGATCTCCATGTACCCAAACCGGACTTTTATACGTAACAGATACCCCGCTTTAGCCGAGGATCCGGTTTATTGCCTTTATTCATAATATATACATTGTCTTAATATGTACATAAGTGGAGCCAATGGCTCGGTATAATAAGGTCAAGATGAGCTATGTTCCACGGCCTGTTGGTCTCCTCCTCCGACGTGCGTGAGTCCTTTTCGCTCTCGAACATCAATCGAGATAGTAGGACCCGTTGTATAGATTCTTGCCGACCACAAAAGGCCCCTCCCAAGGTGGGGATAGCTTGTGCATATCTTTACGGTCTTGAATGAGCCGCAGCACTAAGTCTCCTTCCCGAAAGGTTCTGGTTTTAACCCGCCGTTGTGATACCGACGAAGATCCTGCTGGTAAACCGCCGAACGGCAGCTGCCATATCGCGCTTCTTCATCGGTCGATCCAAATCGTCTTGCCGTGCTGCCTCGCTATTCCGCCTCAACATAAGCTGCCACTCGAGGCGTAGTCGTGACGGATATCGCTGGAAGGACCGCCTCCGCTCCATAGACCATAAAGAACGGCGTGTATCCGGTGGATCGGTTGGGGTAGTATTTATACTCCATATCACCGATGGTAGCTCTTCCACCCAACAACCCGGCGTCCTCTCTAAAGGGACCATAAGTCGGGTTTGATACCTTTCAAGATCTCCTGATTAGCTCGTTCCGCTTGACCATTGGATTGCGGGTGGGCTACGGAAGAAACATCAAGCCGGATGTGCTCTCGCTCACAAAATTCCTTCATAGCTCCTTTGGACAAATTGGTGCCATTGTCCGTAATGATACTGTGTGGAAACCCAAACCGGAAAATCACCTTTTTGATGAATCGAACCGTCGTGGCCGCATCACACTTGCTAATGTGCTCTGCCTCAACCCACTTGGTAAATTTATCAACCGCCACCAACAGTGGGTCTTTTTGTCCTTGGACCTTTTGAAAGGTCCAACCATATCCAACCCCAAGTCGCAAACGGCCAAGTAATTGGAATCATCCTCAATTCTTGGGCTGGCACATGAGCACGCCTAGAGAACTTTTGGCAACCATCACATCGTCTCGACCAGATCCTCCGCATCGGCATGGGCAACAACCAATAGAAACCATGGCGGAACGCTTTGGCCACCAAGGACTTTGAACCGGCGTGGTGACCACAATCCCCTTCATGGATCTCTCGCAATATCTCACAGCCCTCTTCGGGGACACACAACGCTGAAACGCATACGACACCTTAATCGCAATGGTGCAACTCGCCATTAACAATGGTCATAGACTTAGACCGCCGAACTATCTGTCGGGCCAACGCCTCATCTTCCGTAACTCGCCCGGTTCATGTATGCCAAATAAGGGAGCGCCCAATCCGGAATGACATGCAGGGCCGCCACCAATTGAGCCTCCGGATCGTGGATAGCCAAATCAATTTCATCAGGAAGCTTAAGCGACGGATTGTGCGATACATCAAGGAAGGCGTTGGGCGGGACGGTTTACGTTGAGAGCCCAGCCGGCTTAAAGCATCACCGCTTCGTTCTTCCGACGATCCACATGGTCCACGATATCCTTTAAAATGTCCCGCAACAACATCCACCTCCCGATGATATGCAGCCATGAGTGGATCTTTGGAATCCCAAGTACTGATACTTGTCGGGCCACCAAGTCCGAGTCACCAAAGCATTTAACCCGGCTGAGATTCATTTCCTTAGCCATCCGGAGACCATGGAGCAAAGCTTCATACTCAGCTGCATTGTTAGTACAAGGGAACATTAGGCGGAGAACGTAACAGAACTTGTCACCTCGCTGGGAAGTTAATACGACTCCGGCCCCGAGCCCTCCAATTGCCTCGGACCCATCAAAGTGGATGGTCCAATAGGTATGATCCGCTTCTCTTCAGCGCTTGCAACTCCGTCCCAATCATTAATGAAATCCACAAGTGCACGAGATTTTACGGCCGTCCGAGGCACATACCTTAAACCGTGCGGCCCAAGTTCTATAGCCCACTTAGCAATCCGCCGCCGCCGCTTCCGGTTCAGTATGATATCGCCCAAGGGAGCCGAATCGACCATCGTGATGGGGTGCCCTTGGAAATATTGCCTTAGCTTCCGGCTTGCCATAAAAACCCGTGATACCAGCTTACGCCAATGCGGATATCTTCGCTTAGACTCAATGAGGACCTCACGATGTAATAAACCGCCGTTGAACCGGATACTCCTTCCCCGCCTCCTTCCGCTCCACCACGATAGCCACGCTTAATCGCCTCGCATTAGCGACAACATATAGCAGCAGCTCTTTTTGTCAATGGGGCGGCTAGAACGGCGGGTTGGCCAACCGCCGCTTCAAATCATCCAATGCTTCATCAGCGGTGAACTCGGACAAAACCGATCCGTTTTCTTCAACATCCGGTACAAAGGAATGGCCTTCTCGCCTAGACGGTGATAAACCGCTTAGCGCAGCAATCCGCCTGCCAAACGCCGGACGTCATTGACGCACTTCGCTTAGCCAAGGAGGTGATAGCCGTAATTTTTTCGGATTAGCTTCGATCCCCTGTTGGACACGAGAAAACCCAATAACTTGCTCGCGGAACACCAAAAACGCACTTGGCCGGGTTGAGCATCATCTTGTACACCCGCAAGTTGTCAAAGGTTTCCTTTAGATCCTCAATCAAGGTTTCCTTCTTCCTTGACTTAACCACGATATCATCCACATAAGCATGCACGTTACGGCCGATCTGTTCGTGCAAGCAACTCTGAACGCATAGCGATAAGTCGCCAGCGCTCTTGAGTCCAAAAGGCATAGATACATAGCGAAGGCTCCAAAGGGGTGATAAACGCCGTCTTCTCCTGGTCCTTCACTGCCATCTTAATCGATGATAACCGAGTACGCATCCAAAAAGCTCAAACGCTCACAACCCGCCGTAGCATCAATAATCTGGTCAATGCGGGAGGGCGAAAGGATCTCGCCGGATGTGCCTTGTTGAGATCTGTGTAATCCACACACATGCGCCAAGTGCCATTCTTCTTAAGAACCAACACCGGATTGGCAAGCCACTCGGATGAAAGACTTCGACGATAAACCCTGCTGCCAAGAGCCTAGCAACTTCTTCTCCGATGGCCTTGCGCTTTTCCTCGTTAAACCGGCGAAGAAACTGCTTTACCGGTTTGTATTTTGGGTCAACATTAAGAGTGTGCTCACGAGTTCCTCGGTACACTGGCATGTCGAAGGCTTCCATGCAAAATGTCCCGATTCTCACGGATGAACTCGATGAGCGCGCTTTCCTATTTAGGATCCAAGTTGGCACCGATGGTGAACTGCTTGGACGAATCGCCGCACAAAATCAACAAGCTTCGCCTCACCGCCGATTTGAACTTCAAGTCCGGATCATGCTCCGTAGTTGGCTTCTTCAAAGGGGTCATATCCACGGATCAACATTGTCTCTATAATATTTTAGCTCTTGATGGCACAAACCGACTCTGCGTAAAGCCGCATCACCTTCCTCGCACTCCAAAGCGATCCGGCGGCTCCCATGAACCGTTATCGTTCCTTTGTGACCCGGCATTTTCAGCTGTAAGTAAACATAACAGGGCCGTGCCATAAACTTAGCATAAGCGGCCGCCCAAAGAGGGCGTGGTAAGGGCTTTGAATTTTCACCACCTCAAATGTCAATGTTTACGATCCGAGTCATGTTCGTCCCCAAAGGTCACCTCCAGAGCTATCTTACCGATCGGGTATGCCGACTTGCTGTGCACCACTCCGTGAAACACTTGTCTTTGGATGGCCTAAGATGCCTATCCGTCAACCCCATACGCCGGAAGGTCTCATAGTACAGGATGTTGATGCTGCTTCCTCCATCCATAAGAACCTTGGTAAACTTGTACCCTCCTACCTGGGGTGCCACCACCAGGGCTAACTGACCCGGATTGTAAACCCGGGAGGATGGTCCTCTCGCTCCACCACGATCGGTTGCTCGGACCAGCGTAGGTAATGCGGCGCAGCCGGTTCAACAACCGACCGCCCGCTACGAAGTTTTCGGTCTCGTCTGTCCAAGCTGGTGGTAAAGACGTGGTATCGCTCCACCGTTCAACCGCTTTGGGTTACTTTGATAACCCGACCGCTGTTATTGTTGATTGTAGCCCCTTGGTTCGATTGTTCGACTGCTCGATTACTTTGATTATTCTCGATTGCCTTGCCGCCGGATTACCACCGAATCTCGGGCCGAATTTCCTCCACCGTAACCCGGGGCGGACCCTAAACCGCCGCCGGGCCCTTGATCATACCGGAAAGAGTTGGAGTTTTTGAACTCCTGCATAATGTAACAATCCTTCGTCCCATGCTTCGGACAAGGTTGATTCAATATGAAATTCAAACGATCCGGATTGTGACCGCCCCGGTTTGATTGCCTACCCCTGCGCCGCTGACCCTTGTCCTGCACGTTGGTGTTGGCCACAAAGCCCATGTTGCCGTTCGCTTTACGCTTGTTCCCTCCATTGCCTGCCGAATGATGCTGCTGGCCCCTGGAGTTGCCGTTCTGTTTTCCCTTCCCCACTTCATCATTCTCAGATTCGGGATCCTTGGTACTATCAGAATCAGCGTACTTTACCAAAATGCCCATTAGAGTGCCCATGTCATGGCACAATCGCTGCATGCGGCCCAGCTTCAATTTCAATGGCTCGAACCGCAATTGGCTTCCAAGGTCAAGATCGCGGAATCGGGGTTGATCCGGTGCGAAGAATGTAAAACTTCCAAACGCTGGCGCACCCAATGGGTTGTGGATTCTCCCTCCGCTGGACACAAGCTGCTAAATCCACCACGCATATGGGCTGCTTACGGTGTCTTTGAAATTTTGAATGAATCGGGTTCGCAACTGGGTCCACGAACTGATAGAGTTAGGCGGCAAATTTTTCAACCAAGTCCGGGCCGTTCCTTCCAACATCATTGTGAAGTACTTCGCACATGCGGTTTCATCCACATCTAGCATCTCCATGGCCATCTCATAGCTTTCTATCCATGCTTCGAGCCAAATCGGCGGTATAATTGGGCACCTTGCGCGGCCCCTTGAAGTCCTTGGGCAAGCGCCGCGTTGCGTAAGCGGGACGAGGCAAGGCACCCCAAAGAGCCGACGTGACCCCTGGTTCAAGATGGTCGGACGAACCGCGCGAGCGGATGATCCTCTGCTTGTCTTGCTAACTCGGCCTCCCCTCGTGCCTGGCGCGGTCCACTACCACTTGAGCATCCTCAAAGCCGCCCGCGGATTGTTGCCGCGAGGCGGACCACGCACGCGCATTGCTTGACACGGCCGGTTCGCCGACGCGTCGGCTATAGCTCCGGCTTGGGCGGGGGTGGAGTGGATCCGATCCCGACCGTATGAATACGCTTCTTGCCGAGCCAGGGCCGTTACGAGGAGCTCCTTAACCCGGCGTGTCTCTACCGCTTTGTGGTGAATCGCCTTCAATTGGAATCGCCTCAACCGTACGCAGCCGTCACGAGGTTATCCATCGGGTTGGAGTAGTGACCGGAGGTGTCTGCGACGGTCTGGGCGCACCCGGTATGATGGCGAGGTAGATCTATCACACGGGCTGAACCGGTGCGGCCGTCCCAGTGCTTCCGGCCGGTTTACCAACGGCGGCGGATTCTTGGTCCTCGCCTGGGGTATTGAAAAGCTCCTTCCCTCAAAAAGCGAAGGTAAACGGGACTGTACTTCCTTTTCATGACTTCGTGACGCGCTCTGGTCGGCTGAGCCTATAAGCTGCGCATCCAAAGCGGCCCGCTCCGCCGCCATCCTTTTGTCCGCGGCTGCCAGGTCCGCTTTAGCATTAGTGATCTGTTCCCTCACCTTTGCAATCTCCGCGTTGTGCAGGTCCTGATCCGGCGGATTAGCTTCCGCCATGAGCATAGCCAATGCGTCGAAAAGATCTGACAAAACTTGAGCCGGCGGGCGCACAGGGCCTCCTTCCCCGGCTGCCATCACCGCTGTTGAACCGGCGAAGGCGCCATGGTCGAAGAGTGAAGCGCCATCACAGACCGGCCATGAAGATCCCAACCCGGTTGGGTAGATCGAAGGTCCGGAATACTCTCACCGTCGGAACAGCCCCGATCTGGCCATCTTGGTACCGGTATAGAGACTCGGTTTCTCCGGCCGACGATTCGTCGCCGTAGTAGACAACAGTTCGTCACGGATGTTGATCCGTCCTCGTAGCCTCCATGGACGACTCCCACGAAAACATGCACGACCGCGGTTTAGCGAGGCAGGACTCTTCTTCGCCACGAGCTGCCGTCTCGGCGAGGTCGGTCAGACGTCTGCCCAGCCCTGCTCGCCGATCTTGCCGATGAACACGTGTATGCCGCCAAAGGGGACGTACCCGTACTCAACCGAGCCGGCCTCGGGGCCCCGTCCGCATCGTCGATGTAGAGCTTGCCGCGACGACTCTTAGTCATCCGCCCTTTGCATAGCCTTCGAGTCCTTGAACTTGCCCTCTAAGATCATCAAACCATCGTGCGATAGCCCCACGGTGGCGCCAACCGTCGTGGAATTGTCACGGCAGATGTCCTCATGAAAGGACTTAGTCGAGGGCCATCGTGACGGGTTAACCTAGAGGGGTTAAAGCGGACACAAGACACGGGAATTATCTTGGTTCGCCCTTCGATGAAGGTAAAAGCCTACGCCCGGTTGTGATGTGATTGATATGATTTTGGCGACTAGGAGCAATAGCTTTGCCTTAGCCTCAATTCTCTGTCTCTAACTTCGCCACGGGTCGTCCCCTTATATACACGGGTTGACGCCCCACCCGTCTACAGATTCCCGATCCGGCTCATACAAGCGTCCGGCTCGATCTCTTCTTTCTTAACTTAAAACACAAGATACAAAACTAAGGCGGTTTACATAAAAGGACCTTAATTAGCCTCTGGGCTCCGGGCCTCCTCCGTGGGCCTGAATCATGGATTTAGGGTAAACCGGCCCCTCGGGCGGTTCACGCCGATAGTTGTATCCCCAACGAAGGATCTCGAACACGAATTTAAAATGCAATGAGAGTGACGTGTCCCATCCCCTGCCATGCTTCCCGGCCGTGGCATGGACGGACGGACGGGCACTCGGGGCTTGGGAGGACATCGGAACATGTCTCTGGCTCCACCAGAGCAGCCGCTGCTTCTGCTCACTCTTTTCTCTTGGTTCTTGTGGAGGGCCAGTTCTTATACTAGATGACCTGCTGTGCCCATGGCGCAGAAAGCTTAGGCCAGCCGAGTACTAAAACCTTGTGTATATGACAGTTTAATAAATATATTTTTATCTAATTATATTGTATCTGCTTATCATGTGTTTCTCTGTTAACATGAAGGTGTTCAAATGATCGGCTGTAGTAAAAATAAATGTGTTAGAGGTGCATTTAGATAGTACAAAAGCGAATACAAAAAGTGCGTATGTAGCAAAGGTGTAAGATGGAATCTCGGCAGGAAAAAGAAAGATGCAAAATATCTTCTTTGTTCTTGTTTGTAAACATGTCGCTAAATAGGCGTCTTCTGAATATAAGAGACACTTGCATGAAACAATAGGGAATAGACGCAAGTCACATAGATAAGTTACATTTGTTTAACATAACAAATTGTATTCCATATTTATACGACGGAGGGAAGTTTGTAAAGGAAACAAGTTCCTAAGGTGAAGCTATAAACACAGGGCTTCACATCTTATTTAAGTGATCCAGTAAACTAAACATAATAACCAGATTGGCTACTACCAGAGCCAGAAAGAAGCAAGCTCTCATGGTGAAGCTATACTATATAGAGCTTCACATGCCGATCAGATAGCTCAGTATGCTCACAGAGATCGCACATAGTGAGCGTAGTCGTCATCCATGTCTTGATGATAATCTTCATTAGAAACTCCACTAGAAAGTCCACCATATCCTGAATCAGATATGTCATCATATAGGTAGATGCCTTTCTTTTGCCTTTGAGAGACACACCATGGCAGTAACATTCTGAAATGCAGCTATAGTTTCATGAATCTTTAGGAGATTTTCTAGTTAAGATGTCCATATTCAGACTAAGGAAACTATTTGTAGTAACAAAGATGAGTCTTGTAGCTACATATTGATTTTTAACATTTTTTTTGTATCAAGAAGATAACGAAGTTGATGTTTAGGTTTGTTAATTTTTTTTAAATGATGCTATGTTTGTGTCAATGTCAGATACATAACGAGCTGAATTGTTACCTTTTGAAGATGTGAATCAGATATTGTATTTTTTTCTTTTGAATTGAATAGTGTTTGGACGCACAAACATCTAAATAGGAAATTGAATCACAACAAAAATATAAAGTAGACAGAGAAATATATTTTATTTCCTCTCTAGCTAGCACCTGAATAATATCTCAAGTTTCAACCTCATCACATGGAACCTAACCAAGTTTAGGAAAGTAACAATGAATAAATAATTCACTGTTTGTCTTCTTTTCAATAAGAAATTGGCCGAAGCCATCCAAATTGCAAACGAACATTGTGAAGACAACCACAATCAAAGTAGGTGTTTTGTCAAATGGAAACAAAATAAAAAAGCATGAAGGCCTATGAAAGATAGTGGGAAACGCAGACTAACTACCCTTGTTATGAGCACGGAGCCTATTCAACAAGAAGCTGTACCTTTTGCGGTTTTTGGCAGTTTTAGCAGAACTAAGCAATGGAAAGAACCCATCCTGTTGGACACGGAAAACAAAACACACGCTAAGGGAACAAGGCCTGTCTAGCAAGGCATGTGGAAAGAAATGAACATCATCAACAGAGTTAAGGAACATACGCTTCCTCTTTCGAACAATAGGAGCAAGAGGCCTCAGACATATAAAAGGCAAAACAGGAACAGCACGAGCAGCACGAATCGGAGGAACAAAGTGACATGCAACAGGAGTATGTCCCGAAGGAACTGCTCATCGTGTAGGAACAGTACGTCGCGGAGGCATGCTGTAAGCAGGGTTAAAAGGATGGAAACATTTATATACCACCCTGCTACAAGGAACGAGTAAACAAACAACAACGAGTTTCGAGAGTGTTATAATGAAGGTTAAGAAAGAATAGGTAAATCGTCATAGAAAGAAACATCATACAGAACACTTAAGATAGAGAATCTTTGGTAAATCTATGAGCACTTGCTCAATCAACCACGACACCTACGATCGTCATAGGTAAGCAAGAATTAAAAAAACATAAAATCAAATAGGCTAAAGACACAGACATTATTTGAACTACCATCATGAAGCAAGTAAATAAACACAGGCGATGCGTGACCACTAAACATGGATAAGGAAATAAGAGCACCTCTCACAACTAAGCAGAAGACATTGACGCTAAAAAGACTCCGGTACAACAGTGCTAGGTCACGAGGCGGGTGTGGCTCGTAGAGGCCCAATTTTTTTATCTGCGACATTAGCAAGACATCGCCCCCAGGAACTTCAATTTCTACCCCAGCAAGGACATGCCCATCTCCATCTACCTTACAATAGCTAGGAGGAGGCAAATCATAGTGCGCCGCCATTGTTTTTAGAATCGTTCTCACAAAGGTCTGGACAGATTCAAACTGAAATTAAAAGTCAATTTTAGGACAAAGTTATGTTGGGGTCAAACATGTAAAGAAGAAAATTCTGCTAGGCAAAGTTCACTTAAGTACTTTATGAATTTCCCTCCTCTCCTACAATGTGAATTCCCATCCTCTGCTCCCCAAGTTCAAAATAATAAAAGATAACATGCATACATACATAGTTTGATGGGTAAACATGACTGGGCGTGTCAGTGCTTCCAACTTACTGAATTTGGAGTGGGTGGCTCCATATTGCAAGGACGAACCTGGGGCAAACCAAAGCAACAAAAAATGTTTATACAATGATACTTAATAGTGGATAGCAGGTAAAGTAACAACATTAAGCAATAAAATTTGTTTATATATACAACAATAATTAGCATTATATAGCAGGTAAAGTAGCATCATTTACAAAAAAATAACAGTATGTGAAGAGCATGCTAAGAAGTAAAAGTTCTTTTACCGTCATATTGTATTTGGGCATTTCGAGTGATCAAAGCCATGTAGTGCTTCGTCAACCGAGGCTATGCTGCAACCACAAAAAAATGCTCCATCATATCTACATCTGAGATCCTCCTCTTAAGATGGTGCAAGCCTGCAGCTGTCTAGCAAACCTGGAGGTGGTCCATTACATGTCCCATGGTGTGATAAGTAGGACTCACATAATTATATAGGAGCAATGCTAGAACGACGGACAGATTTTACTTACTTTACGGAATGGTGCTAGCTGGCAGTGTTTGATTGGGGATTAGAGAGGGCGACGGGCCCCATCCTCGAAAATCGAGGGGTAGAGATAATTAGTGTAGAAAGGCCGTGAACCCTCTGAATCGTCCATGCATTTAGAATTATCCATTCTGAGAACCAAATCAAAGCCAGGAGGGAAGATATCAACAAGGAAACAACCCAAAACATACCACAGAAAGCGTGAAGAAAATGGGGAAAGGAAGACTGGTTAGGAAGATGAGGAAAGAAGCAATAAAAACAGAAGGAAGCTCACATGTACCGGAGTCTCGTCCGGAAACTGGGGTCTCGACCAGCAGGGGTTCCCGCAGATGCTAACCTCACTGCATAACTTCACCACCCACGCAGTGGCCTGCTTAGCAGACACGCCCATGTACGTCGCCTCCGCCACCATGCCTAAGTGCTTTAGCCGCCGGCCCCATAACATACCAAACCAAACCAAAGTTTAATAACATTGTCTGTTCAAACCTAATCAAGCCTAACTGTATTGTTTGTTCTAATATTAATAGCATTGTCTATCATACCAAACCAAAGTTTCAGATTTCAAAAGAACCTGCATCAAAACCTGAGCGCAATCACCCCTTAGCCCAATTCTTCCAAAACCTGTGCATAATCACACAAAAAACACGGAAAATTTAGTCTGACCATAAATAATATCCATTCATTTTGGTTATTTGCATCAAATTGGGAACCAATCAATGTATCAAAAAAGTGAAACCTGATGAAGTATCAAGGAAATTAGCAGACCGTGATGCATGACATGAATTATTACACCAAAGCACATCACCAAATTAGTATAACAACCTGAATTAGTATTTGAAAAGAATGAATCATGAAAGAAGTGGAGACAATAAACCATGAAAGGGTACCAACACGGATGGAGCACAAAGGCTTAGAGTATGGGAGGCATGTCATCCAAGAAAATGGGGCGGATCTTTTGAATGACGGTGATTAAATCCAAGGTGTGTATATTCACATCTCAAGCTTAAATCGGTTCAGATTATCTCAAAGTAGATTAGGGGTGAGCATAGCAGAGCGTCGCAAATGGGGGCGAGCAAGCAGGCAAAAGGCAAGGGATCCGCATGGACTAAAAGAATCTCTGTTAGACTACTAATGATTTGACATCGAATGGTGTTCTCCACTCTTTGCGGGATTCTGATACTAAAAGCGACGACAGGTTATTCGCAACAGAAACAACTTTGCATGCCATGATCTAACACACCACTAAGTTATTCTGTATAACTAATTAACGATTGGAACAAGGCTTCCAATCTAATGCGAAGAGGAATGCACACTGCAACAAGGTTAGCGAATTAGATATGAGCAGTAATCTAATCCACAATGCGTGCCTTCCATCCACACATAAACAATGGGTAGGGTTTGAGCGGCACGGACCTTGACCGGGACGCTGAGGAAGAAGAAGTGGAGGTGGCCCTCGACCTCGACGACGGCGTCAAAGGGTATGGACCCGCGCGCGAGGTCCTCGAGCAGGTAGGTGGCGTCCTCGACAACGCGTATCCCGTCGAGGCGGAGGTCTGCGTTGACGTAGGAGACAGTGCGCGCGGACGCGGCCGCCGACGGAGATGACGGTGCCAAGCGGCTCGCCGCGGTAGCTGATGGACACGTCGAGGCGGGCGTAGTCCAGCGCGAACAGGTTGGGATTGCGGACGCGGGCCTTGAGCGCTGCGGAGACGTTGAGGACGACGGTGTGGCGCGCGACAAGGGAGGAAGGAGGAGGACAGATGCGGGAGTAGTGCAGCGACCATGGGGATCGGGGGGAAGGGGAGCTTGGGACAGCGGGGGGCGAGGGGCAGCGCGCGAATGGAGGAGAGGCGAGGAGGCGGCGCGGATGGAGGAGGAGGCGAGGAGGCAGGTAGGGTTCGTGGGGAAGACGCACTGCCCCTTTTTCTTTCCCTGCCGCTGCCCGTGCTAGCTGCCCCTTTTTCTTTCCCTCCGCTGCCCGCACTGCCTGGCCGCTCGCTCGCTCGCTCGATACACTATTCATAGCGCAAAAAGGAGACGTGGCCAGTGCTGCTAGTTGGGCGAGGGGCTTCATATTTTACCATGTAAATGCCGCCCGCAAAGCGTCAGATAGTTCGCGCGATGCCTGCGGGCGCCCCAAACCCAAAACCTCCGCGCCCCACCGCCCCGCCCGGGCCTCGGTTTCTCCGTCGCATCACCATCGTCCCCTCGGCGCCTTCGTAAGAGCAACTCTAACGGGGCGGTTCAAACGGACGCACACTTTCTTCGCTTTTCGTTTGTTTGAATCGGCTAGGTGAACGTGCACGTCTGCATTCTCAAATGGGTCAGCTTGACCGTCTAACGGGAGGCGGACCTAAATCTGCCGGCATAGAAAAACAAACAGGTCATCGAAATAAACATGATTGAACATTAAGTAGCCGGTCAACCGCATGCCAAAGTTTACTTAAGCCTAATTAAACATTAATTAAAACATAAAAAAGTATGTGCCCGCACGCTGCCCTAGACGTCGTCGGCCTTGCCCTTGCTGTTGATGTCGACGTCGCCATCGCCATCGCCGCCGGTGAGGTCGATGAAGATGGGAGCAGGGTCAGCCCACCCGAACGCCACTTGGTACGCTGTCAGGGCAGCCTCCTCCGGCGTCTGCTGGGGCGACAGCATTGCGGCCCGCCGGGCGCGCTCCTCCTCCTCCTCAAGCCGCAGCGCTTCCGTGTCGCGTTGCAGCAGCTGCTCCCAACCCATCTGCCGCTCGCCGTCGGCCTCCTCCTGGGCGAGCCAGTGCGCCTTCCAGTGCTCAAGGTTGCCCGCTCCTCCTCCGGCGTCGCTGCGTAGTGGACCTGAGGCGCGCTCACCCGCTCGCGGTACTGGCCGGTCCACGTGTAGGCCTCCTCCGGCCAAGTGGGTGAAGGCGGGGAGCGCTTCTGCGTTGGCTCTGGATCCGTCTTGGGCTCGATGACGGGCGGCGGTGGCGGAGGCGGGACGAAGAGCGGGGTGTGGACGGAGTCCCCCGCCGCTGACAAGGCAAGGGCTTGCTCCTGCCCATCCCAATGTGCGTCCTCCTTGAGCTGGCTAGCTTCCAGCGCATGCTGCAGAGCCTCCTCGAGGGTGGCTTGGTACTCTGGCTCCGCCTCCATTTCCTTCGGTTCTACTCGCGGGGGCGGCGGTGGAAACGAAGGCAGGTTGGCATTGACGCCTAGCCGTCGGTGCTCCTCATGTTCGAGGGCAAACCAAGCCTCCCAGTTGGGAGAGTCGGCGGCGTACTCGGGCATCCGCCGCTGTGCCGGCGTGAGCTGTGCCCGGCGCCTGCGCACCTCCTCGTCGTGTGCCTGCTGTGTTTGCGGAACCGTCAGCACCGGGATTCGGTGCGGATCGAGGTGCCAGTGGTGCGGCAGCGTGACGTCGGGGTAGGGCAGCGGCTGCTTGTACTCCCAGTGCCACCGCGCTTGGTGCACCGGGATGTGCAGACGCTGGCGACCTGGGCGGACACGCGCTGGCGGCAGAGGAGGAGGGGGAGGAGGAGCACGGGTGGATGAGGCGTCGGGGGTGCACTTTCCCTTGTAGTTGCTGCTGCCGAAGAAGCCCATTGCTAGGGTTTGGGGTGTCGCTGGCAAGGAAGCACAAGGGGGGTGGCGGGGGGCCAGATGTGGACATAAGTGGATGAGGTGGGCCCCCGCCGCATGCGTGGGTTAAAAAAAGACGCTTTCACTGGCTGACTAGTGGGCCCGTGATGTCTAATACACAACCTTCTTCTTGTAGACGTTGTTGGGCCTCCAAGTGCAGAGGTTTGTAGGACAGTAGCAAATTTCCCTCAAGTGGATGACCTAAGGTTTATCAATCCGTGGGAGGCGTAGGATGAAGATGGTCTCTCTCAAACAACCGTGCAACCAAATAACAAAGAGTCTCTTGTGTCCCCAACACACCCAATGCAATGGTAAATTGTATAGGTGCACTAGTTCGGTGAAGAGATGGTGATACAAGTGCAATATGGATGGTAGATATAGGTTTTTTTAATCTGAAAATATAAAAACAGCACGGTAACTAATGATAAAAGGGAGTGTAAACGGTATTGCAATGCTAGTAAACAAGGCCTAGGGTTCATACTTTCACTAGTGCAAGTTCTCTCAACAATAATAACATAATTGGATCACATAACTATCCCTCAACATGCAACAAAGAGTCACTCCAAAGTCACTAATAGCGGAGAACAAGCGAAGAGATTATGGTAGGGTACGAAACCACCTCAAAGTTATTCTTTCCGATCAATCCATTGGGCTATTCCTATAAGTGTCACAAACAGCCCTAGAGTTCGTAGTAAAATAACACCTTAAGACACACATCAACCAAAACCCTAATATCACATAGATACTCCAATGTCACCTCAAATATCCGTGGGTATGATTATACGATATGCATCAAACAATCTCAGATTCATCTATTCAACCAACACATAGAACCTCAAAGAGTGCCCCAAAGTTTCTACTGGAGAATCAAGGCGAAAACATGTGCCAACCCCTATGCATAGGTTCATGGGTGGAACCTGCAAGTTGATCACCAAAATATACATCAAGTGAATCACGTGATATCCCATTGTCACCACAGATACGCACGGCAAGATGTACATCAAGTGTTCTCAAATCATTAAGACTCAATCCGATAAGATTACTTCAAAGGGAAAACTCAATCCATTACAAGAGAGTAGAGGGGGGAGAAGCAACATAAGATCCAACTATAATAGCAAAGCTCGCGATAGATCAAGATCGTGCCAAATCAAGAACACGAGAGAGAGATCAAACACATAGCTACTGGTACATACCCTCAGCCCCGAGGGTGAACTACTCCCTCCTCGTCTTGGAGAGCGCCGGGATGATGAATATGGCCACCGGTGAGGGATCCCCCTCCGGCAGTCTTGGAACAGGGCCCCGATTGGTTTTGGTGGCTCTGAGAGGCTTTGGAGGCGGAACTCCCGATCTCTTTTGTTCCCCGATCGTTTTAGGGTATATGGATATATATATAGGCGAAAGAAATACGTCAGGGGAGCCACGAGGGGCCCACGAGGGTGGAGGGCGCGCCCAGGGGGTGGGCGCGCCCCCCTGCCTTGTGCCTCCCTCGTTTCTTTCCCGACGTGCACTCCAAGTCTCCCGGGTTAATTTCCTTCCAAAAATTAACTTCTCCAGAAGGTTTCATTTCGTTTCGACTCCGTTTGATATTCCTTTTCTTCGAAACACTGAAACAAGGGAAAAAACAGGAACTGGCACTGGGCTCTGGGTCAATAGGTTAGTCCCAAAAGTAATATAAAAGTGTAAAATAAAGCCCATAAACATCCAAGATGGATAATATAATAGCATGAATACTTCATAAATTATAGATACGTTGGAGACGTATCAGCATCCCCAAGCTTAATTCCTGCTCGTCCTCGAGTAGGTAAATGATAAAAGAAATAATTTATGAAGTGTGAATGCCAGCAGGTGCATAAGTTTGATCAATGATAATTTCAATCACCTTTTCTAGCATCATTATATGTCATAACAGTAGTTCAACTCATAGAAATTTTCATGATCAAGTAACAAGCTATTCACATGTTAAAGTATAGATCATAAACTTTCTTGAAAACCAAGAAACTATGTTCTGAGTCATCAAACAATTGCAATTCATCTTATTTTCAGGAAGAGTCTATGTCAGAGCTTTGATTGAGCAAACTTCACATACTCAGCTATCATTTAGTCTTCCATGATTGCTACCACTCAAAGCATATTTTTAGAACAAATAGTATTCATTGAACACAGAGAAGGATAGGGGCTTAATGTTTCGCCTCCCAACCTTTTACCTCAAGGGTAATGTCAACAATAATAATTCATGATCAAATATATTTGAATGGCCATATATGCTCAGATCTTTCCATCACATGATGCTTGCCAACTAAAGAGTAGGTTGGAATGAGAAGGAATACTACTGACTCTTGCATAAAAGTAAAAGATAGGCCATTCGCAGAGGGAAGCAGGGATTTGCAGAGGTGCCAGAGCTCGAAGCAAAAACAGAGATGAAAATAATTTTGAGAGGTATGCTTTCATTGTCAACATAACGACCAAGAGTTTCCAATATCTTCCATACTACATACATTATAGGCGGTTCCCAAACAGAAAGGTAAAGATTTTTACTCCCCCTCCACCAACAATCATCAATCCATGGCTTGCCCGAAACAACGGGTGCCTCCAACTAACATCAATCCTGGGGGAGTTTTGTTTGGAATTATTTTTGATTTGATTTTGATCTTTTTATCATGGGACTGGGCATTCCAGTTACCAGCCATTTTCTCATGAATGATGAGCGGAGTCCACTCATCGTGAGAATAACCCACCTAGCATGGAAGATACTGCTAACCCCTAGTCGCTACATGAGCGATTAGACATACAAAACAAATTATTATTTGAAGGTTTAGAGTTTGGCACATGCAAATTTACTTGGAACAACAGGTAAATACCGCATATAGGTAGATATGGTGGACACTCATGGAATAAACTTGGTTTAAGGAATTTGGATGCACAAGCAGTATTCCCGCTCAGTACAGATATTTTGGCTATCAAAGGATTCTAAATAGCAAGCACCACATGTTAGAGGATCCAAAACAATATAACTTATACAAATATACCCAAGCATAACTCATTATGTTGTCTTCCTTGTCCAGCTTCAACTAATTTGCTCAGGTTTGAAAATAATTAATGGGGATCACAATCATAGAAGATGTCCAAGATAGTATTATATGTGAAATCTCTCTTCCTTCAATATTCTTTCATGAATTGTTCAAGTGAACAATACAATGTTTGCTAACCTTCAAAAATTTACCACCTCTACTTCTTATATGTGAAGGCATTACTCCCCATGGGATAAGCATATGAAACATATATAATTTCAGATTTATGACATTCAAATCATTCAACTATTTACTCATAGGATATAAGTGAAGCACACGAGTAAATGACAAACTACTCTAAAAAGATATATAAGTGAAGATTAATGAGTAGTTAAATAATTATGTAACTATGTGAAGACTCTCTAACATTTAAGGATTTCAGATCTTGCTATTTTATTTCAACAGCAAGCAAAGCAAAAGAAAATAAAATGACGCTCCAAGCAAAACACATATCATGTGGTGAATAAAAATATAGCTCCAAGTAAAGTTACCGATGAACGAAGACGAAAGAGGGGATGCCTTCCGGGGCATCCCCAAGCTTAGACGCTCAGTTATCCTTGAATATTACCTTGGGGTGCCTTGGGCATCCCCAAGCTTAGGCTCTTGCCACTCCTTATTCCATAGTTCATCGAATCTTTACCCAAAACTTGAAAACTTCACAACACAAAACTCAACAGAAAACTTGTAAGCTCCGTTAGCGAAAGAAAACAAAACACCACTTCAAGGTACTGTAATGAATTCATTATTTATTTATATTGGTGTTAAACCTACTGTATTACAACTTCTCTATGGTTTATAAACTATTTTACTAGCCATAGATTTATCAAAATAAGCAAATAACACACGCAAAACAGAATCTGTCAAAAACAGAACAGTCTGTAGTAATCTGTAACTAACGCAAACTTCTGGAACTACAAAAATTCTAAAATAAATTGGTGGACCTGAGTAATTTGTCTAGTAATCATCTCCAAAAATAATCAACTAAATAGCACTCTCCAGTAAAAAGTTTTAGCTAATCTCGTGAGCGCTAAAGTTTCTGTTTTTTACAGCATGATCATAAAGACTTCACCCAAGTCTTCCCAAAGGTCCTACTTGGCACAAACACTAACTAAAACACAAAACCACATCTAAACAGAAGCTAGATGGATTATTTATTCCTAAACATAACCAAAAAGCAAGAAACCAAAATAAAATTGGGTTGCCTCCCAACAAGCGCTATCGTTTAACGCCCCTAGCTAGGCATGATGATTTCAATGATGCTCACATAAAAGATAAGAATTGAAACATAAAGAGAGCATCATGAATAATATGACTAGCACATTTAAGTCTAACCCACTTCCTATGCATAGGGATTTTTTGAGCAAACAACTTATGGGAACAATAATCAACTAGCATAGAAAGGCAAAACAAGCATAACTTCAGAACTTTAAGCACATAGAGAGGAAACTTAATATTATTGCAATTCCTACAAGCATATATTCCTCTCTCATAATAATTTTCAGTAGCATAATGAATGAATTCAACAATATAACCAACACCTAAAGTGTTCTTTTCATGATCTATTTGCATATAAATTTTACTACTCTCCACATGAGCAAAATTCTTCTCATTCGGAATAGTGGGAGTATCATAAGAGACTTGAATACTATAAATTGTTTCCACATTAAATGAATAATGTTCAGAAAAAGGGTAATCATAATCATGACAAGTTTTATAAGTATAATCATCACTACTTTTTATAGCATAAGTTTCATCACAATAATCATCATAAGTAGCAACTTTGTTCTCGTCATAATCAATTGAAACCTCTTCTGAAATAGTGGATGCATCACTAAATAAAGTCATGACCTCTCCAAATCCACTTTCATAAATATTATAAGATTCAACATCCTCCAAAATAGTGGGATCATTACTTCCTAAAGTTGACACTCTTCCAAACCCACTTTCATCAATATAATCATAAGGTAGAAGGCATGCTATCATCATAACAACTTTGCATATCAAAACTTGGGAGGCTAAAAATATCATCTTCATTAAACGTAGCATCCCCAAGATTTGGACAAACATTAATTGCAGCAAATATATTCTCAACTATGTCATTCTCATCAAACATAGCTTCCCCAAGCTACGCCCTTTTCATATCATAAGCATAATCACTGTCATCATTAATAGTATGGATAGCACCAATAGTATAGCAATTATCATATTCTTCCAAGCAAGTGCCAAAAAGATTTTCAAGATTAGAAGTATCATTATCTTCCCAATCATAATCATCACAACAAGCAATAGGCATAACGAGATCATCATCAAGTGCATCATCTTTCACAATTATTTTTGATTCATTTTCATGAGGCACAACAATAATAGGAGCAACATTATTTGGGAGAGATATCTTTTACCTCTCTTCTTTTTCTTTTCTTCTTCTTCACCACATCATGTGTGGGTTCAACCCTATTTTTGGAGCTCCTTATTAATGAGATTGGTTGAATAGAAGGCTCCTCCTCGTTACCTGATTCATCATAAGAAATAATAGGAGGATATTGGGAAGTCTCTTCCTTTTCATTAGTATTTTATTCATCTTCTATTTGTTTTATTTTCTTTATGTAATTGGCAATATAAGGATTTTCAATGCAATTCACCGCACAATACATATAAATTTCTTCTAGATCAAAATCAAAAATTTATCGAGATTAAATTTTGGAATACCCTCAATTATACGTTTCATTTCTTCACAACCCAAAAGAAGACTAAGCTCTTTATGATGCTCAAGGGTAATCAAGTTATCACAATTTTTGGACACGACTTGATCATGAAACAAATAGTATTGGAGCTTCAAATGACCATGTTCATTGCAAAGCTCACAAGGATGGCGATAAATATTGAATCTTTCAGCACAAACATCTAACCTTTCTTGCAACAATTTAGTTTATAAATGCTTATGCCTCTTGCAATATCTATCTTTCCTATTTGGTGTGTACTTGCAAACCCAATGCACTCCACAAAAATTGAAATGTTTATAGGAGACATTTTCGTCATAACTAGTGCAATCATCATTAGTACTATGGATATTCAAGGAGTTCATACTAACAACATTGCAATCATGCTCATCATTCAAAGATTTAGTGCCAAACATTTTAATGCATTCTTCTTCTAACACTTTGGCACAATTTTCCTTTCCATCATACTCACGAAAGATATTAAAAAGATGAAGCGTATGAGACAAACTCAATTCCATTTTTTTTGCAAACTAAACTAGTGATAAAACAGGAAACTAAAAGATTCGGTTGCAAGATCTAAATATATACCTTCAAGCACTCACCTCCCCGGCAACGGCGCCAGAAAAGAGCTTGATGTCTACTACACAACATTCTTCTTGTAGACGTTGTTGGGCCTCCAAGTGCAGAGGTTTGTAGGACAGTAGCAAATTTCCCTCAAGTGGATGACCTAAGGTTTATCAATCTGTGGGAGGCGTATGATGAAGATGGTCTCTCTCAAACAACCCTGCAACCAAATAAGAAAGAGTCTCTTGTGTCCCCAACACACCCAATACAATGGTAAATTGTATAGGTGCACTAGTTCGGCGAAGAGATGGTGATACAAGTGCAATATTGATGGTAGATATAGGTTTTTGTAATCTGAAAATATAAAAACAGCAAGGTAACTAATGATAAAAGAGAGCGTAAACAATATTGCAATGCTAGTAAACAAGGCCTAGGGTTCATACTTTCACTAGTGCAAGTTCTCTCAACAATAATAACATAATTGGATCACATAACTATCCCTCAACATGCAACAAAGAGTCACTCCAAAGTCACTAATAGCGGAGAACAAACGAAGAGATTATGGTAGGGTACGAAACCACCTTAAAGTTATTATTTCCGATCAATCCATTGGGCTATTCCTATAAGTGTCACAAACAACCCTAGAGTTCGTAGTAAAATAAAACCTTAAGACACACATCAACCAAACCCTAATGTCACCTAGATACTCCAATGTCACCTCAAGTATCCGTGGGTCTGATTATACGATATGCA
This sequence comes from Aegilops bicornis, assembly GCA_021605145.1. Lineage (NCBI taxonomy): Eukaryota > Viridiplantae > Streptophyta > Magnoliopsida > Poales > Poaceae > Aegilops > Aegilops bicornis. Next base: position 583,272,838 of record CM038670.1, read on the forward strand.
TCACACAATCTCAGATTCATCTATTCAACCAACACATAGAACCTCAAAGAGTGCCCCAAAGTTTCTACCGGAGAATCAAGACGAAAACGTGTGCTAACCCCTATGCATAGGTTCATGGGCGGAACCCACAAGTTGATCAACAAAACATACATCAAGTGAATCACATGATATCCCATTGTCACCACAGATACGCATGGCAAGACGTACATCAAGTGTTCTCAAATCATTAAAGACTCAATCCGATAAGATTACTTCAAAGGGAAAACTCAATCCATTACAAGAGAGTAGAGGGGGGAGAAGCAACATAAGATCCAACTATAATAGCAAAGCTCGCGATACATCAAGATCGTGCCAAATCAAGAACATGAGAGAGAGAGAGAGATCAAACACATAGCTACTGGTACATACCCTCAGCCCCGAGGGTGAACTACTCCCTCCTCGTCTTGGAGAGCGCCGGGATGATGAAGATGGCCACCCGTGAGGGCTCCCCCCTCCGGCAGGGTGCCGGAACAGGGCCCCGATTGGTTTTTGGTGGCTACAGAGGCTTGCGGCGGCGGAACTCCCGATCTCTTCTGTTCCCCGATCGTTTTAGGGTATATTGATATATATAGGCGGAAGAAATACGTCAGGGGAGCCACGAGGGGGCCACGAGGGTGGAGGGCGTGCCAAGTGGGGTGGGCGCGCCCCCCTGTCTTGTGCCTCCCTCATTGCTTTCCTGACGTGCACTCAAAGTCTCCCGGGTTGCTTTCTTTCCAAAAATAACTTCTCCAGAAGGTTTCATTCCGTTTCGACTCCGTTTGATATTCCTTTTCTTCGAAACACTGAAAAACATGGGAAAAAACAGGAACTGGCACTGGGCTCTGGGTCAACAGGTTAGTCCCAAAAGTAATATAAAAGTGTAAAATGAAGCCCATAAACATCCAAGATGGATAATATAATAGCATGAATACTTCATAAATTATAGATACGTTGGAGACATATCAGCCCGCTGTCGGTGGTCGTCATAAATTAGACGACGGATGGTTGTTGGGTGGCCACCAAGTAAGACAGCGGCGGACACCGAGGAGACGCGCGGCGCGTCCGTGTTGGGCCGCAAATTCGTCTGCGCGGACGCGATTTGGGTTTGGGTCGGCGCGTTGGGCCTCCAGTTTTGTCCGCGCCGACCCAAACAAACGTAGGCAGACAAAATGGATCGTCCCATTGAAGTTGCTCTAAACTCCTCGGCCATCGCCGCCCCTCCTCAAATGCCCGAGACCTCCACGACCCCTTTCGGTGCCTACCCGTCCACACCACATGGCCCCCAGTTTCCTCCGTGCCGCCCCCTGCACCGCCGGCCCCGGCAGAAGCCGCGGCACCGTGCCGGTGAGTGAGACTCCCCGCCTTCCCCATTTCCAGGGCTTAGCGATTCTGTTTTGCTGATTCGTGGCTTTTCCTGGGGTGCGGAAAATCGGTGATTCAAGGGCGTGCGGCGTTGCCCTCTAGGTGGGAGGATCTGGACGGTGAGTTAGCTATCATGTCTGAGGCTTGAGGTTTGTAGCTTTGTTGCTTTGGATGAGTGGCCAGACTGCAGAATTATCTGCACCGTTCTGAATTTTTGCTATGATATGTGAGGGAGTCCTGGAATAGGGGGTGTACGGTTGGCCGGACTATAGCCTTTGGCCGGACTCCTGTACTATGAAGATACAAGATTGAATACTTCGTCCCATGTCCGGATGGGACTTTCCTTGGCGTGGAAGACAAGCTTGGCGATACGGATATGTAGATCTCCTACAATTGTAACCGACTCTGTGTAACCCTAACCCTCTTTGGTGTCTACATAAACCGGAGGGTTTTAGTCCGTAGGACGAACAACAATCATACCATAGGCTAGCTTCTAGGGTTTAGCCTCTATGATCTCGTGGTAGATCTACTCTTGTACTACCCATATCATCAATATTAATCAAGCAGGAGTAGGGTATTACCTCCATCGAGAGGGCCCGAACCTGGGTAAAAACATCGTGTCCCTTGTCTCCTGTTACCATCCGCCTAGACACACAGTTTGGGACCCCCTACCCGAGATCCGCCGGTTTTGACACCGACACCACCCCTTTATGGTCTCCATAAGGAGCCCTGGAGCCATAGGACGTTGGCCATCCGGCCCACCATGGTGCCTCCGCACTCCGCGTGGCGGCCGCCCACTACCTTCGGCTTGACATTAAAGATCTTCATCCATAAGCCGAAGTGGGGCTGGATGCAGAGGAAGGCCTCGCACACGACGACGAACGCCGAGGTGTTGAGGATGAAATTCGGGGCCAGATCATGGAAATCCAGGCCGTAGTAGAACATGAGCCCCCGGAACAAATGGGTGAAGTGGAAAACCTAGTCCGCAGAGGAAGTGGGTGAGGAACACCACCCTCTCATGGGGCCTGGGGGTGGGGATGAGCTTCCCCTTATCGGGGAGCCGATGCGCGATGTCGCTGGACAAGTATCCGACCTTCCGCAGCTTTTTGACTTGCCCCTCCGTGACGGAGGAGGCCATCCACTTGCCTCCCGCTCCGGACATGGCTGAAGAAGGTTGAGGTGGGATGTTGTTGTGGAACGTAGTAATTTCAAAAAAAATTCCTACGCACACGCAAGGATCATGGTGATGCATAGCAACGAGAGGGGAGAGTGTTGTCCACGTACCCTCGTAGACCGTAAGCGGAAGCGTTATGACAACGCGGTTGATGTAATCGTACATCTTCACGATCCGACCGATCCAAGTACCGAACGTACGGCACCTCCGAGTTCAGCACACGTTCAGCTCGATGACGATCCCCGGACTCCGATCCAGCAAAGTGTCAGGGATGAGTTCCGTCAGCACGACGGCGTGGTGACGACCTTGATGTTCTACCGTCGCAGGGCTTCGCCTAAGCACCGCTACAATATTATCGAGGTGGTCTATGGTGGAGGGGGGCACCGCACACGGCTAAGAAACGATCACGAAGATCAACTTGTGTGTCATGGGGTGCCCCCTGCCCCCGTATATAAAGGAGCAAGGGAGGGGGTGGCCGGCCTAGGAGGGGACGCACCAAGGAGGAGTCCTACTCCCACCGGGAGTAGGATTCCCCCCTTCCAAGTAGTAGGAGTATGAGTCAAGGAAAGGGGGAAGAGAAGAGAAGGAAGGAGGGGGCGCAGCCCCTCCCCCTTGTCCAATTCGTACTAGGCCTTGGGGGGGGCGCCCAACCTCTCCTCTCTCTTTTCCCTAAAGCCCAATAAGGCCCATATACTCCCCGACGAATTCCTGTAACTCTCTTGTACTCAGAAAAATACCCGAATCACTCGAAATCTTTCCGAACTCTGAATATAGTCGTCCAATATATCGATCTTTACGTCTCGACCATTTCGAGACTCCCCGTCATGTCCCCGATCTCATCCGGGACTCCGAACTCCTTCGGTACATCAAAACTCATAAACTCATAATATAAGCATCATCGAAACTTGTTGCAAGCGGACCCTACGGGTTCGAGAACAATGTAGACATGACCGAAACACGTTTCCGGTCAATAACCAATAGCGGAACCTGGATGCTCATATTGGCTCCCACATATTCTACGAAGATCTTTATCGGTCAAACCGCATAACAACATACGTTGTTCCCTTTGTCATCGGTATGTTACTTGCCCGAGATTCGATCGTCGGTATCCAATACCTAGTTCATTCTCGTTACCGGCAAGTCTCTTTACTCGTTACGTAATGCATCATTCCGTCACTAACTCATTAGCTACATTGCTTGCAATGCTTATAGTGATGTGCATTACCGAGAGGGCCTAGAGATACCTCTCCGACAATCGGGGTGACAAAGCCTAATCTCGAAATACGCCAACCCAACATGTACCTTCGGAGACACCTGTAGAGCTCCTTTATAATCACCCAGTTACGTTGTGACGTTTGGTAGCACACAAAGTGTTCCTCCGATAAACGGGAGTTGCATAATCTCATAGTCATAGGAACATGTATAAGTCATGAAGAAAGAAATAGCAATATACTAAACGATCGAGTGCTAAGATAACGGAATGGGTCAAGTCAATCACATCATTCTCCTAATGATGTGATCTCGTTAATCAAATGACAACTCTTTGTCCATGGCTAGGAAACATAACCATCTTTGATTAATGAGCTAGTCAAGTAGAGGCATACTAGTGACACTCAGTTTGTCTATGTATTCACACATGTATCATGTTTCCGGTTAATACAATTCTAACATGAATAATCAACATTTATCATGAAATAAGGAAATATATAATAACTATATTATTGCCTCTAGGGCATATTTCCTTCAGTCTCCCACTTGCACTAGAGTCAATAATCTAGTTCACATCGCCATGTGATTTAACACCAATATTCATATCTGTATATGATTAACACCCATAGTTCACATCGTCATGTGACCAACACCCAAAGGGTTACTAGAGTCAATAATCTAGTTCACATTGCTATGTGATTAACACCCAAAGAGTACTAAGGTGTGATCATGTTTTGCTCGTGAGAGAAGCTTAGTCAACGGGTCATCATATTCAGAGTCGTATGTATTTTGCAAATATTCTATGTCTACAATGCTCTGCACGGAGCTACTATAGCTAATTGCTCCCACTTTCAATATGTATCCAGATTGAGACTTATAGTCATCTGGATCGGTGCAAAAGCTTGCACTGTTGTAACTCTTTATGACGGCCTCTTTTATCACCTCCATAATCGAGAAATATTTCCTTAGTCCTCACTAAGGATATTCTTGACCGCTATCCAATGATCTACTATTAGATCAAAATTGTATTCATTTTCCAAACTCAGAGCAAGGTATACAATAGGTCTGGTTCACAGCATAGCATACTTTATAGAACCTATGACTGAGGCATAGGGAATGACTTTTCATTCTCTTTCTATCTTCTGCCGTGGTCGGGCTTTGAGTCTTACTCAATTTCACACCTTGTAACATAGGCAAGAAACTCTTTCTTTGACTGTTCCATTTTGAACTACTTCAAAATCTTGTCAAGGTATGTACTCATTGAAAAACTTATCAAGCGTCTTGATCTATCTCTATAGATCTTGATGCTCAATATGTAAGCAGCTTCACCGAGGTCCTTCTTTGAAAAAACTCCTTTCAAATACTCCTTTATGCTTTGCAGAATAATTCTACATTATTTCCGATCAACAATATGGCATTCACATATACTTATCAGAAATGTTGTAGTGCTCCCACTCACTTTCTTGTAAATACAGGCTTCTCCAAAAGTCTGTATAAAACCATATGCTTTGATCAACTCATCGATCATATATTCCAACTCTGAGATGCTTGCACCAGTCCATAGATGGATCGCTGGAGCTTGCACATTTTGTTAGCACCTTTAGGATTGACAAAACCTTCTGGTTGCATCATATACAACTCTTCTTTAATAAATCCATTAAGGAATGCAGTTTTGACATCCATTTGCCAAATTTCATAAATGTGGCAATTGCTAACATGATTCAGACATACTTTTAAGCATCGATACGAGTGAGAAAATCTCATTGTATTCAACACTTTGAACTTTGTCAAAATCCTTGTTCGACAAGTCTAGATTTGTAGATAGTAACACTACTATCAGCGTCCGTCTTCCTCTTGAAGATCCATTTATTTTCCATGGCTTGCCGATCATCGGGCAAGTCAATCAAAGTTCACACTTTGTTCTCATACATGGATTCCATCTCAGATTTCATGGCCTTAAGCCATTTTGCGGAATCTGGGCTCATCATCGCTTCCTCATAGTTCGTAGGTTTATCATGGTCTAGTAACATGACTTCCAGAATAGGATTACCGTACCACTCTGGTGCAGATCTCACTCTGGTTTACCTACGAGGTTCGGTAGCAACTTGATCTGAAGTTACATGATCATCATCATTAGCGTCCTAATTAATTTGTGTAAAAATCACTGGAACTGATTACTGTGATGAACTACTTTCCAATTTGGGAGAAGGTACAAATTAGCTTATCAAGCTCTACTTTCCTCCCACTCACTTCTTTCGAGAGAAACTTCTTCTCTAGAAAGGATCCATCTTAGCAACTAATAACTTGCCTTCAGACCTGTGATAGAAGGTGTACCCAACAGTTTCCTTCGGGTATTTTATGAAGACGCACTTCTCCGATTTGGGTTCGAGCTTATCAGGTTGAAACTTTTTCACATAAGCATTGCAACCCCAAACTTTAAGAAACGACAGCTTAGGTTTGTTGCTAAACCATAGTTCATACGGTGTCGTCTCAACGGATTTAGATGGTGCCCTATTTAAACGTGAATGCAGCCGTCTCTAATACATAACCCCAAAACAATATTGGTAAATCGGTAAGAGACATCATTGATCGCACCATATCAAATAAAGTGCGGTTTATGACGTTCGGACACACCGTTACGCTGTGGTGTTCCAGGTGGCATGAGTTGCGAAACTATTTCACATTGTTTCAAATGAAGACCAAACTCGTAACTCAAATATTCGTCTCCATGATCAGATCGTACAAACTTTATTTTTCTTGTTACGATGATTTTCCACTTCACTCTGAAATTCTTTGAACTTTTCAAATGTTTTAGACTTATGTTTCATCAAGTAGATATACCCATATCTGCTCAAATCATCTGTGAAGGTCAGAAAATAACGATACATGCCACGAGCCTTAACACTCATTGGATCGCATACATCGGTATGTATTATTTCCAATAAATCAGTAGCTCGTTCCATTGTTCTGGAGAACGGAGTTTTAGTCATCTTGCCCAAAAGGCACGGTTCGCAAGCATCACATGATTCATAACCAAGTGATTCCGAAAATCCATCTTTTATGGAGTTTCTTCATGCGCTTTACACTGATATGACCCAAACGGTAGTGCCACAAATATGTTGCACAACCATTATTAACTTTGCATCTTTTGGCATCAATATTATGAATATGTGTATTACTACGATCGAGATCCAACAAACTATTTTCATTGGGTGTATGACCATTGAAGGTTTTATTCATGTAAACTGAACAACAATTATTCTACGACTTTAAATGAATAACTGCTTTTGCAATAAACATGATCAAATCATATTCATGCTCAACACAAACACCAAATAACATTTATTTAGGTTTAACACTAATCCTGAAAGTATAGGGAGTGTGCGATGATGATCATATCAATCTTGGAACTACTTCCAACACTCATCGTCACTTCCCTTTCAACTAGTCTCTGTTTATTCTGTAACTCCTGTTTCGAGTTACTAATCTTAGCAACCGAACAAGTATCAAATACTCAGGGGCTACTATAAACACTAGTAAGGCACACATCAATAACCTGTATATCAAATATACTCTTGTTCACTTTGCCATCCTTCTTATCCACCAAATATTCAGGGGCATTTCCGCTTCAAAGTGACCATTTCCTTTGCAGTGTAAGCACTCAGTTTCAGGCTTTGGTCCAGCTTTGGTCTTCTTCACGGGAGTGACAACTTATTTGCCATTCTACTTGAAGTTTCCCTTTCTTTCCCTTTGCACTTTTCTTGAAACTAGTGGTCTTGTCAATCATCAACACTTGATGCTCTTTCTTGATTTCTACCTTCGTCGATTTTAACATCACGAAGAGCTCGGGAATCTTTTTCGTCATCCCTTGCATACTATAGTTCATCATGAAGTTCTAGTAACTTAGTGATGGTGACTAGAGAATTCTGTCAATCACTATCTTATCTGGAAGATTAACTCCCACTTGATTCAAGCGATTGAAGTACCCAGACAATTTGAGCACATGCTCACTAGTTGAGCGATTCTCCTCCATCTTTTAGCTATAGAACTTGTTGGAGACTTCATATCTCTCAACTCGGGTATTTGCTTGAAATATTAACTTAAATTCCTAGAACATCTCATATGGTCCATGACGTTCAAAACATCTTTGAAGTCCCGATTCTAAGCCGTTAAGCATGGTGCACTAAACTATCAAGTAGTCATCATATTGAGCTAGCCAAACGTTCATAACGTGCGCATTCCGCTCCCGCAATAGGTCTGTCACCTAGCGGTGCATCAAGGACATAATTCTTCTGTGCAGCAATGAGGATAAACCTCAGATCACGGATCCAATCCGCATCATTGCTACTAACATTTTTCAACATAATTTTTTTCTCAAGGAACGCATTAAAATTCAACAGCACGAGCCATCTATCTACAGCAAACATGGACACGCAAAATACTATCAGGTACTAAGTTCATGATAAATTTAAGTTCAATTAATCATATTACTTAAGAACTCCCACTTAGATAGACATCCCTCTAATCTTCTAAGTGATTACGTGATTCGTATTAACTACACCATGTCCGATCGTCACGTGAGATGGAGTAGTTTCAACGGTGAACATCAATATGTTGATCATATCAACTATATGATTCACGAACGAACTTTCGGTCTACGTGTTCCGAGGCCATATACGTTATATGCTAGGCTCGTCAAGTTTAACCCGAGTATTCGCGTGCGCAACTGTTTTGCACCGTTGTATTTGAACGTAGAGCCTATCACACCCGATCATCACATGGTGTCTCAAAGACGAAGAACTTTTGCAATGGTGCATACTCAGGGAGAACACTTCTTGATAATTTTAGTGAGAGATCATCTTAAAATGCTACCGTCAATCAAAGCATGATAAGATGCATAAAGGATAAACATCACATGCAATCAATATAAGTGATATGATATGGCCATCATCATCTTGTGCTTGTGATCTCCATCTCAAGCACCGTCGTGATCACCATCGCCACCGGGCGCGACACCTTTGATCTCCATCGTAGCATCGTTGTCGTTACGCCATCTATTGCTTCTACGACTATCGCTACCGCTTAGTGATAAAGTAAAGCAATTACAGGGTGTTTGCATTTCATACAATAAAGCGACAACCATATGGCTCTCGCCGATTGCCGATAACTTCGGTTACAAAACATGATCATCTCATACAATAAAATATAGCATCACGTCTGGACCATATCACATCACAACATACCCTGCAAAGACAAGTTAGACGTCCTCTACTTTGTTGTTGCAAATTTTACGTGGCTGCTACGGGCTGAGCAAGAACCTATCTTACCTACGCATCAAAACCACAACGATAGTTTGTCAAGTTGGTGCTGTTTTAACCTTCGCAAGGACCGGGCGTAGCCACACTCGATTCAGCTAAAGTGAGAGACAGACACCCGCCAGTCACCTTTAAGCACGAGTGCTCGTAACGGTGAAACCAGTCTCGCGTAAGCGTACGCGTAATGTCGGTTCGGGCCGCTTCATCTCACAATACCGCTGAGCCAAAGTATGACATGCTGGTAAGCAGTAAGACTTGTATCGCCCACATCTCACTTGTGTTCTACTCGTGCAAATAACATCAACGCATAAAACCTGGCTTGGATGCCACTGTTGGGGAACGTAGTAATTTCAAAAAAAATTCCTACGCACACGCAAGGATCATGGTGATGCATAGCAACGAGAGGGGAGAGTATTGTCCACGTACCCTCATAGACCGTAGAAGCGGAAGCGTTATGACAACGCGGTTGATGTAGTAAATGCGTCTTCACGATCCGACCGAACCAAGTACCGAACGCACGGCACCTCCGGAAGTTCAGCGACGCTCAGCTTCGATGACGATCCCGGACTCGATCCAGCAAAGTGTCGGGGATGAGTTCCACAAGACGACGGCCTGGTGACGATCTTGATGTTCTGCCGCAGGCTTCGCCTAAGCACCGCTACAATATTATCGAGGTGGTCTATGGTGGAGGGGGCACCGCACACGGCTAAGGAATGATCACGAAGATCAACTTGTGTGTCATGGGGTGCCCCCTGCCCCCGTATATAAAGGAGCAAGGGAGGGGGTGGCCGGCCTAGGAGGGGGCGCACCAAGGAGGAGTCCTACTCCCATCGGGAGTAGGATACCCCCCCCCCTTCCAAGTAGTAGGAGTAGGAGTCAAGGAAAGGGGGAAGAGAAGAGAAGGAAGGAGGGGGCGCAACCCCTTCCCCTAGTCCAATTCGGACTAGGCCTTGGGGGGGCGCCCAACCTCTCCTCTCTCTTTCCCCTAAAGCCCAATAAGGCCCATATACTCCCCGGCGAATTCCCGTAACTCTCCGGTACTCCGAAAAATACCCGAATCACTCGGAACCTTTCCAAACTCTGAATATAGTCGTCCAATATATCGATCTTTACGTCTCGACCATTTCGAGACTCCTCGTCATAAAGGAGTGTTTGAAAGGAGTGTTTGAAAGGAGTTTTTCAAAGAAAGACCTCGGTGAAGCTGCTTACATATTGAGCATCAAGATCTATAGAGATAGATCAAGACACTTGATAATTTTTTTCAATGAGTACAGACCTTGACAAGATTTTGAAGTAGTTCAAAATGGAACAGTCAAAAAGGAGTTCTTGCCTATGTTGCAAGGTGTGAAGTTGAGTAAAGGCTCAAAACCCGACCACGGCAGAAAATAGAAAGAGAATGAAAAGTCATTCCCTATGCCTCAGTCATAGGTTCTATAAAGTATGCTATGATGTGTACCAGACCTATTGCGTACCTCATCATGAGTTTGGCAAGAGGGTACAATAGTTGTAAGGGCATATTTATCCTTTAGTTGTTTAGATGCATAATGCGGTATTGCGTTAAAGTGGGCGAAAGCTTCACGCCCCAGTAGTGCTTGATAGCTACTTTCGAATGGGGCGATGTGGAAGGTTAACTTTTCGCGGCGGAAGTTGTCAGATGAGTCGAACACAACTTCTAGTAGTAGGGAGCCCGTACAATGGGCATACAGGCCTGGCATTACCCCTTTGAAGGAGGTGTTGCTATGGCGAATTTTGGTTGGGTCTATCCCCATTTTGCGAATTGTGTCCTGATATAGCAGGTTTAGATCGCTACCTCCGTCCATTAGGACTTGTGTAAATTGGAGTCCGTCGATTATAGGATCTAATATCAAGGCAGTCCATCCTGCGCTCCAGATACTTCCGGAATAGTCCTGATGATCGAAGGTGATTGGTTTTGACAACCATCGTTGGGACTCTGCTGGGATAGACCGTGCGGCACATGTTTCTATGGGCGCCGCTCTGTTTATCCCTTTTGTTACTTGAAGTAAGTTTACTGTTTTGACCTCTTGTGGGAAATTCTTTTGTTTTCCGGGGCTCTGCTTGTGGTGCTCGTCATCATCCTCACTTGGTGTGTCGAGCCCCTTGTGTTCGGCGTTGATTCTGCCGGACTGCTTGAAGACCCAACAATCTCTGTGGTTATGATTTGCAGGCTTCCCGGGAGTACTGTGGATTTGGCATATCTTGTCCAAGATTTTGTTTAAGTTGGATAGCTCATCGCTATTGTCCTTAAGGGGCAGTTTTTTTATTGTTCTCGTGAGCTTTTGAATCCGGCGTTGACTGTCGCGCTCTTTGGACCGTTCCCCTTAATCCGGCGCTGGTCCTTGCTGCGTCGTGGTTTCCCATTCCCATCCCTGACTTCGGATGTACTTGGGTCGCTGGTACTGCATCTTGCTAGCCAGCTATCCTCTCCCGCGCAAAAGCGGGTCATGAGGCTTGTTAGTGCGGCCAAGGTGTGTGGCGAGCCATTCGTCTCGGACATTGTGTTTAAAAGCTGCTAAGGCTTCGACGTCCGGACAATCGACTATTTGCTTCTTTTTGGTGAGGAACCTGTTCCAGAATTTTCGAGCTGACTCCCCGGGCTGTTGGGTTATGTGACTTAGATCGTCTGCGTCCGGAGGTCGGACATAGGTTCCCTAGAAATTGGCCCGAAAAGCATCCTCAAGCTCTTCCCAACTACCAATGGTGTTTTCGGGCAGGCTTTTAAGCCAATGCCGGGCTGGCCCTTTGAGCTTGAGGGGTAGGTATGTTATGGTGTGGAGATCATCTCCTCTGGCCATGTGTATGTGGAGGATATAATCCTCAATCCAAACTCCAGGGTCTGTCGTTCCGTCGTATGCCTCTATGTTTACGGGCTTGAATCCTGCTGGAAATTCATGATCCAGCACCTCATCGGTGAAACATAGAGGGTGTGCGGCGCCCCTGTATTTGGGTGTGCCGTGATGTTCGGATATTTTACGTGTTGTATTGCTCGCCAGAACTTGTTTCCTTGGCCCGTAGATAGATCTAATTGAGGGCCATCCTTTTGGTGCGAATCCTTATGCGGATCGCGTGCCGGCTTGTGTGCGGCGCCGCTTGCTGCTCTACGTTTGCCATGTGGTCGTCTATCCGACCCGGCAGCCTCTTTGTTTTTTGATCGTGGGGGCTCTACGGCCTCCTCATCGAATTCGGGCAGTAGTTTGCGCTTTGGGTAGCTCTTTGCTTGGCGGCTGTCGCCATATTTGTCTGCAGTGTTGAGTAATTTACTCCATCTCATTCGGAGTGCGTCTTTCGCTGTTCTGAGCCTCTGTTTCTGCTTTTTCAAGCTACGTGCAGTAGAGAGGAGCTCTTTGTGGAGGTTCTTCAGATCCAATGATGTGTCCGGCGTGAGATCGTCCGGACCGTTGTCCTTGTCGGGGACAGGTTGTTTGTCCAAGTTGGCCTGTTCGGATGGTTGCTCAATGGCATGTTCGTCGTCGGCCGGCTCACCCTGCTCTATGGCTGGAGTCCGTGGGCGCTATCTTTGTCGAGGTGGGGTTTTGAGCGCGCCACGCCGCCGCTTTGTCCGCTTCGAGGGAATTTTCTTTCGCAGACGTCTCGCCGTTCCTCGTTATCGCTTCCCTTAGGTGTGTCCACCATATATATATCGTAAGTTGAGGTGGCCATCCGATTGCCTGTGGCGCTGGTTCTTGGTCGTCTCCGTGTCGCCGTCCATATCGTCGATGTCCTCGAGTCAAGTCGAGCATGTCTATTAAGTCATCGACGGTGGCTACAAAGTGGGTGGTGGGTGGGCGTTGAATTTCTTCGTCGTCCGAATCCCAACCTTCCTGACCGTAGTTCGGCCAGGGCTCCCCTGACAAAGAGAGAGACTTTAATGAGTTCAGGATATCGCCAAAGGGCGAGTGCTAAAAGATGTCCGTGGCGGTGAACTCCATAACCGGCGCCCAGTCGGATTCGACTGGTAGAGGCGCGGGAGGTTCGGAGTCCAGAAAGGAGTCCGGCACCTGGGAGTCACGAGCTTTGCAAAGGACAGGGATGGTGTTCGGCTCAATCGCCGTAGAGATTTCAGCCCCCGAGGCGGTGTCCAACCAACCGTCCTCGATCGATTTAAACCGCTCCGGATTAAGGGTCGGAGCGGGCCTTTGCGCGGCCTCTGTGGCCTTCGGCGGCAGAGCTAGATCGTACCCATCGAGACGGCGGCACGCACGCTCGGGCGTAACGCGAATCCGTCGAAGATCAAGTCTCTGCGGACATCGGCCGTATAGTTCAAGCTTCCAAATCTGACACGATGGCAAGGGCGTAGCTTCGATCTGCTCCAGATGGCCTAGCGAATTGCCCGCATGCAAAGCCGCCGAATACGAAGATCTGTCCAGGGAGAAAAGTCTCACCGGATCGCGCCGTTCTTGATGATTGAAGGAGCCATCGGGCCTATAGGTGACGACACGGAGGAACTCTCAATGAAAGCACCAATGTCGGTGTCAAAACCGCGGATCTCGGTAGGGGGTCCCGAATCAAGGCGTCTAGGCGGATGGTAACAGGAGACAAGGGACACGATGTTTTTACCTGAGTTCGCCCTCTCGATGGAGATAATACCCTACTCCCGCTTGATTGATATTGAGGATATGGGTAGTACAAGAGTAGATCTACCACGAGATCGAGAGGCTAAACCCTAGAAGCTAGCCTATGGTATGATTGTTGTTCGTCCTACGGACTAAAACCCTTCGGTTTATATAGACACCGAATAGGGTTAGGGTTACACAGAGTCTGTTACAATGGTAGGAAATCTACATATCCGTATCGCCAAGCGTGCCTTCTACGCCAAGGAAAGTCCCATCCGGACACGGGACGAAGTCTTCAATCTTGTATCTTCATAGTCTAGGAGTCCGGCCAAAGATGATAGTTCGGCTATCCGGACACCCCCTAGTCCAGGACTCCCTCGGAGGCCAAAAAGACCCGGGGCGGCCTTCGTCGCCGCGGCACTTCGGACACAATATCCGAAGGCTCCAATGCCCATTCCGCCTCTGAAGAGGACGAGGAGGAGGAGGAAGATGAATCCCCTGCGGGGGGGGGGGGGGGGGAAAAAGCAGACGGCCTCCGCACACTTGGAGGCTGAGTTGCCCAAAAGGGGAAAGGCTCCTCTTCCGGAGGAGTCTACTGCCGCCGCCGACAGCGGCCCGGCATGGGATCCCAGGGCCCAGCCCCTGGTGAACTCGTAAGTATATAAAATCCGAGTACGTTTTAGGCGTCCGGACTCATCGTGGCTTAGTATTTTAACCTAAGCCATATTTTTTTGTAGTCCGGCGAGGTCCCGTACCAAACAATCCTCATCAGAGGACTTGCTGAGCTCAAATGCTATGGAGAGCGGGACGCCCCCAAAGGCCCCTTCCTCCAAACAGGTGCATAACACCGAGGCTTCGTCCCAGAAGGACACCGGCCAAGGAGGAAAGGGAAAACCCGTGAAGGCGGCGCCTGGAGGTCAAATCTCAGGGGCCGGACAAGTGGGGGAAAAGATTCCCATGGGAGCTGACGGCGGGGGCGATCCTGAGTTCGGCTCCCAGCCGGACGCGATTCCAGAGACCAATACGGCTCCAGAATCAAGCAGGCAGCCTCCCTCGGCTGGAGGGGGCGTGCCTGTTCCATCGACGACCTCTGTCCATCTAGAAGGGTCGGATGCTTTGTTGGTGGCATTGAAAAACGCCTCCATCGTTGATGAACACCGTGCCCTTATGGGTGCGTTGATTGAGAAGCTTCAGTCAACTGAGAGTGGACTGAACGAAGCCTGTATCAGCCTTATAAGAGGCTTTGAGGTATGTTTTATGAGTTGTCGAAGAGTGTCATTGTATAGATAGTAGCCCCTGATACATTGTTCGGTGAAAGAAAGAACCAGACAGGGGATCGAATTGATGATCGCAGGAAGACTCATTGAATGATATTGATTTCTCTTCTGTTACAAGCAAGCGTCTGTAGCGGCTGCTGCCTCTCGTACTGCGGAGATCTTCGGACTGAATCAAAGTCTGGAGCGGGCCATAGAAGAACTTGGCCAATTGAGAATGCAGTTGAGAGACAAACATGGTATGCACAAGCTTTGCTCGCGTTTATTGCGAGTAAATTTTCAGTATGAAATAAGCTGCATAATTTGTACTAGGGATTATGACCGAAGTCGAGGCCCTTAAAAGGGCCATTGCCGAGGCCGAGAAAAAGGCAGCCACAGAGAAGACTCTTTGTCAAAAACACAAGGCCAGAGTTATTAAAGCTGAGCAGGAGCTACAAGAGGCCGTAAGGAAACGCGAGACCTTGGAGCAGAGTTTAACGGAGAAAGAATCCGAACTCACCTAGGCGCGTCAGGCCACGAAAGAGGGGACGCCACCCGGGGCATCCCCAAGCTTAGGGCTCCATGTTGTCCTTGAATATTACCTTGGGGTGCCTTGGGCATCCCCAAGCTTAGGCTCTTTCCACTCTTATTCCATAGTCCATCGAATCTTTACCCAAAACTTGAAAACTTCACAACACAAAACTTAACAGAAAACTCGTAAGCTCCGTTAGCGAAAGAAAACAAAACACCACTTCAAGGTACTGCAATGAACTCATTCTTTATTTAGTGGTGTTAAACCTACTGTATTCCAACTTCTCTATGGTTTATAAACTATTTTACTAGCCATAGATTCATAAAAATAAGCAAACAACACAATGAAAACAGAATCTGTCAAAAACAGAACAGTCTGTAGTAATCTGTAACTAACGCAAACTTCTGGAACTCCAAAAATTCTAAAATAAATTGGTGGACCTGAGGAAATTTTCTAGTAATTATTTGCAAAAAGAATCAACTAAATAGCACTTTCCAGTAAAACGTTGAAGCTAATCTCGTGAGCGCTAAAGTTTCTGTTTTTTACAACATGATCATAAAGACTTCACCCAAGTCTTCCCAAAGGTTCTACTTGGCAAAAACACTAATAAAAACACAAAACCACATCTAAAAAGAATCTAGATGGATTATTTATTCGTAAACAGAACCAAAAAGCAAGAAATAAAAATAAAATTGGGTTGCCTCCCAACAAGCGCTATCGTTTAGCGCCCCTAGCTAGGCATGATGATTTCAATGATGCTCACATAAAAGATAAGAATTGAAACATAAAGAGAGCATCATGAAGAATATGACTAGCACATTTAAGTCTAACCCACTTCCTATGAATAGGAATTTTGTGAGCAAACAACTTAGGGGAACAATAATCAACTAGCATAGGAAGGCAAAACAAGCATAACTTCAAAACTTTAAGCACATAGAGAGGAAACTTGATATTATTGCAATTCCTACAAGCATATATTCCTCCCTCATAATAATTTTCAGTAGCATCATGAATGAATTCAACAATATAACCACCACCTAAAGCATTCTTTTCATGATCTACAAGCATAGAAATTTTACTACTCCCCACATAAGCAAAATTCTTCTCATGAATAGTAGTGGGAGCAAACTCAACAAAATAACTATCATGTGATTGAAAATTAAGATCAAGATGAAAAGTTTCATGCTTATCATTATTCTTTATAGCATATGTGTCATCACAATAATCATCATAGATAGGGGGCATGCTTTCATCATAGTAAATTTGCTCATCAAAACTTGGGGGACAAAAAATATCATCTTCATCAAACATAGCTTCCCCAAGCTTGTGGCTTTGCATATTATTAGCATCGTGGATATTCAAGGAATTCATACTAACAACATTGCAATTATGCTCACCATTCAAAGATTTAGTGCCGAACATTTTAATGCATTCTTCTTCTAACACTTTGGCACAATTTTCCTTCCCATCATACTCACGAAAGATATTAAAAAGATGAAGCGTATGAGGTAAACTCAATTCCATTTTTTTGTAATTTTCTTTTATAAACTAAACTAGTGCTAAAACAAGAAACAAAAAGATTCGATTGCAAGATCTAAAGATATAATTTCAAGCACTAACCTCCCCGGCAACGGCGCCAAAAAAGAGCTTGATGTCTACTACGCAACCTTCTTCTTGTAGACGTTGTTGGGCCTCCAAGTGCAGAGGTTTGTAGGACAGTAGCAAATTTCCCTCAAGTAGATGGCCTAAGGTTTATCAATCCGTGGGAGGCGTAGTATGAAGATGGTGTCTCTCACGAAACCCTGCAACCAAATAACAAAGAGTCTCTTGTGTCCCCAACACACCCAATACAATGGTGATACAAGTGCAATATGGATGGTAGATATAGGTTTTTGTAATCTGAAAATATAAATACATCAGGGTAACTAATGGTAAAAGTGAGCGTAAACGGTATTGCAATGCTAGGAAACAAGGCCTAGGGTTCATACTTTCACTAGTGCAAGTTCTCTCAACAATAATAACATAATTGGATCATATAACTATCCCTCAACATGCAACAAAGAGTCACTCCAAAGTCACTAACAGTGGAGAACAAACGAAGAGATTATGGTAGGGTACGAAACCACCTCAAAGTTATTCTTTCCAATCAATCCGATGGGCTATTCCTATAAGTGTCACAAACAGCCCTAGAGTCCGTACTAGAATAACACCTTAAGATACAAATCAACCAAAACCCTAATGTCACCTAGATACTCCAATGTCACCTCAAGTATCTGTGGGTATGATTATACGATATGCATCACACAATCTCAGATTCATCTAGTCAACCAACACATTGAACCTCAAAGAGTGCCCCAAAGTTTCTACCGGAGAATCACGACGAAAACATGTGCCAACCCCTATGCATAGGTTCATGGGCGGAACCCGCTAGTTGATCACCAAAACATACATCAAGTGAATCACGTGATACCCCATTGTCACCATAGATACGCACGGCAAGACATACATCAAGTGTTCTCAAATCTTTAAAGACTCAATCCGATAAGATTACTTCAAGGGGAAAACTCAATTCATTACAAGAGAGTAGAGGGGGAGAAGAAACATAAGATCCAACTATAATAGCAAAGCTCGCGATACATCAAGAACTCCTCCAGAATGGCTGGTAATACCACTTAAGGGCGGATAGACTGTCCACCCAGTGCCGCTGCCCACTTATCGTGCCAAATCAAGAACACGAGAGAGAGAGAGAGATCAAACACATAGCTACTGGTAAATACCCTCCGCCCCGAGGGTGAACTAATCCCTCCTCGTCATGGAGAGCGCCGGGATGATGAAGATGGCCACCGGTGAGGGTTCCCCCTCCGTGGAGTCTTGGGAAAGGGGTCCCGATTGGTTTTTGGTGGCTCTGAGAGGCTTGCGGCGGAACTCCCGATCTATTCTCGTCTTCGGAAGTTTTAGGGTACGTGGGTATATATGGGTGAAAGAAGTACGTCGGTGGACCTCCGAGCTGTCCACGAGGCAGGGGGGCGCGCCCTAGGGGGGTGGGCGCGCCCCCACCCTCGTGGGCAGCCCGGGACTCCCCTGGTGAGCTTCCGATACTCCGTGGGCTTCTTCTGGTCCAAAAATAAGTTCTGTGGAGTTTCAGGTCAATTGGACTCCATTTGATATTCCTTTTCTTCGAAACACTGAAATAGGCAAAAAAACAGCAATTCTGGGCTGGGACTTCGGTTAATGGGTTAGTCCCAAAAGTAATATAAAAGTGGAAAATAAAGCCTAATATGGTCCAAAACAGTAGATAATATAGCATGGAGCAATCAAAAATTATAGATACGTTGGAGGCGTATCAGGAGGTGCTCAGCACAACGAACCAGGCAATCGGACTATAGGGCTTTATCACTCTCACTTAGCTATAGGAGCTTTAGTAAGGTAGGCGCAACCCCTGGTGTTTGGAAGACCGTACTAGGGGCTCTGTAAGCACCTGATCGGAGAAAAGACCGATCCATCGCACGCTGCATTGGTTATGGCATTATGCGGGAGAAATCCTTCAAGAGTTTATGACCTCTCGAACAGCAGACCAGCTCTCGCCGTATCATGACAGTCAGTTTTCGGCTTTCTCTACTGAGGTGCTCATCCGGAAGAACCGGGACACAATCGCAGTAGTTCTCCCAGTGCTACCTTAGCTGATATAGCGGAACGTAAGGTACCTAAACATGGGAGCCGGGCAAACCCAACTATTGACCCAAGACATGATTAGGAGCTGATGCATATAATGCTATAGGTTCGGGGTGCCGAACTTCCATGAAGGTGTTCGGACTTTATTGCCATGTTATGGGTAAAACGAAGCCCCTGGCATATTTTAGGGCATATCGCTGTGTACGGATGCCACTTGACAAAAGAATTTCGATAAGAAATAACAACAGGTAAATGTCATATAAATCCACATATTGTATCTGAATAGTACGTCTATGCGTATGAGTACAAGTAATGTGATAGAAAGGGAATATGATTGCGGAACCTACTGAGACCAGGGGGAAGAAGCGGAGTGTGGATCCATGATATAGCCGGATGGTCATTACGGGGAATGTCTACGGATTCCCTTGCGCGTTCGAGCTGCCTCCATATGGCCCGTCCTGGTCGGCGCAAAGGTGAACCTGCGAAAAAAATGTAAGAAACATTTGCGTGCCGGAGAGCGGTTGAGCCGCTGAGCTCGGCCTGTCCTGGCCTTTGCTGGAGTGTTTAATTGAGCTCTGGACGAGCCGGGCTATCCTTCCGCGGGGCAGTTCGGAGTCCCTTGATGGTGTCCGGGAGCCTGGACGTCGACTCGGTGTTTGGCTTCAAGGTGCTGCTCGTTGCTTCTGCTGCTAAAGCAGTAGTGTATTTTTTTGTGCCGGGGGAAGGTTCGGCCTTGCCGTTGACCGTGATGACGCCGCGTGGACCGGGCATCTTGAGCTTACAGTAGGCATAATGTGGCACCGCGTTGAATCGAGCGAACGCGGTCCGTCCGAGCAGTGCCTGATAATCACTGCAGAAAGGGACGATTTCGAAGATTAACTCTTCGGTACAGTAATTTTCTGGTGATCCGAAGACTACCTCAAGGGCAATGGAGCCTATACAGCTTCCTTCCACACCTGGTATAATGCCTCTGAAAGTGGCCTTAGTGGGTTTGATCGCCGAATGATCGATGCCCATCTTGCGTACTGTGTCCTGGTAAAGCAGATTTAGGGTGCTGCCTCTGTCCATAAGGACTCGGGTGAGGTGGAACCCGTCTATTATTGGATCGAGGACTAGTGCAGTTGGATTGCCATGATTGGCGTTAACCGGATGATCCGTGCGGTTGAAGGTGACCGGCCCTAATTTATATTCTGGGACGGCTAGTTCCGTTAAGTCGGCATCCCTAAGGGTGCGTATCCGGTCCGAGTTAGTAATTTGGGTGGTATTTACCACATTCACCGATTGAATATGCGGGGGAAACTTCTTTTGCCTTCCTGTGTTTGGTGATCTGGGCTCTGCATCGCCATCATCGCTTTGGGACCCCCTTCTCCATTTTTGGAACTTGCCCTGCCGTGTTGTTTGAAGACCCAGCATTCTCTGTTGGTATGGGTGGCTGGCGCTCCTGGGGTGCCATGAATTTGGCATTGGCGATCGAGTATGCGGTCCAAACTGGATGGACCTGAATTATTATTTTTGGGTGGCCCCTTCCGCTGACCGGACTTTGAGCCCCTGAATCCGGCATTGACTACCGTATCTTTGGCGTTTTCACCATATTTGTGGCGCTTATGTTTGTTGCATCGTGGTTCTCCATTGCTATCCCAGGCCTTTGATGTGCCAGGTTTGCCTCCTGTATTGTTACTGCGAGCCAACCAGCTATCTTCGCCCGCACAAAAGCGGGTCATAAGTGTCATGAGGGCTGCCATGGCTTTTGGCTTCTCTTGACCGAGGTGTCGGGCGAGCCATTCGTCACAGATGTTGTGTTTAAATGCCGCTAAGGCCTCTGCATCCGGACAGTCGACAATTTGGTTTTTCTTAGTTAGGAACCGGGTCTAGAATTTCCTGGCTAATTCCCCTGGCTGCTGAGTTATATGACTTAAATCGTCAGCATCCTGCGGTCACACATAAGTGCCCTGGAAATTGTCCAAGAATGCATCTGCCAAGCTCTCCCAATTTCTGATGGAGTTTGCCGGCAAGCTATTAAGCCAATGTCGAGCCGACCCTTTGAGTTTTAGCGGGACATGCTTGATGGCATGTAGGTCATCCCCGTGGGCCATGTGAATGTGGAGGAAGAAGTCTTCTACCATACCGCAGGGTCTGTAGTGCCATCATATGATTCAATGTTTACGGGTTTAAACCCTTCTGGGAATTCATGATACATTACTTCATCAGTGAAGCATAGGGGGTGTGCGGCGCCTCTGTGCCGGGCTATATCACGACACAGTTCATACGAGTCTTGTCTGCCTTGTTCAACCCGGCCGGATTTGCTTTTAGTGTATCCGGCGTGACGATCATCGTCACGTGTTGGTGCGTGCCCCCGTGATCCGTAGATCGATCTTGCATGTTTTGCCTTGTTTTCCGATACATCTCGCAGGTCCCGCGTGTTGCCCCCCGCCTTGGTATTTTTGTTTGGGTGGCAGCGGGGAGCGGGCTGGACTTCAGGCTAAAATGCATCTATGTCTCGGCCACGAGGTGGCCGATCAGCCGCATCATACGCTGGTGATGTAGGTTTCAATGCTTCCTCCTCGAGTTGAGTAGCAACCTGCGCTTTGGATAACTCTTGGTTGGGCGCTCGAGTTCATATTCCTCGGCTGCCAGGACTTCAGTCCATCTATCCGCTAGCAGATCTTGATCATCTCGAAGCTGTTGTTGCTTTTTATTTACGCTGTTTGTTGCGGCTATAAGTCGGTGCTTGAAGCGCTCCTGCTCGACGGGATCCTTAGGCACGACAAATTCTTTGTCGCCGAGGCTCACTTCGTCTTCGGAGAGACGCATGTAATTGTCATCCTCTGATTCTCCGTTTGCTGCCTGTTCCGGAGGGCTAGCTTGTTCATCCTCCCGCTCAAGGTCTGGCTGGAGGGGATTATCATCACCTTCAGCACTATCCGGAGCATTATTGTCTTTTGTGCCGGTATCGCTGCTTTTGCTATGGCGATACTTAGAGCGGCGCCGCTGACGTTGGTGCTTGGGTTGCTTCTTGGAGGGATTATCCTCCATTGTCTTATCGCCACCCCCTTCTTTGGGGGTGTCCACCATGTATATGTCATATGATGAGGTGGCAGTCCAGCGCCCTGTGGGCGGCGGTTCTTGTTCGTCTCCTGCATCGTCGTCTATACTGTCGATGTCTTCGGAGCTGAAGTCGAGCATGTCGGTTGAGTCGTCGACAGTGGCTACTAAGTGGGTGGTGGGTGGGGCGCGAATTTCATCGACGTCCACATCCCATTCTAGCTAGACATAGTTCGGCTAAGGGTCTCCCGACAGGGAGAGAGACTTCAGCAAATTTAGTACGTTGCCAAAAGGCGAGTGCTGAAAGATATCCGCGGAGGCAAACTCCATGATCAGTGCCCAATCGGATTTGATGGGCACAGACGCAAGCGGCTTGGAGTCCGTGGCCGGGGATGAATCCAACGGTTCGGCAACACGGGTCTCGTAGGAGGTGAAGTCAGTATTCGGCGCTATCTCCACTAGTGTGCGGCCTCTGGGGCGGGGTCCATCCATCCATCCATAGATGGCGTGATTTGTTCCGGATTAAAGTCCGGAGTAGTTGCAGGTGTGATCTCCCGAACACAGTCCGACGGCAGAGCTAAATCATGCTCATCGTGATAGTGCGGCGCACCTGACATGGGCTCAAATCCATCGAAGATCAAGTCTCCGCGGATGTCGGCAGTATAGTTCAAGTTTCCAAACCTGACCTGATGGCCAGGGGCATAGCTATCCATCTACTCCAGATGGCCAAGCGTGTTGGCCCGCAGTACGAAGCCGCCGAATACGAAGATCTGTCCGGGGAGGAAAACCTCACCCGGGATCACATCGTTGCCGATAATCGAAGGATCAATCAAGCCTTACGGTGACGGAACAGTGGAACTCTCAATTAAAGCACCAATGTCGGTGTCAAAACCGGCGGATCTCGGGTAGGGAGTCCCGAACTGTGCGTGTGCTACGTCTCCAACGTAGCTACGATTTTTGATTGCTCCATGCTATATTATCTACTGTTTTGGACAATTTTGGGCTTTATTATCCACTTTTTTATTATTTTTGGCACTAACCTATTAACCGGAGGCCCAACCCAGAATTGTTGTTTTTTTGCCTATTTCAGTGTTTCGAAAAAAAGGAATATCAAACGGAGTCCAATTAACCTGAAACTCCATAGAACTTATTTTTGGACCAGAAGAAGCCCACGTAGTACCGGGAGTGCACCAGGGATGTCCCGGGCTGCCCACGACGGTGGGGGGCGCGCCCCCTGCCTCGTGGACAGCCCGGAGGTCCACCGACATACTTCTTTCACCCATATATACCCACGTACCCTAAAACTTCCGAAGACGAGAATAGATCGGGAGTTCCGCCGCCGCAAGCCTCTGTAGCCACCAAAAGTCAATCGGGACCCTGTTAAGCACTCGTTGAGGGGGGGATCCCTCACCGGTGGCCATCTTCATCATCCCGACGCTGTCCATGATGAGGAGGGAGTATTTCACCCTCGGGGCTGAGGGTATGTACCAGTAGCTATGTGTTTGATCTCTCTCTCTCTCTCGTGTTCTTGATTTGGCACGATCTTGATGTATCACGAGCTTTGCTATTATAGTTGGATCTTATGGTGTTTCTCCCCCTCTACTCTTGTAATGGATTGAGTTTACCCTTTGAAGTAATCTTATCGGATTGAGTCTTTAAAGATTTGAGAACACTTGATGTATGTCTTGTCGTGCGTATCTGTGGTGACAATGGGATATCACGTGATTCACTTGTTGTATGTTTTGGTGATCAACTTGCGGGTTCCTCCCATGAACCTATGCATAGGGGTTGGCACACATTTTCGTCGTGATTCTCCGGTAGAAACTTTGGGGCACTCTTTGAGGTTCTATGTGTTGGTTGAATAGATGAATCTGAGATTGTGTGATGCATATCGTATAATCATACCCACGGATACTTGAGGTGACATTGGAGTATCTAGGTGACATTAGGGTTTTGGTTGATTTGTATCTTAAGGTGTTATTCTAGTACGAACTCTAGGGCTGTTTGTGACACTTATAGGAATAGCCCAACAGACTGATTGGAAAGAATAACTTTGAGGTGGTTTCATACCCTACCATAATCTCTTCGTTTGTTCTCTGCTATTAGTGACTTTGGATTTACTCTTTGTTGCATGTTGAGGGATAGTTATATGATCCAATTATGTTATTATTGTTGAGAAAACTTGCACTAGTGAAAGTATGAACCCTAGGCCTTGTTTCCTAGCATTACAATACCGTTTACGCTCACTTTTACCACTTGTTATCTTGCTGTTTTTATATTTTCAGATTACAAAAACCTTTATCTACCATCCATATTGCACTTGTATCACCATCTCTTCGCCGAACTAGTGCACCTATACAATTTACCATTCTATTGGGTGTGTTGGGGACACAAGAGACTCTTTGCTATTTGGCTGCAGGGTTGCTTGAGAGGGACCATCTTCATCCTACGCCTCCCACGGATTGATAAACCTTAGGTCATCCACTTGAGGGAAATTTGCTACTGTCCTACAAACCTCTGCACTTGAGGCCCAACAACGTCTACAAGAAGAAGGTTGCGTAGTAGACATCAAGCTCTTTTCTGGCGCCGTTGCCGGGGAGGTTAGTGCTTGAAGGTATATCTTTAGATCTTTCAATCGAATCTTTTTGTTTCTTGTTTTAGCACTAGTTTAGTTTATAAAAGAAAATTACAAAAAAAATGGGATTGAGTTTGTTTCATACGCTTCATCTTTTTAATATCTTTCGTGAGTATGATGGAAAAGAAAATTGTGACAAAGTGTTAGAAGAAGAATGCATTAAAATGTTTGGCACTAAATCTTTGAATGATGAGCATGATTGCAATGTTGTTAGTATGAACTCCTTGAATATCCATGGTACTAATGATGATTGCACTAGTTATGATGAAAATGTCTCCTATAAACATGGCAATTTCTGTGGAGTGCATTGGGTTTGCAAGTACACACCAAATAGGGAAGATAGATATTGCAAGAGGCATAAGTACTTAGAAACTAAATGGTTGCAAGAAAGGCTAGATGCGTGTGCTAATTTAGACTTTATTAGACATACTTATGAACTTTGCAATGAACGTGATCATTTCAGTACCCAATGGAAATTGTTTCATGATCGTATCATTTCCAAAACTTGTGATGACTTGATTTCCCTTCCACATCATAATGAACTTAGTTTGCTCTTGGGTTATAAAGAAATGAAACGTATAACTAAGGATATTCCAAATTTTGGCCTTGATAGAAGTTTTCATTTTGATCTAGAGGAAATTTATATGTATTGTGTGGTGAATTACATTGAAAATCCTTATATTGCCAATTACAAAAAGAAAATAAAAAATATAGAAGATGAAGAGAATACTAACGAAAGGGAAGAGACTTGCCAATATCCACCTATTATTTCTTATGATGAATCAGGTAACGAGGAGGAGCCTTCTATTCAACCAATCTCATTAATAAGGAGCTCCAAAAAGAGGATTGAACCCACACATGAGGTGAAGAAGAAGAAAATAAAAAGGAAGAGAGTTAAAAGGTATCCCTCCCAAATAATGTTGCTCCTATTATTGTTGTGCCTCATGAAAATGAATCAAAAATAATTGTGGAAAATGATGCACTTGTTGATGATCTCGTTATGCCTACTGCTTATTGTGATGATTATGATTGGGAAGATAATGATACTTCTTATGATCTTGAAAATCTTTTTGGCACTTTCTTGTAAGAATATTATAATAATGTTTGCTATACTATTGGTGCTATCCATACTATTAATGATGAGAGTGATTATGCTTATGACATGAAAAGGCCCAAGCTTGGGGAAGCTATGTTTGATGAGGATGACATATTTGAGAATATATTTTTTGAAATTAATGTTTTCCCCAAGCTTGGGGATGCTATGTTTAATAATGATGATATTCTTAGCCTCCCAAGTTTTGTTATGCAAATTTGTTATGATGATAGCATGCCTCTTACTTATGATGATTATATTTATGAAAGTTGGTTTGGAAGAGTGTCAACTTTAGGAAGTAATGATCCCACTATTTTGGAGGATGTTGAATCTTATAATATTTATGAAAGTGGATTTGGAGAGGTCATGACTTTATTTAGTGATGTATCCACTATTTGGAAGAGGTTTCAATCGATTATGATGAGAACAAAGTTGCTACTTATGATGATTATTGTGATGAAACTTATGCTATAAAGAGTAGTGATGATTATATTTATAAAAAATTTCATGATTATGAGTACCCTTTCTCTGAACATTACTCTTTTAATGTGGAAACAATTTATAGTATTCAAGTCTCGTATGATACTCCCACTATTCCGAATAAGAAGAATTTTGCTTATGTGGAGAGTAGTAAAATTTCTATGCAAGTAGATCATGAAAAGAATGCTTTAGGTGCTGGTTATATTGTTGAATTCATTCATGATTCTACTGAAAATTATTATGAGGGAGGGACATATGCTAGTAGGAATTGCAAATAATATCAAGTTTCCTCTCTATGTGTTTAAAATCTTGAAATTATGCTTGTTTTACCTTCCTATGCAAGTTGATTCTTGTTCCCATAAGTTGTTTGCTCACAAAATCCCTATGCATAGGAAGCGGGTTAGACTTAAATGTGCTAGTCATATTCTTCATGATGCTCTCTTTATGTTTCAATTCTTATCTTTTATGTGAGCATCATTGAAATCATCATGCCTAGCTAGGGGCGTTAAACGTTAGCGCTTGTTGGGAGGCAACCCAATTTTATTTTAGTTTCTTGCTTTTTGGTTCGTTTTAGGAATAAATAATCCATCTAGATTCTGTTTATATGTGGTTTTATGTTTTAATTAGTGTTTGTTCCAAGTAGAACCTTTGGGAAGACTTGCGTGAAGTCTTTATGATCATGCTGTAAAAAACAGAAACTTTAGCGCTCACGAGATTAGCTTCAACTTTTTACTGGAGAGTGATATTTAGTTTATTCTTTTTATATATGATTACTATACAAATTCATCAGGTCCACAAATTTATTTTAGAATTTTTGGAGTTCTAGAAGTTTGCGTTAGTTACAGATTACTACAGACTGTTCTGTTTTTGACAGATTCTGTTTTTCGTGTATTGTTTGCTTATTTTGATGACTCTATGGCTAGTAAAATAGTTTATAAGCCATAGAGAAGTTGGAATACAGTAGGTTTAACACCAATATAAATAAAGAATGAGTTCATTACAATACCTTGAAGTGGTGTTTTGTTTTCTTTCGCTAACGGAGCTTACGAGTTTTCTGTTGAGTTTTGTGTTGTGAAGTTTTCAAGTTTTGGGTAAAGATTCGATGGACTATGGAATAAGGAGTGGCAAGAGTATAATCTTGGGGATGCCCAAGGCACCCCAAGGTAATATTCAAGGATAACCAAGAGCCTAAGCTTGGGGATGCCCCGGAAGGCATCCCCTCTTTCGTCTTCGTTCATCGGTAACTTTACTTGGAGCTATATTTTTATTCACCACATGATATGTGTTTTGCTTGGAGCGTCATGTCATTTTATTTAGCTTTGCTTGCTGTTTGAGTAAAATACAAAGATCTGAAATTATTAAATGGGAGAGTCTTCACATAGTTGTATAATTATTCGACTACTGATTGATCTTCACTTATATCTTTCGGAGTAGTTTGTCATTTGCTCTAGTGCTTCACTTATATCTTTTAGAGCATGGTGGTAGTTTTATTTTGAAGAAATAGATGAACTCTCATGCTTAACTTAGATTATTTTGAGAGTCTTAAATAGCATGGTAATTTTCTTAAATAATCATAATATACTTGGTATTCAAGATTAGTAAAAACTTTCTTATAAGTGTGTTGAATACTAAGAGAAGTTTGATGCTTGATGATTGTTTTGAGATATAAAGATGGTGGTATTAGAGTCATGCTAGTTGATTAGTTGTGAATTTGAGAGATACTTGTGTTAAAGTTTGTGATTCCCGTAGCATGCACGTATGGTGAACCGTTATGTGATGAAGTCGGAGCATAATTTATTTATTTATTGTATTCCTTATGAGTGGCGGTCGGGGACGAGCGATGGTATTTTCATACCAATCTATCCCCCTAGGAGCATGCGCGTAATACTTTGGTTTGATAACTTGTAGATTTTCGCAATAAGTATATGAGTTTTTTATGACTAATGTTGAGTCCATGGATTATACGCACTTTTCCTCCTTCCACCATTGCTAGCCTTTCTAATACCGCATACTTTTCGCCGGTATCATACACCCACCATATACCTTCCTCAAAACAGCCACCATACCTACCTATCATGGCATTTCCATAGCCATTCTGAGACATATTTCCATGCAACTTTCCACTGTTCCGTTTATTATGACACGCTTCATCATTGTCATATTGCTTAGCATGATCATGTAGTTGATATCGTATTTGTGGCAAAGCCACCGTTCATAATTCTTTCATACATGTCACTCTTGATTCATTGCATATCCCAGTACACCGTCGGAGGCATTCATATAGAGTCATATTTGTTCTAAGTATCGAGTTGTAATTGATGAGTTGTAAGAAAATAAAAGTGTGATGATCATCATTATTAGAGCATTGTCCCAAGTGAGGAAAGGATGATGGAGACTATGATTCCTCCACAAGTCGGGATGAGACTCCGGACTAAATAAATAAATAAAAAGAGAAAATAGGCCATAAAAAAGAGAAGGCCCAAATAAAAAAATAAAAAAATAAAAAAATGGGAGAAAAAGAGAGAAGGGGCAATGCTACTATCCTTTACCACACGTGTGCTTCAAAGTAGCACTATGATCTTCATGATAGAGAGTCTCCTATGATATCACTTTCATATACTAGTGGGAATTTTTCATTATAGAACTTGGCTTGTATATTCCAATGAACTCCTTTTCGAGCACATCATTTTCCAGTTCATGCAGGGTGTATATGGGCAGCAAGGGATAGTGGCATTGTTGGAGGCAGTCTTTTAGGAGGGATGGAAACCCTGTCATAAGGAGTCTCAAGGGGGCGACGGCCATCTACAAAAGTTGAATAGGAGAGGTCAATAAGGGAAATATATCTTGGGTGGGGTAAGCTTTAGAAAAGAAGAGAAGTTTAGATGGTCTCAAGCTAACTAACGTCCATGCTAACTAAGGCTTCCTACAGTCAGGATGGCTCTGATACCAGCTCTGTGGGGACCCCGACTCATAAGTCGTGATCATTGAATGCACGTGTACAGTGATCCCAGAGATCAATGCTCACTGAACACACAGAAGCTGAATAACAAGAGTCTTACATCCATACATACCTTCTTACATAAATTGTGACCATTATGGTCAAGTCTTACATTGATAAAGCCTTAAGGGCTGAACATCAAATGAAACACAAGCAGCGGAAATCTTCGTCGATAAGTAGAACCCATGCCATCTGCCTTAAGCCTACAGGCATTCTGACTGGGAAACGTCCTAGTTCGCATGTTCGTCTCCAAAGAACTCTTCTTCAAACTCCGGTTCTTCCATGCCTGGCCAATTAAATAACCAAAGGCAAGCCAATGAGTACTTTGAATGTACTCGCAAGCAAAACATGTTTTGGTTCCATATATAACAATGCATTATATAGGTATTTTTTTGCAAAAAGCTAGTTTTGAGTGCAATAATATGTTCAACAACTTGTAAGACATGCATCAGGAGAATTCAAGTAACCATGAGGACTGGTTACAGATATCAACGTAAATAGAGTGGGCACCAACCCAACTCAATCATGTCAAGCCCTTTGACTTGACCCAAGTAGATCTTCCCACTTATCCAAACACACACACTGGTTTGTAAACATGTGGACGTAGCCCAAGAGCGGTTACCCAACTGTCCTTGACCGTGGACACGGCTATTCGAATAGTTTTACACTCTGCAGAGGTTGTACACTTTACCCACAAGATTCGGGGAACTTCCGTTTCATCCACGACCCGCGATACCTCAAGTACCTGGGGTAAGCACCCGATCACTATCTTTCCCTAGACGACACTAACAAGGAGTCCACTCGTTGTTCCGTATCCTCACGATGTACATCATACGAGACTCACTCAAGATCGTAACATCCGAGAGGGGACACAACGGTGTATCCGGTGCCATGTGAAAACAGTCATGGCCGCCCTACCTGGCACGACCCGCCCCGAGAGAGAGCACCAACTCTCCCCCGTCACTAATAATGCGGGCTCCAAGCTAGTATCGGCCTAGGTAATCAATAATGCCCTTTCCCATATAAGGGTAGAGTGGTTGCGCATGTAAGGTTGGAATAACGGCCGCAACTTAAACCAATCCGTTTTGGAAACAACACACACACTTGCCTCGGTACACCACTTCGTCATCAAGTGGCTACCCAACTCATCATCTCCCCCGGGCATAAGTGGCACCCGATGGGGTTTTCGAAAAGACTTTTGAAAACACTTTGTCTCCATCACCATGCATATTCCCGTCCCTTTTTGCGTAGCACTACTTTAGCATCCTATCTACTTCCGCCGGCATAACCCTCATAAGAAGGTAGGGTCACGCACAATGCAAATATCAATGAGGAAGTAACGGTGGCAAGCCACCCCATGTGGTCACCACAATATCATGTCTCCGATGCAAGCAATAAAAGTGCTATGTGGTATGCATAAAAAGGGTTTCATAGACATGGTCAAAGGGCTGCTTGCCTGGCTCAACAAAGTCTTACGGGTCTTCAAAGTCTTACGGTCCAACTCCTTCACAAGAACGCAATCTATCGCCGCAAAAATAATAACGAGAAAAATAAGGCAATAATAAAACAGAAAAACCAAAGTGCTTGGAAAAATGTCAACTCATTTTTGTTAAATACTAGGGTGAAAACTAAGAAGGGGAAAATTCCTAGTTTTGGATTTGGAGTAGCAGAATAGGAGAAATGGTTTTACAAAGGTATATTTAAATGCTTAAAATCATATTTAAATATTTACAGTGAAGAAAAGATTGTTGGATTTGAATGAAAGTTGCACCATTAAATAGGTGGGATTTTTACAAGAATTTAGGAACTGGAATTATTTCATTTGGATAAATATTTTATCCTGTGGGATTTTTGGAAGGGTGACAGAAAAAGAAAAAAGAAAAGTGGCGCTGTGCCACTGGGCTAGAAAGGCCTCAGTGCAGCAAGCCCGGAGGGAACTCAGCTCGCGCGAGGGTGCCACGTCGAAGGCGTAAAGGAAAAATACGCCTTGAGCCGACGCAATAACGATGCTGCTGCAGCGTGCGTTTTAAACCTGACAGGTGGGACCCACACGTTAGGACGTGAGGCTGACGGACGGGCCCCACGGCGGTCGTCGTCAACCCTGGGTCAGAGAGGGCGGCGAGCTCACCGGCGCCGCTGTGGTCGACGGCGAGGCGATCCGAGGGCACCAACGTGCTCAAGACGGAGTCGTCGTTCGGGTGGAGGTGGAGGCGGTCGCCGGAGTGCAGGGGTTCGCCGGCGACGAGGAAGCCGGCGGCAGAGCTTCGGGAGGAGCTTGCCCCGGTCGATTCTGGCTGCGATAGAGAGGGGAGACAGAGGGGAAATGGTCAGTGGGAGGAGGCGGTTTCAGATCGGGGCAGAGGAGGAGCGGGGGAGGCCTGTACCTCGCGAACTCCGGCGAGCCGAAGCGGCGGAGCTCGAGCTCGGGCGGCTCTGGAGAGGAACTGGGGCGCAGGGGGATGTTTTGGGGAGTGGGATAGCGAGGGGTGAGGAGAGGAGGGCTCGGGGAGGCCCTTAAATAGACGAACGACGGGGTGCCGTGGACCCGTGCGCCGGCGAGCTCCTGCTCGTTGCCACAGGGCTCGGGAGGGGCTGGCGCCGTGTCTGGGGTGTTCCTGGACGTCGACTACGTCGGGAGAGATAGAGAGAGGGAGTGGGGAAAGGTCAGAGGCACGCGCGTGTGAGCCGCACCATTGGCGCGCTCGGGCGGCCGGTCTTTTCTAGCGCGGAGGTGCGGGGAGGAGGAGAGAGGAAGGGGACAGCACCGTGTCGTGACGCGGACGTCGAGGGGCGTTGGTTGGCGTGCTGGGAAGGCCCGAGGTGGCCGGAGGCGGTTGGAAGGGGGCGGCTACTGCAAGGGAGCGCCTCAGAAGGCTCGAAGCGCCTAAATGGCCGGCATGGCCATTTTCTATGCATGTGGTCACGACCAAAGGTGTCTGGTAGCTCTAGGAGGGAGTAAAGAAGTAGGAGATGGCCTTGGATGCCCTGGGTGGCCAGTAGGAGAAGAGAGAGGTAGAAGAAGAGTGAGAGAGGGGCTGCCCAGGGAGGTAAATGAGGTTGTTTCACCCCTCAATAATTGAGCTGAGATGCAGCCATTGTTACTGGAGGTAGAGGAGGACTTGGAGGGGCTGTGGTAAAAAGTGGAGGCCATGGAGAAGAGTGGAAGTGGTCAAAACAGGGGTTTTAGTAAAATGGCAGAAGGTGTTTGTTGATGGTTTGGGCAGGAAGATGAACTCCTCTTGTCATGAGGCTTGACA
The DNA here is from genome assembly GCA_021605145.1 of Aegilops bicornis. NCBI lineage: Eukaryota > Viridiplantae > Streptophyta > Magnoliopsida > Poales > Poaceae > Aegilops > Aegilops bicornis. The sequence goes on from CM038670.1 coordinate 583,305,449, forward strand.
GGGTCAAATGGCATGAGATAATAATAGGTTCCACCAAGTATGAGTCCATTTGGGCAAAGTTGGCAATACAACTTTTGTAAACCCTAGAAATTAGCAGAAATGGACTTGTGTAGATCTAGTTGAGAAAATAACTTCTCCTTGATGCACCACTTGGTGTAGTGGCCTCATTTGGTCATGTGAACATGCTCACCAAAGTTGGGGTCAAGGAGAGAAAGTTGGTAGTACAAAGTTGTTCAAATTAGATTCTGGCCAGAGAGGGTTTTGGGGCACTTTGATCAATATAACATTTTCTCCAACTTGTGCCATTTGGTCTAGATGAATTATTAGACCACTTGAGCATGTTCACAAGATTTGAGAGCATTTGGACATGTTTGGCAATGCAAAGTTGCTCAAACTTCAAAATGGACAGAAATGGTTTTGAGGGGATTTCATGGGGTTATACTATTCTCCATGGCATGATACTTATCAAGATCATCCAGCATGTCATATTTGACATGATAGAATTTTCTTGGAATTTTTGGATAATATTTCCTTTGTAAATATTTCAAAAGCTTGACATATCCAGAAAGGGTTTTTGAGGGGTTTGACCAATATTTTGAACATGACCATGTGTTGAAACTCTTATATATGGACAATATATGTCCACTGAGTTTCCCTAGGTTTTTGTCAAATGTTTTTGAAACAATAAAATAATTTTTTCCTATTAAAGACCATTTCTGGCCTTAAGAAAAAGCTTTTCAATAAAATAGGAAAATAACTTTTAAAATTATATTTTTGTGGTTTATGGGAGTCCTACACCTAATAGGAATCAAACATATTCTTTGGAAGATTTTTCATACCCCAAATCAAGTACTTGAAGTGCAAACCTCAATTCAGGGGTTTTTGGAAAACTAAATTTAGAAAAATACTTTTTGGCCAAATTATTTTTGTAAGAAAATTCTATATTGTACTATACACATGGTATGATCATTGGGCAGAAGTTTTGGATCAAGGAAAGGAAGTATAGAAGGTGAAGCTATGTTGACTTTTAAGAGCACTTGAAAACACAGAGAGAAAACCAACTCCAAATAAAAAGTCAAATAATGCAAAAGTTTTTGTCAAACCACATTTTATCATGATTTATCATCTTAAGTGTTGTGCCATGAAAATCAGGGTGTGAAAGTTATATGATCCAATTATGTTATTATTGTTGAGAGAACTTGCACTAGTGAAAGTATGAACCCTAGGCCTTGTTTCCTAGCATTGCAATACCGTTTACGCTCACTTTTACCACTTGTTATCTTGCTGTTTTTATATTTTCAGATTACAAAACCTTTATCTACCATCCATATTGCACTTGTATCACCATCTCTTCGCCGAACTAGTGCACCTATACAATTTACCATTGTATTGGGTGTGTTGGGGACACAAGAGACTCTTTGCTATTTGGTTGCAGGGTTACTTGAGAGAGACCATCTTCATCCTACGCCTCCCACGGATTGATAAACCTTAGGTCATCCACTTGAGGGAAATTTGCTACTGTCCTACAAACCTCTGCACTTGGAGGCCAACAACGTCTGCAAAAAGAAGGTTGCGCAGTAGACATCAGCGTCCAGGGTGGATGGTAACAGGAGGCGGGGGACATGATGTTTACCCAGGTTCGGGCCCTCTCGATGGAGGTAATGCCCTACTTCCTGCTTGATTGATCTTGATGATATGAGTATTACAAGAGTTGATCTACCACGAGATCGTAGAGGCTAAAACCCTAGAAGCTAGCCTATGGTATGATTGTTGTTGTCTCATTTGAACCCTCCGGTTTATATAGACACCGGAGTGGCTAGGGTTACACAGAGTTGGTTACAAGGGAGGAGATCTACATATCCGTATTGCCAAGCTTGCCTTCCACGCCAAGGAGAGTCCCGTCCGTACACGGGACGAAGTCTTCAACCTGGTATCTTCATAGTCCAACAGTCCGACGAAAGGATATAGTCCGGCTATCCGAGGACCCCCTAATCAAGGACTCCCTCGGTAGGACTCCCTCTTTTCCTAGTTGGAGTAGGAGGGGGAAGGAAGGGAAGGAGAGAGGGGGAAGGAAAGGGGCGCCCCCCCTCCTTGTCCAATTTGGACTAGAGGGGTAGGGGACGCGCGGCCAGCCCTAGCCGCCCCTCCTCTTCTCCACTAAGGCCCATCTTGGCCCATTAAACTCCCCGGGGGGTTCCGGTAACCCCCCAGTACTCCGGTATATGTCTGTAACTCCCCGAAACCATTACGGTGTCCGAACATAGTCGTCCAATATATCGATCTTTACGTCTTGACCATTTTGAGACTCCTCGTCACGTCCGCGATCACATCTGGGACTCCGAACAACCTTCGGTACATCAAAACACAAAAACTCATAATACAATCGTCACCGAAACTTTAAGCGTGCGGATCCTACGGGTTCGAGAACAATGTAGACATGACCGAGACACGTCTCCGGTCAATAACCAATAGCGGAAACTGCCCCTACATATTCTACAAAGATCTTTATCGGTCAATCTGCATAACAACATACATTGTTCCCTTTGTCATCAGTATGTTACTTGCCCGAGATTCGATCGTCGGTATCTCAATACCTAGTTCAATATCGTTACCGGCAAGTCTCTTTACTCATTCCGTAATATATCATCTCGCAACTAACTCATTAGTTACAATGCTTGCAAGGCTTATAGTGACGTGCATTACCGAGTGGGCCCAGAGATACCTCTCCGATAATCGGAGTGACAAATCCTAATCTCGAAATACGCCAACCCAACAAGTACCTTCGGAGACACCTGTAGAGAACCTTTATAATCACCTAGTTACATTGTGACGTTTGGTAGCACACAAACTGTTTCTCTGGTAAATAGGAGTTGCATAATCTCATAGTCATAGGAACATGTATAAGTCATGAAGAAAGCAATAGCAACATTCTAAATGATCAAGTGCTAAGCTAACGGAATGGGTCAAGTCAATCACATCATTCTCCTAATGATGTGATCCCGTTAATCAAATGACAACTCATGTCTATGGCCAGGAAACATAACCGTCTTTGATTAACAAGCTAGTCAAGTAGAGGCATACTAGTGACACTCTGTTTGTCTATGTATTCACACATGTATCACGTTTCCGGTTAATACAATTCTAGCATGAATAATAAACATTTATCATGATATAAGGAAATAAATAATAACTTTAGTATTGCCTCTAGGGCATATTTCCTTGATCCCCACTTGCACTAGAGTCAATAATCTAGATTACACAGTAATGATTCTAACACCCATGGAGCCTTGGTGCTGATCATGTTTTGCTCGTGGAAGAGGCTTAGTCAACAGGTCTGCAACATTCAGATCCGTATGTATCTTGCAAATCTCTTTGTCTCCCACCTGGACTTGGTCCCGGATGGAATTCAAGCGTCTTTTGATGTGTTTGGTCCTATTGTGAAATCTGGATTCCTTTGCCAAGGCAATTGCACCAGTACTGTCACACAAGATTTTCATTGGACCCGATGCACTAGGTATGACACCTAGATCGGATATGAACTCCTTCAACTAGACTCCTTGATTTGCTGCTTCCGAAGCAGCTATGTACTCCGCTTCACACGTAGATCCCGCCACGACGCTTTGTTTAGAACTGCACCAACTGACAGCTCCACCATTCAACATAAACACGTATCCGGTTTGCGATTTAGAATCGTCCGGATCAGTGTCAAATCTTGCATCAACATAACCATTTACGATGAGCTCTTTGTCACCTCCATAAACGAGAAACATATCCTTAGTCCTTCTCAGGTATTTCAGGATGTTCCTGACCGCTGTTCAGTGATCCACTCCTGGATTACTTTGGTACCTCCCTGCTAAACTTATAGCAAGGCACACATCAGATCTGGTACATAGCATTGCATACATGATAGAGCCTATGGCTGAAGCATAGGGAACATCTTTCATTTTCTCTCTATCTTCTGCAGTGGTCGGGCATTGAGTCTTACTCAACTTCACACCTTGTAACACAGGCAAAAACCTTTCTTTGCTTGATCCATTTTGAACTTCTTCAAAACTTTGTCAAGGTATGTGCTTTGTGAAAGTCCAATTAAGCATTGCTACCTCTTGAGCAGTGCATTGGATTTCCTTGAAGAGGAAAGGATGATGCAGCAAAGTAGCGTAAGTATTTCCCTCATTTTTTGAGAACCAAGGTATCAATCCAGTAGGAGGCTACGCGCGAGTCCCTCGTACCTGCACAAAGCAAGTAACTCCTCGCAACCAACGCGATAAGGGGTTGTCAATCCCTTCACGGTCACTTACGAGAATGAGATCTGATACATATGATAGATAATATTTTTGGTATTTTTGTGATAAAGATGCAAAGTAAAATAAAAGCAAAGGCAATAATAAAGTGTAGGAAGATTAATATGATGAAGATAGACCCGGGGGCCATAGATTTCAGTAGTGGCTTCTCTCAAGAGAATAAGTATTTTACGGTGGGTGAACGAATTACTGTTGAGCAATTGACAGAATTGAACATAGTTATGAGAGTATCTAGGTATGATCATGTATATAGGCATCACGTCTGAGACAAGTAGACCGACTCACCTGCATCTACTACTATTACTCCACTCATCGACCGCTATCCAGCATGCATCTAGAGTATTAAGTTCAAGAAAACAGAGTAACGCCTTAAGCAAGATGACATAATGTAGAGGGATAAATTCATGCAATATGATAAAACACCCATCTTGTTATCCTCGATGGCAACAATACGATACGTGCCTTGCTGCCCCTACTGTCACTGGGAAAGGACACCGCAAGATTGAACCCAAAGCTAAGTGAGGGAGTCCTGGACTAGGGGGTGTCCGGATAGCCGAACTATCATCACGGCCGGACTCCAAGACTATGAACATACAAGATTGAAGACTTCGTCCCGTGTCCGGATGGGACTTTCCTTGGCGTGGAAGGCAATCTTGGCGATACGGATATGTAGATCTCCTACCATTGTAACCGACTCTGTGTAACCCTAAACTATCCGGTGTCTATATAAACCGGAGGGTTTTAGTCCGTAGGACGAACAACAATCATACCATAGGCTACCTTCTAGGGTTTAGCCTCCTTGATCTCGTGGTAGATCTACTCTTCTACTACCCATATCATCAATATTAATCAAGCAGGAGTATGGTATTACCTCCATCGAGAGGGCCCAAACCTGGGTAAAAACATCGTGTCCCTTGTCTACTGTTACCATCCGCCTAGATGCACAGATCGGGACCCCCTACCCGAGATCCGCCGGTTTTGACACCGACATTGGTGCTTTCATTGAGAGTTCCTCTGTGTCGTCACCGATAGGCCCGATGGCTCCTTCGATCATCAACAACGACGCGGTCTAGGGTGAGACTTTTCTCCCGGACAGATATTCGTGATTCGGCGGCTTTGCTGCGGGCCAATTAAGCAGCCATCCGGAGAAGATCGAAAGCTACGCCCGCCATCAGGTCAGATTTGGAAGTTTGAACTATACGGCCGATGTCCGCGGAGACTTGATCTTCGACGGATTCGAGCCGCAGCGGCGTGCCGCCTTGTCTCGATGGGCATGATCTAGCTCTGCTGCCGAACAGTGCCTCGGAGGCCGCAAAGATCCGCTCCGACCCTTAGTCCGGAGCCGGATTCCCCGATCGAGGACGAGTGGTTGGACACCGCCTCGGGGGCTACGATCTCTACGGCGATTGAGCCGAACTCCATCCCTGTCCTTTGCGAAGCTCGTGATTCCAAGGTTCCGGACTCTTCTCCGGACTCCGAACCCTCCGCGCCCCTGCCGATCGAATCCGATTGGGCGCCGGTCATGGAGTTCACTGCCGCGGACATCTTTCAGCACTCGCCTTTTGGCGATATCCTGAACTCACTAAAGTCTCTCTCTTTATCCGGAGAGCCTGGCGGACTACGGACGGGAAGGTTGGGATGCGACGACGAAGAAATTCTACGCCCACCCACCACCCACTTTGTAGCCACTGCCGATGATTTAACCGACATGCTCGACTTCGACTCAAGACATCGACGGTATGGACGACGATGCGAAGGCGACCAAGACCCAGCGCCTACAGGGCACTGGAAGGCCACCTCGTCATACGACATATACATGGTGGACATCCCAAAAGATGGGAATGGCGATGGAACAACGGAGGATGACCCCTCCAAGAAGCAACCCAAGCGTCGACATCAGCGGCGCCGCTCTAAATCCCGCCACAACAAAAACAGTGATTCCGGCACGGGAGATAATAACACCCCGGACAGTGCCGAAGACAACCCCCTCCAGCAGGACTCAGCGGAGGAGGAGGAAGAAGCAAGTCCGCACGACGGCGGTGCGTAAAAGAGAGGTAGAGGGCGATAATTATCGCCTCCCTCCGAAGATGAGGCAAGCCTCAACGACAGCCAATTAAATGCGTGCTCGAGGATCCCGCCAACAGAGGCGTTTCAAACGCAGGCTTATGGCCACGGCAAGCAGCCTCAAGAAAGCGACAACAGCTTAGAGCTGACCAAGACACCTGCTAGGCGGCGGATGGACTGAAGTCCTTGCAGCCGAAGAGTATGAACTCGAACGCCCCTCCAAAAGCTACCCCAAACGCAGGCCGTTGCCTCGATCAGAGGAGGAAGCACCCAAGTCACCAGTGCACGACATGGCAGACCGGCCACCCTGTGGCGAGAAGCCTCTCGGCCCTCCACTCAAGCCAAACCCCGACGCCGCTCAAAAAGTACCAAGGCACGGGAAAACGCGCCAGACTTGCGAGATATATTGGAGGATAAGGCAAAACATACAAGATCGATCTACGGATCGCGTGGGCGCCCAACGACGCGGGATGATTACCGCTATGCGCCCGACACAAAGAAACCCGGTCGGGCCGAACACGGTAGACAAAGCTCATATGAGCTACGCCGTGACATAGCCCAATACAGAGGCGCCAAGACACCCACTATGCTTCACGAGATGAAGTAATGGATCATCAAATCCTCGAGGGCTCCAAACCCGTAAACATCGAATCATACGATGGTACCATAGATCCTGCGATGCGGATCGAGGACTATCTCCTCCATATCCACATGGCCCGCGGTGATGATCTACATGCCATCAAATACCTCCCACTCAAGCTTAAAGGACCAGCTCGGCAATGGCTCAACAGCTTGTCAGCAGAATCAATTGGTTGTTGGGAGGACCTGGAAGCCGCATTCCTTGATAACTTCCAGGGCACATATGTGCGACCACCAGACGCCGATGACCTCAGCCATATAATTCAGCAGCCAGAAGAATCGTCCAGACAATTCCGGACACGGTTCCTAACAAAGAAAAATCAAATCGTTGACTGTCCGGATGCAGAGGCCCTTGCAGCCTTCAAACATAACATCCGCGACGAATGGCTTGCCCGGCACCTAGGACAGGAAAATTAGAAATCCATGGCAGCCCTCACAACACTCATGACCCGCTTTTGTGCGGGAGAGGACAGCTGGCTAGCTCGAAGCAACAACTTGGCCAAACACCCTGATAGTTTGGATACCAAGGACAGCAATGGCAGGTCACGTTGCAACAAGAACAAGCGCCAAATTAATGGCGATAATGCTGAAGATACGGCCGTCAATGCCGGATTCAGAGGCTCTAAACCCGGTCAGCGGATGAATCCATTCAAAAGAAATACCCAGGGCCCGTCCAACTTGGACCGAGTACTCAATCGCTTGTGCCAGATACATGGCACCCCCGAAAACCAGCCAATCACACCAACCGGGATTGTTGGGTGTTCAAGCAAGCAGGCAAGTTAAGTGCCAAACTCAATGACAAGGGGCTGCATAGCGATGACGAGGAAGAGCCCGACCGCCGAACAATAGAGGATGAAGGGTTTTCCCACACAAGTGCGGACGGTGAACATGATATACGCAACCCATATACCCAAAAGGGAGCGGAAGCGTGCACTAAGGGACGTATATGCGATGGAGCCAGTCGCCCCGAAGTTCAACCCATGGTCTTCCTGCCCGATCACCTTCGATCGAAGGGACCACCCCACTAGCATCTGTCACGGTGGTTTCGCCGCATTGGTTCTTGACCCAATTATTGACGGATTTCACCTCACGAGTCCCGATGGACGGCGGTAGCAGCCTGAACCTGCTTTATCAGGATACGATGCGCATAAAATGGGCATAGACCCCTCAAGGATTAAACCTACAAAGACGACCTTTAAAGGCGTCATACCTGTGTAGAGGCCAATTGTACGGGCTCGATTACACTCGAAGTGGTCTTCGGATCCCGGATAACTTCCGAGCGAAGAGTTAATCTTCGACATCGTCCCGTTCATGGCGGCTATCATGCACTGCTCGGACGAACCGCATTTGCAAAGTTCAATGCGGTGCCGCACTACGCATACCTCAAGCTCAAGATGCCAGGCCTTCGAGGAGTAATCACGGTCAATGGAAACACCGAACGCTCTCTCCGAATGGAGGAGCACATGGCGGCCCTCGCGGCGGAGGTGCAAAGCAGCCTCTCACAGCAATTCTCGAGTCCGGCCACTAAGCGTCCGAACAACATCGCTGCGCCGGAGTAACCTACAACAAGACCGCTGGCACGATTCAAGCATCGCGTAGTAATCCGCCCCAACCCCAGCCCTCGCGAAATTGCGAAGCCGATTACGCGTACATAACTATGCTCTGGAGATACCATGGGCATAAGGGGAGGGGCACGACCACGGCACGCCCGGAATGCGGCTCAACCGCACCAGGGGCTCCCGATTGTGTCATTCTTGTTTTCCTTTTTCTTTTTTTCTTCTTTTTTTTACTTTCAGGACTCTGTTTCCAGAAGTCCTGTCCGGCACTAGAATCGCCGAACTCACGATGCAACAGCCAGGAAGCGAAAACCACGCCGAGTGTTCAGGTGGTCTCTATTATGAGCATTATACCTGTTTTACATACCATCCCGCAGCTTACCCTCGGAGGGGACATGTTAGATAGTCCCATCCCTTGCTTATTGCACTATTTATATCGCTACGCCTTCATTGCAGTACCTTTACGAATAAACAATACATAGCTTTTGCCTATTATTGAACTCCTTTCTTTATCTATATATATGTTCATTTCATGACATGTTGCACCCATACACTTTGGTACGGCCAATACACCAGGGGCTTAAGTACCCCAAAATTATGGTGTGACAAGTCCGAACACTTTCACAAGTGCGGCACCCCGAACTAATAGCATTATATGCATCGGCTCCGAATCATGTCTTGGGTCAATAGTTGGGTTTGCTCGGCTCCCGTGTTTTGGTACCTTACGTTCCGTTATATCGGCTAAGGTAGCACCGGGAGAACCACTGCGATTGTGCCCCAGTTGAGCTGGGTCGAGCACCTCAGTGGAGAAAGCTAAAACTGACCGTCGTGATAGGGCGAGAGCCGGTCGCTGTTCGAGAGGTTTTTCGGGTCCTTAAAGACTTATGCCGCTTAGAGCGAGGAACCGAATTGTCCGCCAAGGCGTGGATAGCGCCCGAGCTCGGTCTTCCGAATACTAGGGGCTTCTCCAAAATTTAAAATTATAGAATTCTATGGCTAAGTGAGAGTGTTCAATCATTATAAGTCCAGCTTGCCTTGTTAGATTCGTTGAGCGCCTCCCTAGATGGACCCAAGAATGGGAACAAGAGTGCTCAAGTTTATCCCGAACACCCCAAAGACTCGTGGCATGGGGGCTGAAGCCAACGACTTGCCATCTCTCAAATTTGATAAACGGTCGCATGAAGGTAATATTTTAAATTAACAAGCGTTGCTTAGCGCATATGAACAAGTTTTCAGCGTCTGAGGATAACAAATGCGAGTCTATTAAAAATTACATCTTTGGAGCACTCATCCGCTTATTCGCGGGCACCCTTCAGGAGGCCCTCATAGTACATTTCGGGCGTGCGATGCTCCTTGCCCTTCGGTGGCCCGTCTGTCACAAGCTTCTCCCAGCTTGCCCCAGTGCACTTTAGCACGGGCAAGGGCCCGACGGACACCTTCAATGCAGACGGAGCGCTTGATGACTTCAACCCATGGACAAAGGCCCACCAGCCACCGTGACTAGCCCAAAGTAGCTCCTGTGCATGGCTTCCAATGGCCACGGCCGAACTATGAGGCCCTTCATGGCCTGTTCGGCGACCTTGTGGAGCTCGACCAGCTGCTTCAATTTGGTCGCTTAGGGCATCGGATGTCGGCCTCAAAGATACTGAGACCAGAACACCTTCTCCGTCGAGCTCCCCTCCTTGGCGCGGTAGAATGCGGCAACATCAGACACACTACGGGCAGATCTGCGAATGCTCCTGGAGAGCTCCGAATCCGGGTAAGTAATAGGTAATTCACTTTCACATGCTTGCTTTGCATAAAGAATGCCTTACCCGCCGCTATCTTCTTTAATGATTCAATTTCTTGGAGGGCTTTTTGGGCCTCGGCCTTAGCAGCTTTGGCACTCTCAAGAGGCGAGGCAAGCTCGGACTCTCGGGAATTGGGAATTCATTCTTACGTCACACTTGAAAAGAATTGGGAATAGCTCCGGGGAAATTAGAAGAGTCAGGTAAGATCCTGGGAAAAGACCTGTGGGTTAGGGCCCACTGAAGAGAAAAAACACCGATGAAAAGGATTGTTGAAGAGATAGATGATGCACCGGAACAATTGAAATATTTGAATGAGGTGACAACCTCGAATTAATTCAAACATAGACGAATCTCCTGAGATGTGTTGAACACTCCGGAAGGATAAATTGGCGAGAGGCGAACGAGCAGGGAAAACACTTGATCCAAGGAAAAGAATGTGATCATCCCGAAAAAACTTGAATTGAGTGCACCGGAAAAAGAAAGGGATGAAGAATGACGAACAAGACGAGAATTCACCGGTTGAAATAATTGAGGGAAGACTGAAGAGACTCCGTACGAATGAAATAGATGCTCGGGAGAGAGGCAAACTCCGGGAAGAAAAGGGTGGGAGGCGGAAAACACAGGCAACTTGGAAGGGAAAATCGTGAATATCTTGAAGAGAAAACACGGTTGAAATCATTGAGGAGAGAAAGCAAAGACTTCAGACGCAGTAGAATGGATACTCGATTACGGACTCCGGTTCCGAGAAGAAGAACAGGGAGGGCGGGTGGGAAAAGAAGACAACTGAGGATTGAACTTGGCAAAGATGAAGAGGCTCGAGTCAACTTGACGAGAAATGCACCGGATGAAAAGAGCTGAGAGCCAACGATCGAAAAACCAACTGCGTGATCCTAAAGAAAAACTTGAATGGGAAGAGGAGTAGTTCAAAACACCTACGTCAAGATTCCTCACCAGAGCGACGAAGGGGCTGAGGAGTAAAAAGAATTCCTACTCTCCGATATAACTAGACTCAGAAAATAGTTTTCTTCTAGACTCAACAACGGCCAAGCTACACGATCAATCAAGGGGCTCCTAGGGTCGGTCGAGGCTCTGATACCAACTTGTCACGCCCAAGATGCGACCCTATCCTAAAGGAACTCGAAGGTCCCACCAAGGATAGAAGCGCATCTTGAAGACGCTTTTGCAAGGTGGATATCATTACATCAACATTACATAATACATAGGGATACATACATAAGGCACGAATGCCACAAGAATACATCATCATCATACAAGATCACCATCCGACTACGGATGAATCATAAACAGAAACTCAAACAATATCCACCCTGCTAGCCCAGGCTGCCGACCTGGAACCTATCCCCTGATCGAAGAAGAAGCAGAAGAAGAACTCCAATACAAGCAAACATCGCTCTCACGTCCTGATCATCGCAAACCTGTACCTGCAACTGGTGGTGTAGTAATCTGTGAGCCACGAGGACTCAGCAATCCCATTACCATGGGTATCAAGACTAGCAAAGCTTAAAGGGAAAGGAAGGGGTAAAGTGGTGAGGTTGCAGCAGCGACTAAGCATATATGGTGGCTAACATAAGCAAATGAGAGCGAGAAGAGAAACAAAGGAACGGTCGCCAACTAGTAATGATCAAGAAGTGATCACGAACTCCTACTTACGCCGAGACATAACCCGTAAACCGTGTTCTCCTCTCGATCAACCCGAAAAGAGACACTCACGGTTACGCATTACGGTTGGTGTATTTTAGAAGAGTTTGCTTCAAGTTTACTACAACCGGATATTAACAAATTCCCATCTGCCCGGATAACCGCGGCACGGCTCTCGAAAGTTTATACCCTGCAGGGGTGTCCCAACTTAGCCCATGATAAGCTCTCGCGATCAACGAAGGATATTCCTTCTCCCCGGGAAGACCCGATCAGTCTCGGAATCCCGGCTACAAGACATTTTGACAGCAATAAAACAAGACCAGCAAGACCGCCCCATGCGCCGACAATCCCGATAGGAGCTGCACATATCTCGTTCTCAGGGCAACACCGGATGAGACAGGCTACGAGTAAAACCAAGCGTCGAGTTTCCCCGTGGTGGCCCCGCAGGCGGCTCGGTTCGAACCAGCACTTAGAGAAGCACTGGCCCGGGGGGGCTAAATAAAGATGACCCTTGGGATGCACGACTCCCAAGGGAAAAAGTAGGTGGTGGTGAGGCAAATGGTAAAACCAAGGTTGGGCCTTGCTGGAGGAGTCTTATTCAAAGCGAACTGTCAAGGGGGTCCCATAAATCACCCGACCGCGTTAGGGACGCAAAATCCGGGAACATAATACCGATATGACGGAAACTAGGGCGGCAAGAGTGGAACAAAACACCAGGCATAAGGCCGAGCCTTCCACCCTTTACCAAGTATATAGATGCATTAATAATATAAGAGATATTGTGATATCCCATCATAAACATAATCCAACATGGAGCAATCTTCATCTTCACCTGCAACTAGCAACGCTATAAGTGGGGCTGAGCAAAGCGGTAACATAGCCAAAAAACGGTTTGCTAGGAAGGGTGACAAAGGTTAGAGGTTCATGGCAATTTGGGAGGCTTGAGCAGCAAGTGGTAGGTAAAGCAGCATAGCGATAGAACGAAGAAACTAGCATAGCAATGATAGTAGTGAGATCCAGGGTAGCGGTCATCTTGCCTGAAATCCCGCTAGGAAGAAGAACGAGTCCATGAAGAAGATGAAGCCACGAAGATGAACCAACCGGAGACGAACGAATCCTCACGATCGCAACGAAACAGGAACTAACAAGAAGAAGCACACAACATGGTAAACACACCACACATGAACAAGACATGATGCACAACAAGCATGATGCATGACAAGGCTAGATGGGGCTACTCATGGCAAGAGATGATGCAAACAAGATCAACACATCAAAGCAAGTTTAAATGAGACCGGGAACAACATATAACATTACCGGTAAGTCCTCATATGCAAATTTCGAAATTGGTCCAGATCTGAATAAACCTTATGTTCAAGTTGTTAAACAGCAAGTTAAGATGCACCAAGATGATCTACACGAAATTCTAGTCAAGTTACATATAAAGTTCATTAGATTCGAGACTACGGCCTAGAAGATATGAGCAAAACAAGTTAAACATGGCATTGATGCAAAATGCATACAAACATCAAGCAAACACCTCAAAACATGGATGCAATATGATAATATGAAACTACATGAAAAATCAAGCAAGTTTCATATAGAGCACACTCAAAACGGAGCAACGGTTCAACACATACACATGAAACAAGTTATAGCAACAATCTGTCCAAAACAGCAACTAGGCATATTGCAAGCACCAAAACAACATGCTACAGCATCTCAACGTGAAAACAAAAGGCATGGGCATGATGGACAGATAAAGCATTACAAAACATGAACACTGATCTATCTCCAGAAATCACTAGAACATGCTCAAACACACATGGCAAGATTGCAAATAATAACAGTTTCAGACTTTAGCAGAAATAACATCAGGTTGCATTGTTTAGAGCTATCAAACAACATGTTACAGGAACTTATCATGGCAAACAAAGGCATGGCATGATACTACTAAATGCATAGAACAAGAGTCCCTTACTTCCCATGAGCCAAAAAGGATAAGAAAATATGATGGCACCCATGTAAACATGATAAGTTATATTACAGATTCATACATGGCAGGAACAACAATAAGTAGGCATGTTGGTGAGCTTGAACCACTCACCACAGAGCAAAACATGGCATGGCAATGCAACTCACAGTAATAATACATGTTTATGAAGCTAAACATGGCAAGAGCAAGTTCATAGGGGCATGGATCACTAGCAAAACACATGGTAAAACTAAACTTAATGTTAACAGGCTGACAGCAACATTATTTAGCAACTTTGGAGCAAGATAACAACAATCTACAGCAAGATATAAATGCAACTAAGGACATGAATGAATAGAGCATGACATGTATAACAAAACATCCTTAGTGAACATCTCCAGATTATGCATAGAATGACTCGTGGCTGCAGGTTTACATAGCAACAAAATATAACAGAATCTGTCAGGAAAACAGCAACAGCAAGTACCCTACTTAACAAGCTTGATGCACTCACTACACAAATCACAAAAATACATGACAAGCACCCCTGAGAAGATGGAATGGCATAGATAAAAACACATGTAGACATCAACCTCATAGGATGCACACACCAAATGAAACAAAAATGACAAATCATCAATTTATAACAGTTTCAGCAGGTTAACATCATATAGCACTCTTGCAACGAAGATTCAGCCATCAAGATGAGCTCAAATGAAAATGATACAATGGAATGAAATGAATTACTCGTCGAGGCGAACAATTTGACATATTACACGCACGAAACGGAGCATCATGCAGCAAGTTATGATGCGTTGAACATGGCATGATAATTGTTACAGATCTGGGGACTTAGCAGATTTCCCAAAAAACGGACGAGCGTTATATAGTAAAATGTGCACGGGCGGGTTTTGAGGGTGGCTCACCATGGGCTTGGCCCAAGGCAGTGGCTCTGGGCTGACGGGGACGGAGCTGGGCCATGGCCCACGCGGGTGAGGGAGCGAGGAGGCGCGGTCCTCCCGATCCTGGCCGGATCGGAAGAAGAGCGGCGGCCACGGCGGTTCGCGAAAAGCAGCGACGGCGGGGCGAGCGAAGGACGCGGAGGGGGCCGGGAACGGCGCCGGAGGCCGGAGAAGCTCCTGGGCGGCGGTGATGGCGCCTAGCGCGACGACGGCGGCGGTTCCCTGCGAGAAGAACAGCAGCCATGGCCGCGGGTGAGAGAGGGAAGGCGAGACGGGGAGGAAGGAGAAGGATGGAGCAGGGGCGACGCCGGGCCTCGGGCGGCAAGGGCGGCGAGACGGCGGAGCGCCCGGTGCCGCCGCCAGCGAGGCGGCGAGGGAGATCGGGCCCGCCCGATCCCGACGAGGGAGGCGCGAGGCGGGAAGCGAAGCGCCGGGCGCGGCCGGGAGGCGCTGGGATGGCGGGGCCTGCTGCCCGGGCGGCGGTCAATCTGGGCGCTGGAGGGCTGGCGGCGGAGGGAGGAGGTCGGGGCGACGTGGCGTGCGTGGGTTGGAGGAGGAGGGCGGCTTCGGCGGCGCTGGTGGCGGCGCGGCCACTGGGACGGCGCCAAGTGGCGGTGGATGGCTGACCGGGCGCGGAAACGGAGGGAGGTTGGTGGCGCGGGGCTCGAGGAGGGGGGTTCGGCTGCTGCCAAAAATGGAAGGGAGGCTTCCATTTATAGGTAGGGCTAGGGTTTGAGGGGTTAGGAGGGGGGTTTCGGAGCCCTCCGATCGCAATCGAACAGTTCCGGTCAGAGGGGGGAGTTAGACTAGGCCGAGGAGGGATTAGTGGGCTGTGAGGAGAGGGTTTGGGCTGAGGGAAGCGAAGAGAAATGCAGCCCGGCGGCAGTTTCGGAGACCGAAACGTCCGACGAAGGTACCGGCAACGGTACCGCTATAAGTTTAACGGTTGGGCTAACAAACGAGCTCCGAATGCGGCGAAACTTGACAAGCGCTCTGTCTACACTATAATAAGACCGCATGCCAAGTTCCAACCCATTCTGAGAACATTTTTATGCCACTTATAAAATAATATTTCGGACATGCATGGCGCGTGCAAGTGTGTCTGGGCTCCGAACGGACAACGGAGAGAACCGGCGGAACACGAACGGATGCAAGTTTTGGAAAACATGCGGATGAAATGCAGATGATGGCATGGCAAAGTGCAACACGCAAGCACATGACATGGCAACGACGGCGAATAACAGGCGGACACCTGGCGCATCGAATCCGGGGCGTTACAGCGGCCTTCCTTTTCCTCTCCTCCCCCGCTGGGGGAGAAGCTTCTTTTTCCTCCTCCTCGTTCTCAGGAGAAGATTCTGCTTCAGAATCTGATAGCACCTGGCGCCGAGAGCTCCTTCGAGTTCCCGTGGCCTCCTTCTTGGCCTTCTTCTCCGGCACCACATGGTACGGAGCCAGCCTTCCCCGTCAATCGGGCGTCTGCTGGTCTTCCGCAAAGGAGCCGGACAGTTAATCTGTCCGGACGTCTTCAGCCAGTCCTGTCAAAGATTAGGGAGTTTTAGATCCCGCATAGAGTCAAACTATGAAAAAAAGAGTCCCGTAAAGGGTAAAATAACTTACCTCACCGGCTTGACGCTGCGAGCTGTATCCGCGATCTTTGTTAGCGGATGCGGGGGCTTCAGCGACCTTGAACAACACCTTCCAGGCATCTTCGTACGTAGTGTCGAAGAGCCGGCTCAAGGTTCGGTGCTGTGCCGGATCAAACTCCCACAAATTAAAGGCCCGTTCCTGGCACGGGAGAATCCGGCGGATGAGCATGACTGACTACGTGGACAAGCTTGAGCTTCTTGTCCACTGTGCTTCGGACACAGGTTTGGAGTCCGGTCAGCTCTTCGAATCACCCCACTTCAGGCCCGTCTCTTTCCATGATGTGAGCCGTGTGGGGGAGCCAGATCTGAATTCGGGGGCCGCCGCCCAGTTGGAGTCGCGCGGCTCGGTGATGTAGAACCACCCCGATTGCCACCCCTTTATTGTCTCCACGAAGGAGCCCTCGAGCCAAAGTAGATTGGGCATCCTGCCCACCTTAGCGCCTCCGCACTCCGCCTGTCGGCCGCCCACTTTCTTTGGCTTGACGCTAAAGGTCTTCAACCATAAGCCGAAGTGGGGTTGGATGCAGAGGAAGGCCTCGCACACGACAATAAACGTCGAGATATTGAGGATGAAGTTTGGGGCCAGATCGTGGAAATCCAGGCCATAGTAAAACATGAGCCCCCGGACAAATGGGTGAAGTGGAAAACCTAGTCCGCGTAGGAAGTGGGTGAGGAACACCACCCTCTCATGGGGCCTGCGAGTGGGGATGAGCTGCCCCTCGTCGGGTAGCCGACATGCGATGTCGCTGGACAAGTATCCGGCCTCCCGCTGTCTTGTGATGTGCCCCTCCGTAACGGAGGAGGCCATCCACCTGCCTCCTGCTCCGGACATAGTTGAAGAAGGTTGAGGTGGGGTGTGCGGACTTGGGCGCTGGAGTTCGAGTGCGCGAAAATGGATGAGCAAAGGAGAAAGAAGGCGTAGGTGAAAAGGTGGATCCTTATCCCCTTATATGGACGGACGAAGCTATGCGTCCCCCACCAGCCTGGTAAAACTCGCTTATCTCCCAAGCGCCGTAATCAATGGCGCGGATGGGTTACCCACGTCCGTATTGATGGGAATCCCGGAATAAGGGGCACGATCTATGCTTTGATAAGACGTGCGGAAACCGCCTCGCTAAACGCTACCGAGGTGGAACAGTAAAACGATTCATATAAAAGGCCTAGCCGTGGTTTGATGTCACGCCGCGGAATACGTCAGCAGATCTGTGCAAAAGTTATTCTCTCTACGGTGGTATGTGGAACTTGTTTTGCAGAGCCGGACACTGTCCTTGTGTTCAAAACCTTTTATGAAGTATTCGGAGGAGGAACCCGCCTTGCAATGCCGAAGACAATATGCGCGCCGGACTCGTCGTCATTGAAGCCTGGTTCGGGGGCTACTGAGGGAGTCCTGGACTAGGGGGTGTCCGGATAGCCGAACTATCATCACGGCCGGACTCCAAGACTATGAACATACAAGATTGAAGACTTCGTCCCGTGTCCGGATGGGACTTTCCTTGGTGTGGAAGGCAAGCTTGGCGATACGGATATGTAGATCTCCTACCATTGTAACCGAGTGTGTAACCCTAACCTATCCGGTGTCTATATAAACCGGAGGGTTTTAGTCCGTAGGACGAACAACAATCATACCATAGGCTAGCTTCTAGGGTTTAGCCTCCTTGATCTCGTGGTAGATCTACTCTTGTACTGCCCATATCATCAATATTAATCAAGCAGGAGTAGGGTATTACCTCCATCGAGAGGGCCCGAACCTGGGTAAAAACATCGTGTCCCTTGTCTCCTGTTACCATCCGCCTAGACACACAGATCGGGACCCCCTACCAGAGATCCGCCGGTTTTGACACCGACACTAATCACTTCTCCCATTGCAAGAAAAACCAATCTAGTAGGCCAAACCAAACCGATAATTCGAAGAGACTTGCAAAGATAACCAATCATACATAAAAGAATTCAGAGAAGATTCAAATATTGTTCATAGATAATCTTGATCATAAACCCACAATTCATCAGTCTCAACAAACACACCGCAGAAAGAAGATTACATCGAATAGATCTCCAAGAGAGAGGGGGAGAACATTGTATTGAGATCCAAAAAGAGCGAAGAAGCCATCTAGCTACTAACTATGGACCAGAAGGTCCTAGGTAAACTACTTAGGTAAACTACTCACACTTTATCGGAGAGGCTATGGTGATGATGTAGAAGCCCTCCGTGATGGATGCCCTCCCATGGAGCTCCTAATAGGCCCCAAGATGGGATCTCATGAGTACAGAAGGTTGCGGCGGTGGAATTAGGTTTTTGGCTCCGTATCTGATCGTTTGGGGGTACGTAGGTATATATAGGAGGAAGGAGTACGTCGGTGGAGCAACAGGGGGCCCACGAGGGTGGAGGGCGCGCCCCCCTACCTCGTGCCCTCCTCCTTTCTTTCTTGACGTAGGGTCCAAGTCTCCTGGGTCATATTCGGTGACAAAATCACCTTCCCGAAGGTTTCATTCCGTTTGGACTCCGTTTGATATTCCGTTTCTTCAAAACTCTGAAATAGGCAAAAAACATCAATTCTGGTTGGGCCTCCGGTTAATAGGTTAGTCCCAAAAATAATATAAAAGTGGATAATAAAGCCCAATATTGTCCAAAACAGTAGATAATATAGCATGGAGCAATCAAAAGTTATAGATACTTTGGAGAAGTATCAGGCATCCCCAAGCTTAATTCCTGCTCGTCCTCGAGTAGGTAAATGATAAAAACAGAATTTTTGATGCAGAGTGCTATTTGGCATAATTTCAATGTAATTCTTCTTAATTGTGGTATGAATATTCAGATCCGAAAGATTCAAGACAAAAGTTTAATATTGACATAAAAATAATAATACTTCAAGCATACTAACGAAGCAATCATGTCTTCTCAAAATAACATGGCCAAAGAAAGTTATCCCTACAAAATCATATAGTATGTCTATGCTCTATCTTCACCACACAAAGTATTTAAATCTTGCACAATCCCAATGCCAAGCCAAGCAATTGTTTCATACTTTTGACATTCTCAAAACTTTTTCAATCTTCACGCAGTACATGAGCGTGAGCCATGGATATAGCACTATATGTGGTATAGAATGGTGGTTGTGGAGAAGACAAAAAGGGAGAAGATAGTGTCACATCAACTAGGCGTATCAACGGGCTATGGAGATGCCCATCAATAGATATCAATGTTAGTGAGTAGGGATTGCCATGCAACGGATGCACTAGAGCTATAAGTATATGAAAGCTCAACAAAAGAAACTAAGTGGGTGTGCATCCAACTCGCTTGCTCACGAAGACCTAGGGCATTTTGAGGAAGCCCATGATTGGAATATACAAGCCAAGTTCTATAATGATAAATTCCCACTTGTATATGAAAGTGACAAAATGAGAGACTCTCTATCATGAAGATCGTGGTGCTACTTTGAAGCACAAGTGTGGTAAAAGGATAGTAATATTGTCCCTTCTCTCTTTTTCTCTCATTTTTTTATTTTGGGCCTTTTCTCTTTTTTTATGGCCTCTTATATATATTATTTATTTATTTTTCGTCCGGAGTCTCATCCCGACTTGTGGGGGAATCATAGTCTCCATCATCCTTTTCCTCACTTGGGACAATGCTCTAAAAATGAAGATCATCACACTTTTATTTTCTTACAACCCAACAATTGCAACTCGATACTTAGAACAAAGTATGACTCTATATGAATGCCTCCGGCGGTGTACCGGGATATGCAATGAATCAAGAGTGACATGTATGAAAGAATTATGAATGGTGGCTTTGCCACAAATACGATGTCAACTACATGATCATGCTAAGCAATATGACAATGATGGAGCGTGTCATAATAAATGGAACGGTGGAAAGTTGCATGGCAATATATCTCGGAATGGCTATGAAAATGCCATGATAGGTAGGTATGGTGGCTGTTTTGAGGAAGGTATATGGTGGGTGTATGATACCAGCGAAAAGTGTGCGGTATTAGAGAGGCTAGCAATGGTGGGAGAAAGAAAAGTGTGTATAATCCATGGACTCAACATTAGTCATGAAGAACTCATATACTTATTGCAAAAATCTACAAGTTATCAAAACAAAGTATTACACGCATGCTCCTAGGGGGATAGATTGGTAGGAAAAGACCATCGCTCGTCCCCGACCGCCACTCATAAGGAAGACAATCAATAAATAAATCATGCTCGACTTCATCACATAACGGTTCACCATACGTGCATGCTACGGGAATCACAAACTTTAACACAAGTATTTCTCAAATTCACAACTACTCAACTAGCATGACTCTAATATCACCATCTTCATATCTCAAAACAATTATCAAGCATCAAACTTTTCTTAGTATTCAACACACTCAAAAGAAAGTTTTACAAATCTTGAATACCAAGCATATTAAGATTTTTAAGCAAATTACCATGCTATTTAAGACTCTCAAAATAATCTAAGTGAAGCATGAGAGATCAATAGTTTCTATAAAACAAATCCACCACCGTGCTCTAAAAGATATAAGTGAAGCACAAGAGCAAAACTATATAGCTCAAAAGATATTAGTGAAGCACATAGAGTATTCTAACAAATTCCAAATCATGTATGGCTCTCTCAAAAGGTGTGTACAGCAAGGATGATTGTGATAAACTAAAAAACAAAGACTCAAATCATACAAGACGCTCCAAGCAAAACACATATCATGTGGTGAATAAAAATATAGCTCCAAGTAAAGTTACCGATGGAAGTAGACGAAAGAGGGGATGCCTTCCGGGGCATCCCCAAGCTTTGACTTTTTGGTGTCCTTAGATTATCTTGGGGGTGCCATGGCCATCCCCAAGCTTAGGCTCTTGCCACTCCTTGTTCCATAATCCATCAAAATCTTTCACCCAAAACTTGAACACTTCACAACACAAAACTTAATGTAAATCTCATGAGCTCCGTTAGCGAAGAAAACAAAATACCACTTCAATGTACTGTAATGAACTCATTCTTTATTTATATTGGTGTTAAACCTACTGTATTCCAACTTCTCTATGGTTTATAAACTATTTTACTAGCCATAGATTCATCAAAATAAGCAAACAACACACGAAAAACAGAATTTGTCAAAAACAGAACAGTCTGTAGTAATCTGTAACTAACGCAAACTTCTGGAACTCCAAAAAATAAGCCAAAATAAGATGACCTAGGATTTTTTATTTATTTATCAGCAGCAATTGGAATCACTATTTTATCATGTTCTGGTGATTTTTAACAATATTTTTCGTGAAGAGAAAGTTTCTGAAAATTACAGCAAGATCAAATAATTATCATCCAAGACGATCCTATAGGTTTAACTTGGCACAAACACTAATTAAAAAACATCTAACCAGAGGCTAGATCAAATATTTATTCCTAAACAGAAGCAAGAGGTTGTGCCCTCCCAAGGGGCTTCTGGTGGTCTTATTGTGCTATGGAATAGCTCTGTTTTCTCTGGATGTGTGTTTTGCTCTGAATTTTTTGTGTTGGGCATTTAGTTAAATTCTGTGCACTCTGGCAAGTCCTGGAATCTTGTTAATGTTTATGGACCTTGCGCTGGACCTGGCAGATCCACTTTCATGTCTTGGCTGTTTGCTCTGGATATACCTGACAATGAGGATTGGTTATTCTGTGGGGATTTCAACTATATTAGAGCACCAGATAATCGCAACAAGCCAGGTGGGGATGTTAATGACATGCTCACGTTTAATGATTTCATTCGCGCTCAGGCTCTAGTTGAGTTACCAATTAAGGGCAGGCAATACACGTGGAGCAATATGCAGTCTGATCCACTGCTTGAACAAATTGACTAGTTCTTCACCTCGTCCAACTGGACCTCCAATTATCCAAACACCACTGTGGGTCCCCTTCCCAAACCAGTATCTGATCATACCCCCTGTGTGATTTCGATTGAATCCTCGTTCCCTAAGAGTAAGATATTTAGGTTTGAAAACTTCTGGATTTCTCATCCGGGTTTTTATGATCTGGTCCGATCTACCTGGCAGAAACACTGTTTTGCACCGAATTCAGCTCAACTTTTGTGCAAGAAATTCAAAAGTCTAAGGTACGCCCTTAAGCGTTGGAGCAAAAGGATCTCTCGGCTGAATCTGTGTATTGATAACTCCAACTGGGCCCTCCTGGAACTTGACAATATCGAAGACCAAAGACCCCTCACAGTGCCTGAAGCAAACTTCAGAGAAATTCTCAAAAAACACCTAATCACCCTTCTTGACTATAAACGAGAATATTGGAAAAAGAGATATACGGTCCGATGGTTTTCTTGCGGAGGTGACAATACCAAAAAATTTCATTCCCGGCCTCTGAACGATATCGCAAAAACTCCATATCCTCGCTGAAACTTCAGGATGGTACGGTAGTTTCGGATCATGTTGGTAAAGCCAATGAGTTGTTTAGTACTTACAGGGAAAGATTGGGCACAAAAGGTCAGTTTGATATGAAGTTTGACTTGTCTAGAATCATTAAAAGGTGGAAGGGTTGGAGGAACTCACCATGCCATTCACACACGAAGAGATTGACAGAGTTGTTAGAGAAATGCCCTCGGATAGGGCGCCTGGCCCGGATGGCTTCAACGGGTGTTTTCTGAAAATCGTGCTGGCACATTATCAAACATGACTTCTATAATTTGTGCAATGATTTTTATGAGGGTGCCATTGATCTCAGGAGCCTGAACTCGGGGTTCATAACTCTCATCCCAAAAACCCAGTCGCCAGAGACCGCTAATGATTTCAGACCCATCACGCTGCTCAATTGTTGTCTGAAACTGATAACTAAATTGCTGGCTAACCGTTTGCAGAAACTGGTGCTCAAGATCATTCATCGGAACCAATACGGTTTTCTGAAGGGGAGGTCGATCCAGGATTGCCTGGCCTGGGCGTTTGGATACATACATCAATGCCAGTCGTCGGGAAGAGCTTGTTGCATCCTGAAACTCGACTTTGCGAAGGTCTTCGATACTATACAGCATGAACCAATGATTGAGATCATGAAACACATGGGTTTTGATGAGAGGTGGTTGGGGTGGATCAAATGCATCTTCTCCTCAGGTAGCTCTTCGGTGCTGCTTAATGGAACCCCTGGGAAACAATTTGATTGCCTTTGTGGGGTCCGATAAGGAGATCCTTTGTCCCCACTGATCTTTGTTCTTGCAGCGGACCTTCTTCAGTCAGCAATCAATGATGCCACTCGGGGTGGACTTCTGCAGCTACCTCTCCCCACTTCTGACAGCAATTACCCTGTTATTCAGTATGCGGACGACACGATCGCTGTGCTCCCGGCCTGTGTCTCACAAGCGCAAGTTCTGAAGTCCATCCTGGTCGATTACGCGACGTCGGTGGGCCTAAAAATAAACTTCCACAAGTCGACTTTAGTGCCCATCAAATCTGATCCGTTGCTGGCAGGGGAAATTGCTGCAATCTTCGGTTGCTCTATTGGCAGCATGCCGTTCACGTACTTGGGCCTGCCCATGGGAACCACGCGCCCGAGTGTGAATGATTTGATGCCAATGGTCTCCTCTGTTCAGGGTCGGATACCCGCTGCAGCCTCTCTTCTGGACTATGGATCCAAGCTCACTCTGCTCAACTCTGTGGTCACTTCCCTGGTGGTTTATGCCATGTGTTCCATCAAGATAAATTCTAAAATCATTGAGCACCTTGATAAACTACGAAGGTCGTGTCTATGGGTGAGAAAATCCGATGATGGGATCAGGAGCGAATCGTTGGCGGCCTGGGATATGATATGTAAACCCAAGGGCAAAGGAGGTCTGAGGATCATTGACCTTAAGACTCAAAACCAGGGGCTCTTGCTGAAACAACTTCACAAGTTTTATAACAAGCATGATGTTCCGTGGGTCAATCTGATACTCACTATGTGGGTAAAATACCGCATGCCTCCGACCCTTGTGGTTCCTTCTGGTGGAGAGACCTCATGTCAATATCTGATATATACAGAGGATTCACTAAATCTGATGTGTTTGTTGGTGACACAATCTTGTTTTGGAAGGACAATTGGAACACGGATACTCTTCAAGACAGATACCCGAGAGCCTTTTCTTTTGCTAGAGATCCAGATGTGTCTGTTAGACATCTCCTATCTTCGGAGAGTCTGGGAGAGGTTTTCCACCTGCCCCTATCTTTAGAGGCTAAGCAGGAGGTAATTCAAATACAGTCAGAAACCCTTGATATCTCATTGACTGATGACAGGGATGTGTGGTCTTGTATTTGGGGAGACGCAAACTTTCGATCTTCCAAATATTATGCCCACTGTTTTAGTCAGGTCCTAGCGGACGAGATCTTTGGCTGGATCTGGAAAACAAAATGCACAATGCAGTGGAAGGTGTTCCTCTGGTTGATGTTGGCTGACAGACTGAATACTGTGAATATGCTTCGGAGAAGACATTTCAGAATCCATAATGACAATTATGCATGTCTTCTATGTAACCAGCCGCCGGAGGAAGACATTGTCCATCTATCCTTCACTTGCCCTTTCAGTCAGAGATGCTGGGCTGCGCTGGGAATACATTGGCCAAATGAAAATGACTGGATTAAAATGGTGCATGAAGGGAAGAACAGGTGGACTAGGCCAATGTTCTTGGAAGTTTTTGCAGTTGCTGCTTGGGGAATATGGAAGGAGAGGAATGACAAACACTTCAGAGGGATTCAGCCTTCCTTTGATTCCTGGAGGAACAGATTCAAGAAGGACTTTGCTATGCTGGTTCATAGATCAAAGCAGGAGCAGGGCCCCTGCATTATTTCAATTGTCAACTTGCTTTGATTTTCTGCTTGTTGGATTGTATAGCTAATCCCCCCCAACCCCCTCTCTCACACCACCATGTGAATTGTATAGTCCTGGACATTCTAACCCCCCCCCCTAACCCTTTGTTTATAATATAAAAGGCAGTGAGAGTTACTCACTGTCGTCAATTCTCAAAAAAACAGAAGCAAGAGCAAAAAAACAAAAAATAAAATTGGGTTGCCTCCCAACAAGCGCTATCGTTTAATGCCCCTAGCTAGGCATAAAAGCAAGGATAGATCTAGGTATTGCCATCTTTGGTAGGCAATCCATAAGTGGCTCTCATGATAGATTCATATAGTAATTTCATTTTCTTCCTAGGGAAGTGTTCCATGCCTTTCTTTAATGTAAATTGGAATCTAATATTCCCTTCCTTCATATCAATAATTGCACCAACCGTTCTAAGGAATGGCCTACCAAGAATAATAGGACATAAAGGATTGCAATCTATATCAAGAACGATAAAATCTATAGGCACATAATTCCTATTTGCAACAATAAGAACATCATTAATTCTTCCCATAGGTTTGTTAATAGTGGAATCCGCAAGGTGCAAGTTTAGAGAGAAATCATCAAAATCACGGAAATCTAGCAAATCAAACAAAGTTTTGGGAATAGTGGAAACACTAGCACCCAAATCACATAAAGCATAAAATTCATGATCCTTAATCTTAATTTTAATAGTTGGTTCCCACTCATCATAAAGTTTTCTAGGGATAGAAACTTCCAACTCAAGTTTTTCTTCATAAGATTGCATCAAGGCATCAACGATATGTTTAGTAAACGCTTTATTTTGACTATAAGCATGAGGAGAATTTAGCACAGATTGCAACAAGGAAATACAAACAATTAAAGAGAAACTTTCATAATTAAATTCCTTGAAATCCAAAATAGTGGGTTTAGCAACATCTAGGGTTTTGCTTTCTTCAATCCCACTTTTATCAATTTTAGCATCAAGATCTAAAACTCAATTTCTGGAACGCCTTCTAGGTAAAGGTGGATCATATTCAGTCCCATAATTATCAAGATTCTTATTGCAAAACAAAGATTTAATAGGGGACACATCAATAATTTTTATATCTTCATCTTTATTTTCATGGAAATTGGAAGAACGCGCTTTAATAAAGGCATCTTTCGTAGCACGCATCCTAGCGGTTCTTTCTTTGCACTCATCAATGGAAATTCTCATGGCTTTGAGAGACTCATCGATATCATGCTTAGGAGGAATAGATCTAAGCTTTAAAGAATCAAAGTCAAGAGAAATTATATCGACGTTCCTAGCAAATTCATCAAATTTAAGCAATTTCTCTTCAAGCAAAGCATTGAAATTCTTTTGCAAATTCATAAACTCTTTAACACTAGTCTCAAATTAAGAGGGAATCTTACTAAAATTTCCATAAGATTTGTTGTAGGAATTTCCATAATTGTTAGAAGGATTACTAGGATAAGGCCTAGGATTAAAGTTCCCTCTGTACGATACCAAAATTATTCCTACCAACAAAATTCACATCCATAGATTCATTATTATTGTCAATCAAAGTAGACAAAGGCATATCATTAGGATGAGAAGAAACACTCTTAGTAGCAAATAATTTCATAAGTTCATCCATCTTTCCACTCAAAACATTGATTTCTTCTATCGCATGCACTTTGTTATTAGTAGATCTTTCAAAGGTGCCATTGAGAATAATTAACCATAATATTATCTAGGAGTTTAGTAGCTTCTCCTAAAGTGATTTCCATAAAAGTGCCTCCCATGCCGAATCTAAAAGATTTCTAGAAGCAAAATTCAATTCGGCATAATTTTTTTGTATAATCATCCACAAATTCAAACCATGAGTAGGGAAATTACGTATCATTAATATCATTCTCTCCCAAGCTTGTGCAACATGTTCATGATCAAGTTGCTTAAAATTCATAATATCGTTTCTAAGAGAGATGATCTTAGCGGGAGGAAAATACTAAGAGATAAAAGCATCTTTGCACTTGTTCCAAGAATCAATACTATTTTTAGGCAAAGACGAAAACCAAGCTTTAGCATGATCTCTAAGCGAAAAGGAAATAGCTTCAATTTAACAATATCATTATCAACATCCTTTTTCTTTTGCATATCACACAAATCCACGGGTTATTTAGATGAGTAGCGGCATCTTCACTGGGAAGGCCGTGAATTGATCTTCATAACAAGATTCAACAAAGCGATTGATTTCACAAGATTCAGTGTTGGTAAGAGGAGCAATCGGAGTGCTAAGGAAATCATTATTGTTGGTATTGGTAAAGTCACACAATTTGGTATATCTTGAGCCATCGTGACAAACTAGCAATCCAACACACAAGCAAACAAAAAGCAAGCAAGAAAGAGGCAAACAGAAAAAGAGAGGGCGAATAAAACGGCAAGGGTGAAGTGGGGGAGAGGAAAACGAGAGGTAAATGGCAAATAATGTAATGCGGGAGATAAGGGATTGTGATGGGTACTTGGTATGTTGACTTTTGTGTAGACTCCCCGGCAACGGCGCCAGAAATTCTTCTTGCTGCGTTGGATTTCCTTGAAGAGGAAACGATGATGCAGCAAAGTAGCGTAAGTATTTCCCTCAGTTTTTGAGAACCAAGGTATCAATCCAGTAGGAGGCTATGCGCGAGTCCCTCGTACCTGCACAAAGCAAATAACTCCTCGCAACCAACACGATAAGGGGTTGTCAATCCCTTCACGGTCACTTACGAGAGTGATATCTGATAGATATGATAGATAATATTTTTGGTATTTTTGTGATAAAGATGCAAAGTAAAATAGAAGCAAAGTAAAAAAGAAAAGGCAATAATAAAGTGTAGGAAGATTGATATGATGAAGATAGACCCAAGGGCCATAGATTTCACTAATGGTTCTCTCAAGAGCATAAGTATTTTACGGTGGGTGAACGAATTACTGTTGAGCAATTGACAGAATTGAGCATAGTTATGAGAGTATCTAGGTATGATCATGTATATAGGCATCACGTCCGAGACAAGTAGACCGACTCCTGCCCGCATCTACTACTATTACTCCACTCATCGACCGCTATCCAGCATGCATCTAGAGTATTAAGTTCAAGAAAACAGAGTAACGCCTTAAGCAAGATGACATGCTGTAGAGGGATAAATTCATGCAATATGATAAAAAATCCTCATCTTGTTATCCTCGATGGCAACAATACAATACGTGCCTTGCTGCCCCTACTGTCACTGGGAAAGGACACCGCAAGATTGAGCCCAAAGCTAAGCACTTCTCCCATTGCAAGAAAAACCAATCTAGTAGGCCAAACCAAACTGATAATTCGAAGAGACTTGCAAAGACAACCAATTATACATAAAAGAATTCAGAGAAGATTCAAATATTGTTCATAGATAATCTTGATCATAAACCCAAAATTCATCGGTCTCAACAAACACACCGCAAAAAGAAGATTACATCGAATAGATCTCCAAGAGAGAGGGGAGAACATTGTATTGAGATCCAAAAAGAGAGAAGAAGCCATCTAGCTACTAACTATGGACCCGAAGGTCTGAGGTAAACTACTCACACTTCATCGGAGAGGCTATGGTGATGATGTAGAAGCCCTCCGTGATGGATGCCCCCTCCGACAGAGCTCCGGAACAGGCCCCAAGATGGGATCTCGTGGGTACAGAAGGTTGCGGCGGTGGAATTAGGTTTTTGGCTCCGTATCTGATCGTTTGGGGGTACATAGGTATATATAGAAGGAAGGAGTACGTCGGTGGAGCAACAGGGGACCCACGAGGGTGGAGGGCGCGCCCTGGGGGTGGTGGGTGCGCCCCCCTACCTCGTGCCCTCCTCCTTTCTTTCTTGACGTAGGGTCCAAGTCTCCTGGGTAATATTCGGTGAGAAAATCACGTTCCCGAAGGTTTCATTCCATTTGGACTCCGTTTGATATTCCGTTTCTTCGAAACTATGAAATAGGCAAAAAACATCAATTCTGGGCTGGGCCTCCGGTTAATAGGTTAGTCCCAAAAATAATATAAAAGTGGATAATAAAGCCCAATATTGTCCAAAACAGTAGATAATATAGCATGGAGCAATAAAAAATTATAGATATGTTGGAGACGTATCAAGCGCCTTGATCTATCTCTATAGATCTTGATGCCCAATATGTAAGCAACTTCACGGAGGTCCTTCATTGAAAACTCTTATTCAAGTATCCTTTTATGCTATCCAAAAATTCTATATCATTTCCAATCAACAATATGTCATCCACATATAAGATTAGAAATGCTACAGAGCTCCCACTCACTTTCTTGTAAATACAAGCTTCTCCAAAAGTCTGTATAAAACCATATGCTTTGATCACACTATCAAAGTGTTTATTCCAACTCCGAGAGGCTTGAACCAGTCCATAAATGGATCGCTGGAGCTTGCACACTTTGTTAGCTTCCTTTGGATCGATTAAACCTTCAGATTGCATCATATACAACTCTTCTTCCAGAAATCCATTCAGGAATGCAGTCTTTACATCAATTTGCCAAATTTCATAACCATAAAATGCGGCAATTGCTAACATGATTCGGACAGACTTAAGCATCGCTACGAGTGAGAAGGTCTCATCGTAGTCAATCCCTTGAACTTGTCAAAAACCTTTCGCAACAAGTCGAGCTTTATAGACAGTAACGTTACCGTCAGCGTCTGTCTTCTTCTTGAAGATCCATTTATTCTCAATTGCTTGCCGATCATCGGGTAAGTCAACCAA
Organism: Aegilops bicornis; assembly: GCA_021605145.1. Classification (NCBI taxonomy): domain Eukaryota; kingdom Viridiplantae; phylum Streptophyta; class Magnoliopsida; order Poales; family Poaceae; genus Aegilops; species Aegilops bicornis. Next base: position 583,335,610 of record CM038670.1, read on the forward strand.
AGTCCACACTTTGTTCTCATACATGGATCCCATCTCAGATTTCATGGCCTCAAGCCATTTTGCGGAATCTGGGCTCACCATCGCTTCTTCATAGTTTGTAGGTTCGTCATGGTCTAGTAACATGACCTCCAGAACAGGATTACCATACCACTTTGGTGCGGATCTCACTGGTTGACCCACGAGGTTCGGTAGTAACTTGATCCAAGCTTCATGATCATCATCATTAGCTTCCTCACTAATTGGTGTAGGTGTCACAGGAACCGGTTTTTGTGATCAACTACTTTCCAATAAGGGAGCAGGTACAGTTACCTCATCAAGTTCTACTTTCGTCCCACTCACTTCTTTCGAGAGAAACTCCTTCTCTAGAAAGGATCAATTTTTAGCAACGAATGTTTTGCCTTCGGATCTGTGATAGAAGGTGTACCCAACAGTTTCCTTTGGGTATCCTATGAAGACACATTTCTCTGATTTGGGTTTGAGCTTATCAGGTTGAAGCTTTTTCACATAAGCATCGCAGCCCCAAACTTTAAGAAACGACAACTTTGGTTTCTTGTCAAACCACAGTTCATAAGGTGTCGTCTCAACGGATTTTGATGGTGCCCTATTTAACATGAATGCAGCTGTCTCTAGAGCATAACCCCAAAACGATAGCGGTAAATCAATAAGAGACAACATAGATCACGCCATATCTAGTAAAGTACGATTACGACGTTCGGACACACCATTACACTGTGGTGTTCCGGGTGGCGTGAGTTGTGAAACTATTCCGCATTGTTTCAAATGTAGACCAAACTCGTAACTCAAATATTCTCCTCCACAATCAGATCATAGAAACTTTATTTTCTTGTTACAATGATTTTCAACTTCACTCTAAAATTCTTTGAACTTTTCAAATGTTTCAGACTTATGTTTCATTAAGTAGATATACCCATATCTGCTTAAATCATCTGTGAAGGTGAGAAAATAACGATACCGCCTTGAGCCTCAACATTCATTGGACCACATAAAAATCAGTTGCTCGCTCCATAGTTCCGGAGAACGGCATTTTAGTCATATTGCCCATGAGGCACGGTTCGCAAGTACCAAGTGATTCATAATCAAGTGATTCTAAAAGTCCATCAGTATGGAGTTTCTTCATGCGCTTTACACCAATATGACCCAAACGGCAGTGCCACAATTGCACTATCATTATCAACTCTGCATCTTTTGGCTTCAACATTATGAATATGTGTATCACTACTTTCGAGATTCAACAAAAACAGACCACTCTTCAAGGGTGCATGACCATAAAAGATATTACTCATATAAATAGAACAACCATTATTCTCAGATTTAAATGAATAACCGTCTCGCATCAAACAAGATCCAGATATAATGTTCATGCTCAACGCTGGCACCAAATAACAATTATTCAGGTCTAAAACTAATCCCGAAGGTAGATGTAGAGGTAGCATGCCGACGCATTTACCACATCGACTTTGGAACCATTTCCCACGCCGCATTGTCACCTCGCCCTTAGCCAGTCTTCGCTAATCCGTAGTCCCCTGCTTCGAGTTGTAAATATTAGCAATGTAACCAAAGATCAAGTACCTGTGTGCTACTGCGAGCTCTGGTAAGGTACACATCAATAACATGTATATCACATATACCTTTGTTCACCTTGCCATCCTTCTTATCCGCCAAATACTTGGGGCAGTTCCGCTTCCAGTGACCAATCTGCCTGCAATAGAAGCACTCAGTCTCAGGCTTGGGTCCAGACTTGGGTTTCTTCTCTAGAGCAGCAACTTGTTTGCTGTTCTTCTTGAAGTTCCCCTTCTTTTTCCCTTTACCCTTTTTCTTGAAACTGGTGGTCTTATTGACCATCACCACTTGATGCGCCTTCTTGATTTCTACCTCCGCATCCTTTAGCATTGCGAAGAGCTCGGGAATTGTCTTATCCATCCCTTGCATATTATAGTTCATCACGAAGCTCTTGTAGCTTGGTGGCAGTGATTGAAGAATTCTGTCAATGATACTATCATATGGAAGATTAACTCCTAGTTGAATCAAGTGATTATTATACCCAGACATTTTGATTCACTGGTAGAACTATTATCCTCCATCTTGCAGCTGTAGAACTTATTGGAGACTTCATATCTCTCAATCCGGGCATTTGCTTGAAATATTAACTTCAACTCCTGGAACATCTCATATGCTCCATGACGTTCAAAACGTAGTTGAAGCCCGGTTCTAAGCCGTAAAGCATGGCACACCGAACTATCGAGTAGTCATCAACACGCCGATCGCTGTGCATTCACAATGTCTGCGATTCTTTGGCGCTGGTGGTACACCCATGGTGCTTCCAGGACGTAATTCTTCCGTGGCAGCGATGACGATAATCCTCAGTTACGGACCCAGTCCGTGTAATTGCTACCGCTATCTTTCAACTTTGCTTTCTCAAGGAACGCATTAAAATTTAACGGAACAACAAAGACGGGCCATCTATCTACAAACAACATAGATAAGCAAAATACTATCAGGTACTAAGTTCATGATAAATTTAAGTTCAATTAATCATATTACTTAAGAACTCCCACTTAGATAGATATCCCTCTGATCATCTAAGTGATCACGTGATCCAAATCAACTAAACCATGTCCGAACATCACGTGAGATGGAGTACTTTTCAATGGTGAACATCACTATGTTGATCATATCTACTATATGATTCACGCTCGACCTTTCGGTCTTAGTGTTCCTAGGCCATATCTGCATATGCTAGGCTCGTCAAGTTTAACCCGAGTATTTTGCGTCTGCAAAACTGACTTGCACCTGTTGTAGATGAACGTAGAGCTTACCACACCCGATCATCACGTGGTGTCTCGGCACGACGAACTTTGGCAACGGTGCATACTCAGGGAGAACACTTTTATCTTGAAATTTAGTGAGAGATCATCTTATAATGCTATCGTCAATCAAAGCAGAATAAGATGCATAAAGGATAAACATCACATGCAATCAATATAAGTGATATGATATGGCCATCATCATCTTGTGCATGTGATCTCCATCTCCGAAGCATCATCATGATCACCATCGTCACCGGCGCGAGACCTTGATCTCCATCGTAGCATCATTGTCATCTCGCCGACTATTGCTTCTACGACTATCTCTACCGCTTAGTGATAAAGTAAAGCATTACAGGGCGATTGCATTGCATACAATAAAGCAACAACCATATGGCTCCTGCCAGTTGCCGATAACTTGGTTACAAAACATGATCATCTCATACAATAAAATATAGCATCATGTCTTGACCATATCACATCACAACATGCCCTGCAAAAACAAGTTAGACGTCCTCTACTTTGTTGTTGCAAGTTTTACGTGGCTGCTACGGGCTGAGCAAGAACCGTTCTTACCTACGCATCAAAACCACAACGATAGTTCGTCAACTTGGTGCTATTTTAACCTTCTCAAGGACCGGGCGTAGCCACACTCGGTTCAACTAAAGTTGGAGAAAGTGACACCCGCCAGCCACCTGTGTGCAAAGCATGTCGGTAGAACCAGTCTCGCGTAAGCGTACGCGTAATGTCGGTCCAGGCCGCTTCATCCAACAATACCGCCGAACCAAAGTATGACATGCTGTTAAGCAGTATGACTTGTATAGCCCACAACTCACTTGTGTTCCACTCGTGCATATAACATCTACGCATACAACCAGGCTCGGATGCCACTGTTGGGGAATGTAGTGATTTCAAAAAAATTCCTACGCACACACAGGATCATGGTGATGCATAGCGACGAGAGGGGAGAGTGTTGTCCACGTACCCTCGTAGACCGAAAGTGGAAGCGTTAGCACAACGCGGTTGATTAGTCGTACGTCTTCACGATCCGACCGATCCAAGTACCGAATGTACGGCACCTCCGAGTTCAGCACACGTTCAGCTCGATGACGTCCCGCGAACTCTGATCCAGCAGAGCTTCACGGGAGAGTTCTGTCAGCACGACGGGATGGTGACGGTGATGATGATGCTACCGACGCAGGGCTTCGCCTAAGCACCGCTACGATATGATCGAGGTGGAATATGGTGGAGGGGGGCACCGCACACGGCTAAGAGATCAAGAGATCAGTTGTTGTGTCTAGAGGTGCCACCCGCCTCAGATACAAAGGACTGGGGAGGAGGCGGCCGCCAGGAGGGCGCGCCAGGAGGAGTCCTACTCCCACCGGGAGTTGGACTCCCTCTTGTCCTAGTTGGATAGGAGGGGGAAAGGACGGGAAGGCGACAGGGGGAAGGAAAGGGGGCGCCCCCCCCCCTCCTTGTCTAATTCGGACTAGAGGGGTAGGGGGCACGCGGCCAGCCCTAGCCGCCCCACCTCTTCTCCACTAAGGCCCATCTTGGCCCATTAAACTCCCCGGGGGGTTCCATAACACCCCAAGATTACTAAGATATGTCCGAAACTCCCCGAAACCATTCCGGTGTCCGAACATAGTCGTCCAATATATCGATATTTACGTCTCGACCATTTCGAGACTCCTCGTCATGTCCGTGATCACATCCGGACTCTGAACAACCTTCGGTACATCAAAACACAAAAACTCATAATACAATCGTCACCGAAACTTTAAGCGTGCGGACCCTACGGGTTCGAGAACAATGTAGACATGACCGAGACACGTCTCCGGTAAATAACCAATAGCGGAACCTGGATGCTCATATTGGCTCCTACATATTCTACGAAGATCTTTATCGGTCAAACCGCATAACAACATACGTTGTTCCCTTTTTCATCGGTATGTTACTTGGCCGAGATTCGATCGTCGGTATCTCAATACCTAGTTCAATCTCATTATCGGCAAGTCTCTTTACTCGTTCCGTAATACGTCATCTCGCAACTAAATCATTAGTTACAATGCTTGCAAGGCTTATAATGATGTGCATTACCGAGAGGGCCCAGAGATACCTCTCTGACAATCGAAGTGACAAATCCTAATCTCGAAATACGCCAACCCAACAAGTACCTTCGGAGACACCTGTAGAGCACCTTTATAATCATCCAGTTACGTTGTAACGTTTGGTAGCACACAAAATGTTCCTCCGGTAAACGGGAGTTGCATAATCTCATAGACATAGGAACATGTATAAGTCATGAAGAAAGCAATAGCAACATACTAAACGATCAAGTGCTAAGCTAATAGAATGGGTCAAGTCAATCACATCATTCTCCTAATGATGTGATCCTGTTAATCAAATGATAACTCATGTCTATGGCCAGGAAACATAACCATCTTTGATTAACGAGCTAGTAAAGTAGAGGCATACTAGTGACACTCTGTTTGTCTATGTATTCACACATGTATCATGTTTCTGGTTAATACAATTCTAGCATGAATAATAAACATTTATCATGATATAAGGAAATAAATAATAACTTTATTATTGCCTCTAGGGCATATTTCCTTCACTACGCAAGCTGAGTTGGTGGATAACGGTTGGATTTGTTCTTCCACTATACAAGGGGTGTCTTCTTCTCCGAGTTGATTATCTCTTCCGTCCCCAAGCTCCATTGTTGCTCCAAGCTCCATTTTCGCCCGATCTCTCTCCCAAGCCAATCAAACTTGTTGATTTCTAGGGATTGGTTGAGAAGGCCCCGATCTACACTTCCACCAAGAGAAATTTGATCCCCCCCCCCTCAAATCCCGTGTGGATCTTGTTACTCTTGGGTGTTTGAGGACCCTAGACGGTTGAGGTCACCGCGGAGCCATATTCCATTATGGTGAAGCTTCATGGTGTCGTTGGTAGCCACCAATTAAGTTGTGGAGATTGCCCCAACCTTGTTTGTAAAGGTCCGGTCGCCGCCTCCAAGGGCACCAATAGTAGAATCACGGCATCTCGCATTGTCTGAGGGCGTGAGGAGAATACGGTGGCCCTAGTGGCTTCTTGGGGAGCATTGTGCCTCCACACCGCTCCAACGGAGACGTACTTGCCCTCAAAAGGAAGGAACTTCGGTAACACATACTCGTCTTCACCGACTCCACTTTTGGTTATCTCGTGCCTTTACTTATGCAAGCTTATTTGTGTTATATCCCTTGCTTGCTTGTGTGCTTGTGTTGTTGCATCATATAGGTTGCTCACCTAGTTGCATATCTAGACAACCTACTTTGATGCAAAGTTTAAATTGGCAAAGAAAAGCTAAAAATTGTTAGTTGCCTATTCACCCCCCCCCCCCTCTAGTCAACTATATCGATCCTTTCAATAGTGATCCAGGAGTGGATGACTGGACAGCGGTCAAAATTATCCTTAGTGGAATAAGGATATGTTTCTCGGTTATGGAGGTGACAAAAAGTTCGTCGTAAAGGGTTACGTCGATGCAAGCTTTGGCACTGATCCGGATGACTCTAAGTCTCAATATGGATAAATATTGAAAGTGGGAGCAATTAGCTAGAGTAGCTCCGCGTAGAGCATTGTAGACATAGAAATTTGCAAAATACATGCGGATCTGAATGTCGCAGACCCGTTGACTAAACTTCTCTCACAAGCAAAACATGATCACACCTTAACTACTCTTTGGGTGTTAATCACATGGCGACGTGAACTAGATTATTGACTCTAGTAAACCCTTTGGGTATTGGTCACATGGCGATGTGAACTATAGAGTGTTAAATCGCATCACGATGTGAACTATTGTTGTTAACTCACATGGTGATGTGAACTAGATTATTGACTCTAGTGCAAGTGGGAGACTGAAGGAAATATGCCCTAGAGGCAATAATAAAGTTGCTATTTATATTTCCTTATATCATGATAAATATTTATTATTAATGCTAGAATTGTATTAACTGGAAACTTAGTACATGTGTGAATACATAGACAAACATAGTGTCCCTAGTATGCCTCTACTTGACTAGCTCGTTAATCAAAGATGGTTAAGTTTCCTGACCATAGACATGTGTTGTCATTTGATGAACGGGATCACAACATTATAGAATGATGTGATGGACAAGACCCATCCATTAGCTTAGCATAAATGATCGTTTAGTTTTATAGCTATTGCTTTCATCATGACTTATACATGTTCCTCTGACTATGCGATTATGCAACTCCCGAATACCGAATACCTTTTGTGCTATCAAACGTCACAACGTAACTGGGTGATTATGAAGATGCTCTACAGGTGTCTCTGATGGTGTTTGTTGAGTTGGCATAGATCGAGATTAGGATTTGTCACTCCAAGTATCAGAGAGGTATCTCTGGGCCCTCTCGGTAATGCACATCACTATAAGCCTTGCAAGCAATGTGACTAGTGAGTTATTTGCAGGATGATGCATTGCGGAACGAGTAAAGAGACTTGCCGGTAACGAGATTGAACTAGGTATGGTGATACCGACGATCGAATCTCGGGCAAGTAACATACCGATGACAAAGGGAACAATGTATGTTGTTGTGCGGTTTGACCGATAAAGATCTTCGTAAAATATGTAGGAACCAATATGAGCATCCAGGTTCCGCTATTGGTTATTGACTGGAGATGTGTCTCGGTCATGTCTACATAGTTCTCAAACCCGTAGGGTCCGCACGCTTAACGTTCAATGACGATTTGTATTATGAGTTATGTGATTTGATGACCGAAGTTTGTTCAGAGTCCCGGATGAGATCAGGGACATGACGAGGAGTCTCGAAATGGTCGAGAGGTAAAGATTCATATATTGGAAGGTTGCATTCGGACATCGGAATGGTTCCGAGTGATTTAGGCATTTTTCCGGAGTACAGGGGCAGCCGCGCCCCCTCGCTATAGGGAGTCCGAATTGGACTAGGGAGGGGGGCGCCCCCCTTTCCTTCTCCTCTTCCTCTCCCTTCCCTCTTCCGCCCTCTCCGGAAAAGGAAAGGGAGTCTGAGGGAGTCCTGGATTAGGGGGTGTCCGGATAGCCGAACTATCACCGTTGGCCGGAGTCCTGGACTATGAAGATACAAGATTGAAGACTTCGTCCCGTGTCCGGATGGGACTTTCCTTGGCGTGGAAGGCAAGCTTGGCGATACGGATATGTAGATCTCCTACCATTGTAACCGACTGTGTAACCCTAACCCTATCCGGTGTCTATATAAACCGGAGGGTTTTAGTCCGTAGGACTAACAACAATCATACCATAGGCTAGCTTCTAGGGTTTAGCCTCTCACGATCTCGTGGTAGATCCACCCTTGTACTACCCATATCATCAATATTAATCAAGCAGGAGTAGGGTTTTACCTCCATCGAGAGGGCCCGAACCTGGGTAAAAACAACGTGTCCCTTGTCTCCTGTTACCATCCGCCTAGACGCACAGTTCGGGACCCCCTACCCGAGATCCGCCGGTTTTGACACCGACATTGGTGCTTTAATTGAGAGTTCCTTTGTGTCGTCATCCTTAGGCCCGATGGCTCCTTAGATCATCAACAACGACACGGTCCAGGGTGAGACTTTTCTCCCCGGACAGATATTCGTATTCGGCGGCTTTGCACCGCGGGCCAATTCACTTGGCCATCTGGAGCAGATCGAAAGCTACGCCCCTGGCCATCAGGTCAGATTTGGGAGTTTGAACTACACGGCCGACATCCGCGGAGACTTGATCTTCGACGGATTCGAGCCACAGCCGAGCGCGCCGCACTGTCTCGATGGGCACGATCTAGCTCTGCCGCCGAACAGTGCCCTGGAGGCCGCACCAGCGTCCGCTCCGACCCTTAGCTCGGAGCCGACTCCGCCGATCGAGGACGAGTGGTTGGACACCGCCTCGGGGGCTACGATCTCTACGTCGATTGAGCCGAACTCCATCCCTATCCTTTGCGAAGACCGTGACTCCAAGGTGCCGGACTCCTCTCCGGACTCCGAACCCTCCGCGCCCCTGCCAATCGAATCCAATTGGGTGTCGGTTATGGAGTTCACCGCCGCGGACATCTTTCAGCACTCGCCCTTTGGCGACATCCTGAATTCACTAAAGTCTCTCTCTTTATCAGGAGAGCCCTGGCCGGACTACGGTCAGGAAGGTTGGGATGCGGACGACGAAGAAATTCAACGCCCACCCACCGCCCACTTTGTAGCCACTGTCGAAAGCATAAACGACGTGATCGATTTTGACTTCAAAGACATCGACAAGATGGACGGCATTTAACGTAGGAGACAACCATGAACTAGCACCTATAGGATCTCGGACAGCCACCTCATCCCACGATGTATACATGGTGGATACACCTAAAGGAAGTGACGACGAGGAACAACGGGACACTACGAAGGATAAATCCCTCGAAAAGCAGTCAAAACGGCAACGTAAACGCCGCACCAAGTCCCGCCTCGACAAAGTCGGCAGCCACAGAGACCCAGCCATAGAGCAGGGCGAACCGGTGGATGACGAACATGCTATCGAGCAACCATCCGAACAGGACAACTTGGATAAACAACCCGTCCCCGGCGAAGATAACAGTCCGGATGATCTCACGCCGGACAAATTGTTGGAGCAGAAGAACCTCCACAAAAGGCTCGTCACCACTGCACGTAGCCTGAAAAAGCAGAAGCGGAAGCTCAAAACAGCGGAAGATGCACTCAGAATCAGATGGAGCAAAGTACTCAACATCGCAGAGAAATACGGCGACAGTCGCCAAACAAAGAGCTACCCGAAGTGCAAATTACTGCCTGAATTCGATGAGGAGGCCGTAGAGCCCCTGCAATCAAAGAACAAAGAGGTCGCCCGGTCGGATAGACGACCACATGGCAAACATAGAGCGGCAAGCGGCGCCGCACACAAGCCGGCACGCGATCCGCATAAGGATTCGCATCAAAAGGATGGCCCAGTTAGGTCCATCTATGGGCCGAGAAAGCAAGCTCTTCCAAGCAATGCAACATGCCAATTATCCGAACATCACGGCACACCCAAATATAGGGGTGCCGACACCCCTCGTGTTTCACCGATGAGGTGCTTTGGATCACGAATTCGGCTGGATTCAAACCCGTAAACATAGAGGCATACGACGGAACAATGACACTCGGAGTCCTGGATTGGGGATTATATCCTCCACATACACATGGCTAGAGGAGATGATCTCCACGCCATAAAATACTTACCCCTCAAGCTCAAAGGGCCAGCCCGGCATTGGCTCAAAAGCCTCCTGAAAATACCATTGGAAGTTGGGAAGAGCTCGAGGATGCTTTTCGGCAAATTTTCAAGGGACTTATGTCCGTCCTCCGGATGCAGACGATTTAAGTCACATAACTCAACAACCCGGAGAGTCAGCCCGCAAATTCTGGAACAGGTTCCTCATCAAAAAGAACCAAATACTCGACTGTCCGGACGTTGAAGCCTTAGCAGCTTTCAAACACAACGTCTGAGACGAATGGCTCGCCACACACCTCGGCCAGGAGAAGCCGAGAACAATGGCTGCACTAACAAGCCTCATGACCCGCTTTTGCGCAGGAGAGGATAGTTGGCTGGCAAGACGCAGTACCACCCCAAGTACATCCGAAGTCAGGGATGGAAATGGAAAACCACGACGCAGCAAGGACCAGCGCCGGACAAAGGGAAACAGCCCGAAGAGCACGGAAGCCAACGCCGGATTCAGAAGCTCCCGACAAAATCATAAAAACCTGCCCCTCAAGGACAACAGCGACAAGCTATCCAACCTAAACAAAATCTTGGACAAAATATGCCAAATCCACAGTACTCCCGGGAAGCCTACAAACCATACCCACAGAGATTGTTGGGTCTTCAAGCAGTCCGGCAAACTCAATGCCGAACACAAGGGGCTCGACACACCAAGCGAGGACGATGACGAACCCCACAAGCAGAGCATCGGAAAACAAAAGAATTTCCCACAAAAAGTCAAAACAGTGAACTCACTTCAAGTGACAAAAGGGAAAAACAGAGTGGCACCCACAGAAACACGCGCCGCACGGTCTATCCCAGCAGAGTCCGAACGATGGTTGTCAAAACCAATCACCTTCGATCATCAGGACTATTCCGGAAGTATCCGGAACGCAGGATGGACTGCCTTGATATTAGATCCTATAATCGACGGACTCCAATTTACACAAGTCCTAATGGACGGAGGTCGCGATCTAAACCTGCTATATCAGGACACAACCTGCAAAATGGGGATAGACCCAACCAAAATTCGCCATAGCAACACCTCCTTCAAAGGAGTAATGCCAGGCCTATATGCCCATTGTACGGGTTCCCTACTGCTAGAAGTTGTGTTCGGCTCATCCGACAACTTCCGCCGCGAAAAGTTAACCTTCCACATCGCCCCATTCGAAAGTAGCTATCAAGCACTACTGGGACATGAAGCTTTCGCCCGCTTTAACGCAATACCACATTATGCATCTCTTACACTTAAAATGCCCGGTCCACGCAGCATCATCTCATTAAAAGGGAGTATCAAGTGTTACTCGAGCACGGAAGAACGTGAGACTGCCTTGACAGCCCCACACTAATCCGGCTCCGCTAATCAAAGCACCTGAATAGGTCATTCGAACCCCGGACATGGCTAGACGAGTCCGGTGTAAACATATAAACGCCTACTAACGGCATACCCCCGTACAAGGGGCTGCACGCATGTACAACAAGAGACAATAAAGCTCAATTTTATTCACTTTTCGAACCGTACTCTGTTTATTTAATATAAAGTACATTTTTCGCATGATCCTTTTTCTTTTCAACTAAGTTCTTATCTTTTACAGGTGAACACCGTGCTACACCCGTCCAGGATACGGCACAACGGAGACACAGGCACAGACGTGCAGTAGGGACCCGTTGCAAGGATTCTTTTCAGATTAAGACCCTGCATAAACCTTTTTTACTGTCTCTTGTTGATACACATCCCGGTTTCTTACTATAACCGAGGAGGAGGTGGCGTTTGGCATCGGCCGCACCAGAATTTTTATGCTGCACTGGACACTGTGGGCTTAGGGCATTATTCTGCCTGCTTTTCATAAAGACCGAATACCTTAGGGAGTGTTCGGCGTCTCGGTTAGGCCTTATATGCATCAGCTCCGAATCATGTCTTTGGTCAAATGTTGGGTTTGCCCGGCTCTCGTGTTTTGCTGCCTTACGTTCCGTCCTATCGGCTAACGCGGCACCGTGGAGAACTACTGCGATTGTGCCCGGTTCGCCAGTGAGCACCTCAGTAGAGAAAGCCGAAAACTGACTGTCATGATATAGCGTGAGACTGGTCAACCACTCGATGACCCACCGGAATGTTTAGAATTCCCCCGCATTAACAATGGACCGTTTCCCGGTCAGGCACATACGTGCCCCGGATTCGGGAGAGCGCGATGCCCCTAGGGGCTATATAGTAGCCCCACCATTGAACTCCTATGGCTAAGTGAAAGTGATAAAGCATTATAGTCCGGTTGCCTAGTTTGCTACGCTATCACCTCCTTTACAGGACCAAGACGTTGGATTAAGTGTGAAAATGCGCCTTTTTGCAAACACCCCCGCACTATGTGCGTGGGGCTGAAGTCAAGACCGCCATCTTTCGTGTTATATACACATATACATCAACGTCAAGACAGAGGTGTTTTAATACTTGAACGCACAAGTATAAAAAGCTCTTATATTATATTGAAACATTGTTTTCACAAATCATACATGTCATTAAAACATAATATCCTTCGAGCATTGCGTCTCTATTAAACGAAAGCGCCTGCAGGACTTCCTCAAAATAGTGCTCGGCGGTACTCGGCTTCATCCGAATCTTGGGATGCAACGTCGGTGGCATTCATCTCCGCCCAAGATGTCTTGACACGGGCAAGAGCCATCCGCGCACCCTCTATGCATGCTGACCGCTTCATTGCATCGATATGCGGCACCGCACGAAGGAACTGTTGCACCAAGCCAAAATAACTCTTCGGCTCGGGCCTTTTCGGCCACAAATGAGTCACGACAGCCTTCATGGCAAGTCCGGACAACCTATTTAGCTTAGCCCATTCAGCCGAACGATCGGTTAATGAAAGTGGACGCTCCGGACTATGGAACTGCGACCAAAAAAGCTCTTCCATTCCGTGATCCTTTTGACCTCGGAAGTGTTCGGCGCGTCATGCGGCACTCGCCGCCAAGTCCAGATAAGCATCCTCCGCACCCCACAGCCGGTCCAATTGAGCGTACTTAGGGTCCGTGAATTTTCTCCGCATCAGAAAGGGCTTTCCAGCCGCAATATCTCCGGCCTGACGTAGCTCCTCCTTCATAGCTCTCATCGCAGAGCGAGTATCCTTAGCCTCGGTGGCGGTCTTTTTCAGGTCCTCTTGTTTCGCTCGATCTTCTTTTTCAAGAAGCTCACAACGGTCAGTAGCATTCTTCAATTTCACGGCCATCTCGGCCATTTCTTTCTTGCTTCGGCAGTGAGCAGCATGTTCGGCTTTTAGCTCTGCGGCCGCCTTTAAGGCCACCGCATCACTTTTTCTGGCTTGCTCCTTGGCTCGGGCGAGCTCCGCTCGAAGGTTCTCCATAGCAGCGGCACCATCTGCATTAAGCATACATGTTGTAAGGCATGGGCGTCAAGCTCCCTTACCAGTGTCCGCGGAGAAGTTGCATACCTTGTGACTCGTCAAGCCGCTTATTAACAAGCGTGATGTCCGCATCCGCCACGTCAAGTTGTCGCCTGATTCGCAAATTCATCAGCCCGGCTAGCCAATCGGATGCTTCGCCACCTACATAGGAAGAGCGCATATTATACAGGGTTATGATCCTCGGCGCCGTCATCTTTGACACCGCACCAAGTCTCGTGGGCTACTATCTATACAGGCGCATTTTATATGCAAAACTGTCGAAGGTACATCATTTTATGTACCTCAAAACCCGCCAAGAAACTTACGACGGCTTCATGCAATCCGCTCTCAGCGGATGAAATCCTTTCAATCACCGTACCCATTAATGTATGGTGATCTTCCGAGATAGACGCTCGCCCGAGCAGATCCTTCAGCTCCTCCGACCGTACACCGGTTGGTGCCGGACTCGTCCGGTGGCCTTTTTCGAAGACCGGACACGGAGGGCTTTGAGGGGACATACGGCTGCCTTCTGGCCCCGCCGGATTCGGAGAAGCCCTCCGCGACGACACCTCAGGGTCGTCCACCTCGCATAACGGTACGGCAGCGGAGGCGTTTCGCTCTCCATCATCTCCGGACCAAGATCCTCAAGACGAAGCTCATTGTGAAGGGCTGAGATCCGAACTACAAGGTAAATTTCGGTTACCTTGAAATAAAACGGGATGTCTCTCTTAAAAAACGCCTTTACTTACGGCTCATTGGAGGGCTGATCTCCTTGGGGAAATAGTGCGGCCGGGCATCTCCGCCGCAGGACCCTCTGGTGAAGATTTCTTCCCCGCCGAGGCTTTGGTCTCCGGATCTTGAAGCGGTCCTCTTCTCCCCTTGTAAGGAGGGATTCTTGATCCCCCCTTTCTTGATAGCCTCCTTCACGGAGGTAGTAGTTCCCTTGTTCCCCCCTTCGCCTTCTTCAAAAGGCACAGCCTCTAGCATCTTGGTTAATACAGGATCTGGCGTGGTCTCAGGGAGGGGGGCCGGACACCTGATCAGTTTTGCTTTTGCTATCCACTCCTGTTTAAAGGATAGGGCAAGTGTATGATAGATATGCGGATGACATGTCCGGGTACATGACTACTTACTTGAGTATCCGGGCGATTGCAACTCAGACCTGCGTCCTCGGATAAGTCCGGACACATTGCTTGTGATCCGAAGAACAGTTGGTACATCTCCACGGGCGTTACGCCCATAAAATGTTGGAGAGCTCGTGGTCCCTCCGGATTAAACTCCCACAGGCGGAGGGGGCGACGTTTGCAGGGCAGGGTGCGACGAATCAGCATGACCTGCGCTACTATGACCAGATTGATCTCCCTCTCTCGGAGGTCTCGAATACGGCCCAGCAACAGAGGTACGTCCTTGGACGGTCCCCAGTCGAGCCCTTTATTGACCCATGACGCCCGCCGCAGTGGAGGACCCGAGCGGAAGGCAGGTGGCGCCGCCCATTTGGTGCCCCTGGGAGCGGTGATATAAAACCACTCCTGTTGCCATAAATTGAGCTCCTTTTGAAAAGAGCCCTCGGGCCATGGAGCGTCCGCATTCTTGCTTATAAAAGCCCCTCCACTTTTCTGCTCGATGCCCTTGATCATCTTCGCTCCACTTTGAAGGTCTTGAGCCACAATCCAAGTGAGGGGTAATGCGGAGGAAGGCTTCACATACGACAATGAACAACGAGATGTGGAGGATGGACTCGGATCCAAGTCATGGAATTCCAGCCCATAATAAAACATGAGCCCTCACAAAGGGGTCCGTCGGAAGCCTAAACTCAAGGAAGTGAGACACGAATACCATGCTCTCACCAGGCTCGGGAGTGGGAATAACCTGCCCTTGGGCAGGCAGCCTATGCGAAATTTCGCCGGTTAGATACCTGGCGTCTCTCAGCTTTAGCACATCTTCTTCCGTGACGGAGGAAGACATGCACCAGCCGTGCAGGTCGGATCCGGACATCGTTGAAGGTCCGAAGCGCCTAAATCTGGAGCTTTGGGTGTTGGAACTCGAGGCGAGGGGCGGATTCGATTGAGATTGAAAGAAAGGAGCGGGCCTTGGTCTCGTTATAAAGAGGTTGAATAGAAAGAGCCCTCCCGTGACCGTTCGTGACTCGCCTTCGATGGAGGAGGCGTGCCAACGGGCACGACTGGGTTACCCATGCCCGTATTGATGAGAATCCCGAAATAAGGGGGCACGATCTCCGCTCTGATAAGACATGCCGAAGAAACCGCCTCGCTAAACGCGCTGAGGTGGAACAGTAAAACGATTCGTATAAAGGCCTGGCCGTGGTGTGATGTCACGCCGCGGAATACGTCAGCAGATCTGTGCAAAGGTTATTCTCTCTACGGTGGTATGTGGAACTTGTTTTGTAGAGCCGGACACTATCCTTGTGTTCAAAATCTTCTATGAAGTATTCGGAGGAGGAACCCGCCTTGCAATGCCGAAGACAATGTGCGCGCCGGACTCATCGTCATTGAAGCCTGGTTCAGGGGCTACCGAGGAGTCTGGATTAGGGGGTGTCCGGATAGCGAACTATCACCGTTGGCGGACTCTTGGACTATGAAGATACAAGATTGAAGACTTCGTCCCGTGTCCTGGATGGGACTTTCCTTGGCGTGGAAGGCAAGCTTGGCGTACTGGATATGTAGATCTCCTACCATTGTAACCGACTATGTGTAACCCTAACCCTATCCGGTGTCTATATAAACCGGAGGGTTTTAGTCCATAGGATGAACAACAATCATACCATAGGCTAGCTTCTAGGGTTTAGCCTCTCTGATCTCGTGGTAGATCCACTCTTGTACTACCCATATCATCAATATTAATCAAGCAGGAGTAGGGTTTTACCTCCATCGAGAGGGCCCGAACCTAGGTAAAAACATCGTGTCCCTTGTCTCCTGTTACCATCCGCCTAGACGCACAGTTCGGGACCCCCTACCCGAGATCCGCCGGTTTTGACACTGACAGAGTCCAACTAGGATTGGGAGCCCTAGTTGGACTCCCCTCTATGGCGCGCTCCCTAGGCCGGCCGCCTCCTCCTCCCCTCCATTATATACGGGGGAGGGGGCACCGCATAGACACACCAAGATTTGTCTTAGCCGTGTGCGGTGCCCCCCTCCATAGTTAGGCACCTCGGTCATATCGTCGTAGTGCTTAGGCGAAGCTCTGCGTTGGTAACTTCATCACCGTCGCCATGTCGTCGTGCTGACGGAACTCTCCCTCGTCCTCAACTAGATCAAGAGCTCGAGGGACGTCATCGTGCTGAACGTGTGCTGAACGCGGAGGTGCCGTACGTTCGGTGCTTGGATCGGTTGGATCGTGAAGACATTCGACTACATCAATCACGTTACTAAACGCTTGCCCTTTCGGTCTACGAGGGTACGTGGACACACTCTCCCGTCTCGTTGCTATGCATCTCCTAGATAGATCTTGCGTGATCGTAGATTATTTTTTGAAATACTGCATTCCCCAACAGTTTGTATGATCAAATTTTAAGAGAAGACAAGCTTGGCACGTGGAGATGAAGAATTGCAACAAGGAAAACACCTACCGTTGTCTAATATCAGCAAGTGCACGAGGGAGGAGAGGGAGTCAGGTGCAACATAAAAAGAAGGAAAACCAGAACCAGACTCGGATTGACTGCCAGGAGGCTCGAAATTGATATACGTGCAGAATATGTGTTCGTGCTCCAAATAAGGCATGTAAATACAATTTGTAAATCTTGAGTCGCATGTTTTCCAAGATGTATACCCGCAGCCCACGATTCACGGTGACGGAGTCGCAATCGTCAAAACAATACGGTGGTTCTTTATGTCAGTTCTCCAGATAGAGTCGTATAAGTTAGGAAAGTTAGAGATATGGTTGATTTCGACTCCAACACAATGTTGGAGATCCAGGGGTCTTTATATACCCTTGTAAGTCATGGCTTTTAGGGTTGGACCATACTTTGATTAAACCTCTACTGGATTGAATTGCTTTAAGCATTCATCTAAAATTATATTCCACTTTGCATCAATCAGGAATATTTATCTGCACCAAATTCATTTCGATATGGTGTATTTGGTACTGAAAGTCAAGTGCTATCTATCATTCCATTGGGAACTCGGTGATTGCAGAACCGCTTCATGGTCGGCGGCTACATGCGCAAGTGTGTGGTGTTGCGAATATCATAGGGTTGAAGATCCGTCACATTTGCGACGGGGGAACAGCCAGAGTGTTTGTGAGCGTGTCACAAGTTATCCAATAAGTTCATCATCAACATCATCCGCTCATTGAGAAGATCGGGCCACCCCATATCATCTTGGTATCATATTTCCATCATTTCTTTTATCTATAAAGAGGGACGAGAACCTTTTCCGATACTACCGGTAGAGGATAAGTTATGGACATATTATTTGCGTTTATTAAGAAATAACTTTGTATCTTTGATTATCTTAGTATGTAGACGATGCAAGCCACAAAAGTGCTAAAATGCATGTTCATTGTAGCTTAGTGCAATATGAGGCGTGGTGCAATTTTATTACCTTTTGGTTGTTTTAGCATTTTGGCCATTTCGTACCCGTGTGTGCGATATTTAGAGCTTAAAACTCTTAATAATAGTTTCATACATAAACCTCAACAATGCAAGGCTACATGCACCAATCGCATGATGTAGACGCCAGGATTCCCCCTGTTTTGTGCCCCTAACTCAAATCCACTACTTAGATTTACCCATCATTTGTGTCCCTAACTCGAACCCACTAAATTTGTGCCCCTAACTCGAACTCATTACTCAGATTTACCCCTAATTTCGAAACGTGCTCAAATTTGCCCCTCTGTCATTAAGTGCCCTTATAGAAATGCTCTTATGTGTCGTTACCATCCTGTCAAAGGGCTTTCACCGTCTACCAGACGTTTGTTCGACATTTTTCCTCTGTCTCCATGTGTCACTTACGGGTGGGCCCCGTTATCCATAGGATTTTTTTAGAGAAACAACTGTCTCTCCTCTCACTTTCACTTATGGGTGGCCCCCTCGTCAATAAAAAATAAAAAGGAAAGTAAAAGAACATATCCATAGTGTATGGTTAGTGGGCCAATAGGGGATCAGGCCCAATTGTCATAGGCTCTTTATTTTAGTTTAATTAAACCTAATCTAAGTCAAAAACAAAAAAAACTATACCCAATCTAACAACCCAATGTGGTAGTGGGTCCAACTGTAAGTGTCACGACCTGGGCCCCACACATCAGTGTCCCAGGCAGCGTTTTAAATAGCGACGAGTGCTATGGTGACCAAAACCACGGCGGTGACGGCCGGAATCGCAGCTCCGGTGACCATTTGGTTGGCGGAGAGTCTCGTTCAAATGAGTGCGATGAGGCGCGTTCGCTGGCACCAATGGCGCGTGCAAGCGTGGTCAGAATTAACTGTGGAGATGAGCTGGGAGGCGACCGATGGTGGTGCTCGACGGATTCGAGCAGGCGGGCGCTAATCCAGTGGTTTAGGGGACTGGACGACATTGTAGTGGCACCATGAGCACGACTGAGGTATTCTGTGTGGCTTAGCAGTGCAGAGGCGACGAATGGACGATGGCGCTCTGGTGGACGCAGACAAGGAGGTCAATCTGGTCGCGTTGTGGTGGTCCTGCACGAGCTGCTCCGAGGAGGCGATGTAGTTGAGGCGTGCGTGTCTCTTAGACAACGTTTCAGCCGGTTGGGAGGATGATGGTCGTAGCGACAGCGAAGGTCATGGCGGCGGCAGCTCTCGGGTGCAGCTATGGGGAGGAAAGCGAGCGAGGGAAGAGAGGGAAAGCAATCTAGGGTTGTCCAGGGGGGCTGTGGGCGTCACTAAGTATCCTTCCTCGAGCTATTGTGGCGCGGCTGTCGAACATCGGCTGTCGAAGGCGCGCACCGGCGCGTCCGCCGAGGAAGACGACGACCGACGAGGGTGGGCTGAGCGTGACACTGTGCACTTGGGTCGAAGTGCACACTGCACTTGGGCCAAAAGGTAAGCGTGCTCTCTCTCTCTCTCTCCCTCTCTCTCTCTTCTCTTTTAATTTCGGTTTTATATTTTTTTCAGGGGCGAAAATGTGCAGGAAACACCCAGAAAACGGTCAAAACCCTTTGACCGGGCGGAAATAAAACGGAAGGGAATTTCTATAAAGGGAATTGACGACGGAGGGGCAAATTTGAGCATGCTTAGAAATAAGGAATAAATCCTAGTAGTGGGTTCAAGTTAGGTGCACAAATGTAAATGTCCCAAAACAAAATTAAAACTAGAAAAAAACGATATTAAACTTTTCTATAGTCTATCTCAATTTGATTTTTCCGTTCAAAATACCACGAAAGTCATTCCTTCGTGAAACTTTTCACATGAGTAGAACACTATACAACTTTCATTTTTATTTATTCAGCATATTAGCTTTGTCTCAAGTCAAACTTTGTAAAGTTCGATCAAGCTTACATAAAAAATATTAACATCCACAATATCAAATAAATACCATTAGAATCAATATTGAATATATATTTTGCATTATATATATGGGATCCATATATATTTGTTATCGTGAAAGTTTATATTATTTCCTATAGACTTGGTCAAGTTTTATAAAGTTTAACTTAGTCAAAGCTAATATGCAAAGGGAATGAAAACAGAGAGAGTATTTGTCACAAAAAAAAGTTTCTAAAATGTTTGACTTTCTTGTTGTCTTTTATTTATTTTTCAATTCAGGTACATGTGCCCATGATCCAGTGATATTTCCGTAAATGTTCATGTCAGGTAACAAATGAGTAAGTCTTTTTCCGAAAAAACAAATGAGCAGTTACATTTGCTCTCTTCCCACATATTTTTTGTGAAAAGGCCTAAGGCCATATATTAAGTATTACATGTTTTTGCAAACACACCATTGCAACAAAGAAAATTACATCAATTCCTTAGGTGTGCCAAAATCTTCTTCCTCCCACATCCACTTGCTGCGTGAGGTGAGCAAAGTTTGATGTCACCTCTTGGCCTCCGCCTCGACGAAGCAAACTTTTTAAAACCTAGGAGTTTGTAACGGAAATGCGCAGGGGCACGTAAGTGTGGGGCACTCATCTACCAAGTCCTGTTGCCGACTCGTTTTGCCTCGCGATTCGCACATTAGTTCAATCCCGCACGAGGGCACAGTAAAAAAAGAAAATCCCTCAAATATTTAAAGTTTCAATCATGAAACTTACTGTTTTTGTATCTAAAACTGTCAGGTTTCAACCAGTTTCAGAGATATAACTCCAAGCAATTTTTTCTGTCAATCGTAGACACAAAATAATTGATTTTATCGGTTGCTCGTACTAAGTTTCAACATTGAAACTTCACTTTTTTTTGAAGTCATCAAAATATATTCAAAATGGGTCTTATTTGAAACCGATGGTCATAAGAAACACGAATATGAAAACATAACTTAATTTAGAATTTTATTTAAAAGATATAAAACTTTGAAAATTGAAAGTCAAAATAAAAAGTGGGCACCAGGGACTTGCGTGCCCCAAATCATGTCCTGAGTTTGTAAAAGTAGTGGTTGGGAAGCCGTCGATGTAGACTAGAAGACGGCGTGGCCGCGATCTTTATAGAAAATCGTTGCCTCTTATAAGAAGACATCAAAAAGAGCATGTGGATACTCTAAATACCACGAGCGCCGACCGAATCCAGACAAATCCACAGAAGACCAGAATCGACGGATCCACGAAGATCCATTAGAGATACACCTCCACAATCACTCCATAAACGCTAAGCGCATCGATGGAACGAGGATAGGACGGGGGGACATTATTCCTAAACCGGAGACCGGTCATCGGAAACAAGAATAGGTAGTCCCTTCATTGACATCATGGAACTGATATTTATTATTTGCGGCGTATTTTCTTGACCAACTCGATGTTTGTCATGTTGAAGACCATTTGAATGCCATATAGGACATTATTGTGACATGGACACTATTGGACTGTTTCATTACATTGTCATGTCAGCCAGTATGCTAGTATTACAGGAGAAGGTTGTGTACCTAACCTTCCATTAGGGCATGTACAATGCATAGCCTGAAGGTGATGCCTCGCATGCCATGTAGGATCGGATAGGACGTAAAGTGGGTTCGGATAGAGAAGCGGGATCCTCTCCAGGAGGCAGCTGCTTGAAGAGAAAAGTGTGATCCAGTGACAAAAGCTGAAAAGGTTGAAGTGAAAAGTAGAGATGCATGTGTACTAAAGTCTTTATTTTCTATTTCTTAATGAGGCCCACTAATGATAGTTTGCATTGAGGAGAAAAAATAAATATAGATGTCTTAAATTACCTTTTGTCATAAGGCATATGTATCCATATGCTATCATTGTACATGCCCTTACACATACTACCTTATCGTCACATTGCTTGTCCTTTTTGACAAAAGTAGTTAGATTGCACACGTCCGAAAGCATCTATATATAACTAAAAATAATCAAATCCTTTTGTAGGTCTATCTATCCATGGCGCATGTACATGTGCTGTAGTACCGTACGTGCACAGCAAATTAACTTGCGCCGTCCGTTGCCTCATGGGCGCTTGGGACTAGAATAGAAAGACCGGCGTCTTTACGTGCCTCTTGTTTCTTCACCAACAATCCAAAATCCAAAGTCAGTGCCTGCCACCCTTTCATTATTTTTTTCCTCAACGCACCCGTCCTTCCGGAAAACTGTTCCGGCAAGTGTGCACCTATCTGTACAAGCTCCAACGACTCTGTAATGTGAGGCAAAGAAGCAACCATAAGGTACGGAAAAGGAATGGTGCAGCTGAAACCGTAGTGGGAACAGGGCCGGCTCTGGGGGTAGGCCACCTTGGCCTGGGCCAAGGGCCCCGGTCTGGGGCGGGGGCCCATCATTAGATACATATAAGATTATACATCTATTTGACTGAAAAAAATGAATCAAGACAGGCCCAGCCCAACTACGGAGAGGAAAAGGCATGACGCTGGCATACTACATTGATCGATTCGATCGATTGAATCGCATCTCGGCATCTGCGTCTGGTCCTGGTCGCCTCGGGGCTCGCCCGCCTCCGCCTGCTGCTCTCTGTCTCTCGAAGACTTCAGACGGTCGCCCGGCTGCCGGCCGCCGCTCTTTGCAATCAGGTGGCCCTTTAATCCTTGATTCCGTGATTTCCGTTTTGATTTTTTTGGTACGGTTGATTTTCTTGCTTTTTTGGCGTAAACGTATTTATCTTTTCAGTTTCACCATCTTTCTAGTCGTATTGATCTATTGATTTTTTTGCAGCTTTAGGATTTAGGTGTTACAATGACGAAACCTAAGTCTGAAGAAGTTTTTTCTGAACATTATTGTCTATGAATTAGAATTTGGATCTATTTAAGGTAATCAAACTAGTAGGGAATATTGTTTCTCATATTTAATATTTTGCTACTTTATTAGTCTTCCTTTCATGATATGAAGTTTGCGTGATTATCAATTTTTTATATGTTATACGTCTCAGAATAACAAAATATGATCGGATATGCGTACATATATATTACCTATAAGGGCCCTTTTTTCAACTTGGCCAAGGGCCCCGAAAAACATAGAGCCGGCCCTGAGTGGGAATGGATGCGATGGAGCCATTAAGGGGCGTTCCCTTGTTTATTTAGGGAGGACAAGAGAAGAGAACAGTGGAAGAAGTTACTAATCGGTTTGAGCTAGCTAGCACTAGCATAGCAGCGGATGCATGCATGCCTGGATCGTTTGATCTGCATGGAGTGGTGGCGCAGCGTGGTGGTGGTGGTGGTGCCGAGCTTTTGGCCGGCCGGCACTGGCATGATGCAACGCGCACAACCTCAGCTCGCATGCATGGGTGTAGTGTGGTGTGCTGCGGGTCCGGCCGGGGAGTAGCTAGCTAGAGGATCCTCATGAGTCATGAGCCCGGCGTGATGGTAACAAACACGCCCCGGCCCGCCCGCGCGGAGGCGCTTTTGCTCGCCGCCGCAGGGTTCGGTTTGGTTTGGTTCGGTTGGGTCAGTGGGTGGGGGTCCGGTACTATGCTCCGGTTGGGTGTTGCACTAGTATCATCCACGTCCATGTCAAGCGTTAACACACACCGACATGACGTACACGTGGACGGACGGAATGGAATTTGAGGGGCCGGCTGATCCATGATGTGAACTACTGTACTACCTTGGACTGTGAGAAAGTCACCATCGGAACAACAGACAGCATGGACATGGATCACCTCTGCCGATTTACTACAAAAGCAACCGTTCCCTGGACCCAACGTGAACCTGACTCCACGCTCAAGATATACTAGTAGTAGTAGTATAGCACATTTCCTCACGATGATAGGCTGACAGATTCTCTGGCAACGCATGCAGCATCCAAATTCTGGTGTCCGCCTCAGTACGAAACATGGTTAACTTGATATGCTTGATCGTTATGGGTGCACGTGAGAGAGAGACACACACACGGTCAGGGCCGGCCCTGGGGGTATGGCCAGGGGGCGGCGGCCTAGGGCCCAGCCCTGCAGGGGGCCCATGATCTGGTATCTATCTATGTGTATAGCCCAGTAAAATAGAAAAGAAAGAAGGAACGGACAATGTGATGGACTGGCCCAATTGATTGGTAGCGTTAAGAATCAAGCGTTGCTCTCTTACGACGGCCGCATCTGCACTCATCACTCCACGGAGATCGCTTTAAAATCCATCACGATCTCTTCTTCGTCTCTCAACCGCCGCTCCCTATTCTTTCCAGCTCAAGGACACTGCAGGTTGCCGTGGTGCAAAGAAGTTGTTGATCGCTCTCGCCGTCTTCGTCGTGCCGTTAGCCCCCTCTTGCTCTTGCTGCCCAAGGCGTCTGCGAGGCTGCGATGGTGCTACGGCGAGTTCATCTATCATCGTCCTCCCAGTCTTTCAAAAGTACGTACATGATTCATCCAATACTCAATTTTAGGATAGGGTTATTAAGGTGTTGAACTCAAATTTCTATTTCTATTTACTATTTTTTTCCTCATAATTTTAGGTCATTAGTCTTAGAATGTTGCCTCTGGAGCATTTGTCGGGTGCTGCAAAACAGAGAAAAAGAAAGGAACAATCTCTTAATTAAAGGCAAAAGGGTTCTTTAGAAAAGTTTTTCATCTTCAAGAAATGTTGATGTCAATGAAGAAGGGGGGCAAGAAACTAATCCCGATCAGGAGTCACTAGAATTTGGTTCTCATTTGAGGTAATCATGGCAATTTCATTTTCCTATCTTTTTAGTTTTTCTATCGTAATATGACATTCCTAACAATTATTATTAGACATTTCAAACTGAGGATTTATGGATGAAAATTTACGATTAATATTTTGCCAATGAAGTTAGACATACACATGCTTATGTAGTGTGCAAACACAAACATATACATATAGTATTAGGGGCCCACGTCATCGAGTTCGCCCAAGGGCCCTTCGAAACATAGGGCCGGCCCTGCACACGGTGTTGACGTGTTGCTGCCTCTGCACTCCAAGCCCGTACGTGTGGTTGCGCCGCCCCTGGAGACACCACAGCGTCACCGGATCTTCTCAGACGTGTATGTTTGTTGGCAGCCCGATCCGAGCACCTTCTTCGGTACCAAACCTTCCAATTCGGCAATACTCCTACCGACCTTTGCGTGTCCATGCTGGCTGTTTCTGGTTCCTGGGACACCTGTGCTCGCAGAGAAAGAGTCTTCCGTGGAGAGAACGTGACCCATCCCGATACCTTTTTCACTTGTTGAGAAAGAGATATCCAGGACATCACCGGCCGGCCGGCCGGCACACCTCAGTTTCCACCAGCCGGCACCAATTCCAGGTCACCCTGGACTTTGTGGTACGGTTCGTCTCCTTGAAAAAAGAATTGGAGGGTGGAATGCTTCCAGACAGTGATGATTTCTTTATCTAGTGGCTAGTGCACAATCTTTGTCTTTCGGATAGGAAAGAAACTACTTATCTATGTCTCTCAGAAAGTCAAACAAAAAAAACTCTTGACGAATTCTTTTGAACAAAGTGCGCAGGGACGTTCATTATAGGAAGACCTTTTTTAAGGAAAACAAACCCGTCATCTACATCAATTGATGGCCAAATTCATTTTTTTATTTAGAAAATAGTGCTCCCTCTGTTCACTTTTATAAGACCTTGAAGACATTTCAGACAATGTGTAAAACAGCTTATTTTGATTTGTCTGAAATGACTTACAAAAATGAACGGAGGGAGTAGTGTTTTTATCTGTTACAAAAATCAGAAATAGCAATGGCTAAAAAATGGACCCCAGTAAGTCCCGAATGTTCAGATTTTGCCCATGGTAAGTCGGACACTTTTTTATGGTGATTTTAGTTGACGTGAGGATAACAAGTTCGGTCATAAGTATAACAATTTTATCCTGAGTTTATTTTTGACAGAAAATTGCCATGCTTGCACACCAAACTTGCTATCCTTGCGTTAAGTAAAAATGTCATAAAAATGTTCTATTTGCCATGGGCTAAATCTGAACGGTCGGGACTTATCATTTTCATAAATAAAAAAACAGGTCGATAATAGATACATGGTTCATTCACGTGGCTATTACTGACACGTCAGTCAAACCAGTTGAATGTATCATAAGAAGGTCGTTAATGGGTAGGTGTATCTTCAAGCCGACCCTCAAACTGCTCGCATACGTCCGGATCGTGGAAGCCATCAAATGCGGTCCTACATTAGTCTGCTCGGTGATCCGGACGCCACTTTGTCCCGCAAAGTGGAGACAAAATTGGGGGGGGGGGGGGAGGAGTCTGGACATCATCCATGTTAGACTCCGACACCCCAGGCCCACTAAATCCGTCCTCCCGGCTCCATTTTCGTCCACTCCGCCATCTCTTCCCTTTGCTTTGCATCCACGCCCTCTATCTCTGCCGTCGTCGCTATACCTCTACGACCGCCACACAGGCATTTTCTGACATTCGCAGCTAGCACCGACGCGCCCGCTCACTTTTAACGACGGCGTTGTCCATCCTGGAGCCGTTTGTACCCATGTACACACCGTCACCCAGTCAACGACATCCATGGCGGCCACCACGCCCAGCAGGTGTTCGGTCAAATGCGATTGAGCTTATTTTCAGATGTCATGTCGTTTTTCAGAGTAAGAAGGATGGCGGGGTACTCGGCCATGGAGGATGAGTTGTGCGATGTGTGGTTGGCCGTATCCGCGGATTTCATAGGCAGGAGCAGAGTGGACCTTTTGGCAGCAAGTGCACGAATCATTTCACGCATGAAAACACATTGCGCCATATGACATACACATCACTCATAATCGCAATATCAGGTTGTTATCGTATCGATGGTACGCCATACAGACCATCGTCACCAAGTTTTGTCACGTACTTGCTCGGCTTGAGGCAAGATGGCCATTGCACGTGGCAGAGGAGGGTACTACTAGGGAAAAGGCTAGCAGCAGCGCGGGTTTTAGATGTATCAGTAGCGCGGGTATAGGCGCTACTAATAAGGCGCTACAGCTATTGCTTAGCAGCAGCACGTGCCAGCCCGCGCTACTGCTAGGACAAATAGCTGCAGCGTTTGTTCGTTACCACGCTGCTGCTAAGGTAACTACTTGCAGCGTGTTTTCTGTCCATCGCTACTAGTACTTTTTATTTATTTTTATTTTTAGTGTATTTATGCGCCATCATACAAATATTGGTACAATACTAGTTATGAGGTTTACATCATTATGTCCATAACAGTGTGTCAAATGAAGGTGGATTAGGTTCAAGTGGAGGCAATATGTGGTGCATGTCAAAAGTATACTACTAATCCAAACTTGATCTAGTTTGGACTAGTAGTACTTTCGATGAGCACCACATGTTGCTTCCACTTGAATATAATCCGCCAGCACAAGATATTTAATCATCATCATGGTCATTACCACCAACAGTATTTATTTAATCACCACTAACACTAGCTAATAATCATCATCATAGTCATTACCACCAACACTAGCTATTTTATCATCATAGTAATAGTGTAGCACATCATCATCCTGAAACTCATTTCTAGCTAGCTAATCACTCATGGTGCTCTCTCTTAGGTAAAACAACATAAAACATGTGTAGCTCTCCTCCTTGATCAAGTTGGAGCATGCAGATGAACCTGTCTCCTAATCGTGGAAAGCGCCTCTGTTTGCTGCCCTCCTAGTACTTCTCTGCGCTCCCCCAACACATATTTGGTCCAGTCTTGCATTATTAAGCATCCGTCGCTAATCTTGAATGCACTACAGTAATCTGTAGGATATCTTGGCCAGAAGTCGATAATACTCATGGTACCTTTAGTCTCGATCCCATAAGGCACAACATTCATCGGGAGTCCCTGTTGAAGAACATCGTATAGTAAAACACTTAGCAATGGAGTTTAGCTTCAAAAATAATGTATGGAAAAGATGCAATGAGGACAAATAGTAAAAATCTTACCATCTTTCCTAAATGGATGTGACCGTAGTTCATTACGAACACTATTGGTATACGTTTTCGATACTAACATTTCTAAATTCAGGAAGAAAATTTGTCTTGACAGTATCAAGATCCTCAAGCCATGAAACATAATGACTTAGCTCCTCGCAGTTTAGTTCAGCCTCGGGACAGTAGTAGGTCCTGTCTACCAAGCGCTGGACATGTTTGCTTGCACCGAAATAAGTTGACAATACAAATTAGTTGTCAACTATTTTTGAATAAACAATATCAAAGACATAAATATGGTTGAGAAACTTACATAATGGTATAATTGGAGGCGTCTGCACATCGACCCAGATGTCAGTATTATCTTCAATATCATCTTGCGGGCGAATATCAAAGGTGATAACCATATGAGGCTCAAATGCATAAGTCTTGCATAGTGCTCGCCATGTTTTGCATCCAAAATAGGTGTAGTCGTCTGAATTGTATAATTTTGCATGGAAAATATAACCATGCTTGGTCTTTAAATAAACTTTCTTTACCTCTGCAGTATGACTAAAACCTATCTTATCCAATACAAAAACTCTTGCATGGCAGGGGATACGCTAGTAGAATAGTAAAAAAATATAAGTTCAAGCAAATGAAGCAGATGTCATGCTTAATTACGAAAAAAGACTTGTCGCTGTGACTTACTGTATCCACTTCGAAGTTCTCGTCCAGCTTGATGCTGAAGCGCCTATCATCATCTAGAAAGATTCCGTCACACAGGCCGCGCTCGTCTTCGCAGTATTTGCAAATACCGAAATCCTTTTGGTCGTTAGACATTTCCTATGTTCATAGTTAAAACATTAATTGAAAATCGATCGGAGACAACTACCAAGATACTCAACACATAAATCCGGGGCACTCGATATTTCCTACATATTCTGGCACAAGTCATGACAAAATTCACGGAAAAATCCGGCATGACCTTTGCTAAAATATGACATATCGAGCGCCTGAAATTTGCCGGAACGGAAATGAATCAACACTCCGGCAAAACATAGGCCACTCGGAGGTGTAACCTACAAACATGACGGGCCACTTGGATATTAAGCAATACAAGATATACATTTCAAAATATCTTATAGGACTCAAATTAGCATGCATTCAATAAGCAAAAGTAAATCATCTCATACGTCCGTACATCGTCGAATATTATCACTAATACATCACGAATAGTGTCATACATATAACATCACTAATAGAACTAAAACCCTAGCACACGACGGGTATCGGCGCGGGCGGTGGACACCCACAGAGAAGGAACCATCACGGGATCATAGCTCGGTGAGATCCTCGAGCACTGCCAGTATTGGAGAACGGCTCGTGCTCCAACGCAAACAAGTAGCTGACGGACGTGCGTCCTCCTCCTCATCGACACGGTGACGCACCACCTCTGGAGTCCTCGAGCCTCTCGGTCGCCATCAGCCCACGCGACCGCCACCAAAGAAGGTTCGGGTCAACGACAGTGGCTCCTCACCAACCTGCGCCCCAGAGGTAGCGCCTCCAGTACCACCAAGTGAGCCAGGTCCGGACATGGACGATCTGGTCAAGCAGGTGTCCTCCGCCGACTCGACGATGAGGATGCGGGATAGGCATCGTCCACGTCGAGGCGGGAAAAATTGCTTTAACTAAAAAATAGAAACAAGTTCTTACTAACTAGTTCTATTAATTCAACTAGTTCTTACTAAAAATAAACTTACTATAAATAAAAATATTCTAGTACCTAATTAGTACCTAGTTCTTAATATGCAACTAAAATAAACTTACTATAAATAAAAATAAACTTAATATGCAACTAAAATATAAAGAAACCTTAGGCAGAGGTAGGGGAGAGGGAGGAGCGGGCGTTCTCACCTTGGGTGCCTGCTGACGAGGAGGGCAGGCGTCGAGGTCGAGGTCGGGCTCGGGCGCCAAGCGTCCGTGGCGTTGAGGCGGGCGGCGTTGAATCTGGGATCGAGGCGGCGTCGGGCGTGAGGTCGAGGCGGGGCGGGCGTTGAGGTCGAGGTCGAGGCGGCGAGAGGGTGCGGAGGGCGGACGACCAGGCGGCACGGCAAGAGTGGAGATAGTTGGATTTGGGGAAAGTGGGCGTGGGGAAGGACGAATCGGCCCGTGGTTAAGTCGAAGTAGCGATGGCGTTGCTCGAGAAAGCGCTTCTTGCTACCTTAGCTACAGTAGCGTTCACGATACACGCCATCGCTATTCCTTTCTCTTTTTTCCCTTTTTCATTTAGTTTTCTTCACATTTTATTTGTTTCCTTTCACCTTATTCTATTTCTTTCATTTTCAATTACCTTTCCATTTTCTTTCATTTAATTTTATAACTTTTAGCAGCAACGAGTTTATATAAAAACGCGCTGCTACAAAACAGCAAGCGTGATAGCTGATTCGTCATAGATCGCTACTACTATGTGTAGCTTATGGGCTAAGCCGTGGGAATTTTAGTAGTAACGTGTGTACAGCAAGACGCGCTACTGCTAGATCTTTATCTGCAGCACGGTTACCTCAGGCGCGCTACTGCTAATTAGCACCAGCGTGCTTTTTTGACCCACGCTACTGCTAAAGTTCTGTGTATAGGGTTTTCCCTAGTAGTGGGAGATCGTAAGTTTTTCTTCTTGTTCCTCAACTTGTTGATTGAAATATTAGTTCACTCAATGTTGCTCTACACATTGTGTACCCGGTACGTGTAGTGATGTACCACAGAAAAGAGGGACGACCATTTGTATACACACTGTTGGATGAAGCTGAAGGTGCAGTATGTGTGGGATGACGTGATCCGTTGAAAAACTTGTTGGACATCGAATTTGAGACATCATTATACTAGACTTATTTGCATGCTATGTACGGATGGTTTGTGCTATTTTTCTTTCAGAACTTTGATGAATATCAGCCGGTTTGCATGAATTTCGTCCGCTAAGTCGAAACCCGGCTTGAATGAATAAGAAAAACTAAAAAGGGCATATATTATGGCTCAGTGAAAACAAAAGCCAAAAATGCAGTCACAATCAGATTTGATCTAGGCGATATTTAGATAGTGAGGCAACGTTGTTTATTAGTATTAACTTCGAAAACGCACATTGGCTTGAGTGTCCGTGACCAGTTCTAGAAGATGTCAGTACAACTTTTAGAAATACTTTCGGAGAGGGAAGGTATAATATGAGATCTGCAGGTGCAACTAACCCTTGTCATCGTTTCTTTCTTTTCACCTTTTTTGAACCAAAGATATACACTATAGAAAAGAGACATGCATGATCAGCAACACTGTACGCAATACTGTTAGTCACACCGAACCTTCTTTAGACACAAGAAAAGAAAAGTTTGCATGAATGATCCCACAGCCTTACAATATTGGCAGCGCCCACCCAAATGTCAGACACAAAAATATTGTTAACTCCGGCTGACCAACAGGAGCCAAGAGATCCTGGATGTTGAAATGAGAGGCCATTGTGCTGGCCTTTTCATGTTTAATTGTTTTTTAACTGAACACCAAGAAAAGTCCACCCTTGCCTTGGAAAAGGGACAAGAGATGGAGATCATCATTCATCACACCCGGTCGCACACTGCCATGTGAAGTGCACCGTTTGAGCCTCTGAGGTTTGACCAACAACTAGCCTAGCACAAGCTGAAACCAAGGGCCAGATCCCAACAAAGGGACACAAACGAATCATCCATCCATGTGCCCCTGGGCCTGGTTTTGTGGTCTGATCCAAAATCATAGCGTGTGTGCGTAAAAAAGGGAGGGAGGCAGCCCAATCATTCGACTGTCTGCACAGTCCGATACGGTGCGAGTGAGAATTCTTCTTCTCCAGTGAAGGATCTCACACTGACAACGTTGTTTGTTTTAAAAAAGAAGGTCTCCTGGCCGGGAAGAGATGTGTGTCACGTGAGGTGGTACGCCTTGCCTTGGATCCCCTTGCTTGTTTGTTTTTAGGAGAGAAGAAGAAGAAGCGTGGGCAGTGTAACGTGGGAGGTCACAAGTCACATGAGATGCTGTGCTGCTCAAGTTACGTCCGTGTGGAGCAACCCCCGTGTTGTGCGCGTCCGTGCCGGTGGTGCCGGTGCCGGTGCCGGTCGCCCCCTGTTTCTGCTTCGTGCTCTGCTGCGTGGTGCCGAACCGAACTCCCTCCCCGAAAGGAGGAGGAATGTGTGCTTGGTTTGGCCAACCTACGGATGGGATGGGATCATGTTTGGTTGTACTCCAGTTTTGCATATGCATATGCATCAGAGAAGGCCGGCCGGCAGTCCGGCACCGACAGACACATGTACGTACGTATACCGGTACACGTTGTCTGATGTGCCGGCTGTTTGGGACCGTACGTACGTAGCGAGTGGTCCGATCCGAGCAACATGTGATGTACACCATGTTGAGATGGAGGCGTGCAGGTGCAGCAGCCATGCCCGTGCATGTGGCGCCATAAAGCCGCTCTGCTCCGCTGCGTTGCCACTGCCGTCATTAATTGGAGGAAGCAAGCAACCAATAACTGCCTGCGCCCCCAAGAGGAAGACCGGTTCAGTGAAAGAAAGATACGGCCGGCTCGGTTGCGCCTAGGAAGGAAGGATCCCTGAACACGAACACGAATCGGTGGAGTGGAGTGTCCCATGCCAATGCCATGCTCCCCGGCATCGGAATGGACGGGCACTTCACTTGGGAGGACATCGGAACATGTCTCTGCCTAGACATGTTAATTTGGGGTTTGCTAGCTTACCCACCGGTTCCGTTTGCTTTTTTCCACCTTTTTATCCTGTTTGCAGTGTTTTTTTCCCTTCTGTTTTCTCTGTTTTGGCTCTTTTTTCCATTCGATATATTTTAGCTTTCCTATTATTTTCTTCTCTTTCTTGTGTGTTATATACAAAAATGTTCATCGTATTTAAGAAAATGTTCAACATACATCACAAAAATGTTTAATGTGTATTTCAAAATGTTTAAAACAAAAACCGAGTGAAAAACAGGCCCGCCACAGTGAACCAGATGCTACACTACAGGGAGGGCCGCTGCAGTGAACTGGGTGCTACGGTGTTAGAGCATCTCCAGTCGTTGGCCCTCAGGGGCGCCTAAAATCGCCGCCTGGGGGCGAGTTGGCCCCCACTCGCCGGCCCCAGGGCCGCCCCCAGATGCGCATAATTTTTCAAAAAAAAAACTTTCGGCGAAGTTCGTTTAAACACGACTAAATTTCGGCAAACTTTGGCATATATTGACATGTTCGGCGGTACATAGCAAATATAACTAAAAAAGAAATCGATGAACGCCAAGTAGTCGCCGTCGTCGCCGCCATCCTCGCCGCCGCCGTCATCGGCGGCGGCCTTCTCCTCCTTGACGCGGCCGTCCCTAGTGGACCCCTGACCGGCGTCGCCAACGCGGGCTGGTGGCGGCGGCGCGTCGTCGTCGTCGCTGTCCTCGATGACGACGACTCCTCCTTCATCGCGGCCCCGGTGGAGCTGCTTGAACTGCCGCAGGGCGGCGCACTGGCGCTCCCTCGCCATCTTCAGGGAGTCCATGCGCGCCCATTCCAGAGCCGCGTCGTTGTCGAGCTCCACGTCGCCGTGCTCCGTCTTCACGGCGGGGAGACCCGGCTCCGTCTTCACCAGCGCGAGCCCCGGCTCCGACTTTCGCTTGACGAAGCGCGGAGGAGGACCCGACGAGGAGGCGCGCCGGCCGCCCTCATTGATGACGATGCCGGCACTGCGAGTGCGTCGGCCGAGCGGCGTCTCCGCCGCGGGCTCGGCCTTGACGCGGAGCAGCGTCGGAGAGCCGGAGGAGTGGGAAGAAGCCCGTGAGGAGTGCGAGGAGGAAGACGAGGAGGAGCCAAACCTCCTGGGCATCCATTGACCGGCGCGTCGGCGGTGGGCCGGGGCGGCCGCCCTCGCCGGGGGAGGGTACGCCAGTGGCGGGTTGTTGCCGCCCTCAAGGTGCGTCGGCCACGCCCTCAGCGGCGGCTGGGGCGCCCACCACGGTGGCGCCCTCGCTATTCTTCGTGCCGCCCACCACAGGCGCCCCGTTGGTGGACGCCAGCCTCTGCTACTGACGGCGCTCGAAGTACGCCGCCCACGCCGCATGGTTGTCGGCGGCGTACTGGGGGAGGGCGCGCTGCTCGTCGATGAGGGAGGCGCGCATGATCTCGACCTCGTCGGCGAAGTAGCGAGGGCACGCCACGGCGTCGGGCAACGGGGGAATGGGCACTCCCCCGTTGCTGAGCCTCCACCTCGTCGGCCCGGCGCGCATGTCCGGTGGTGCCGGGATGTTGGCCTCGAACAGGAGCCACGACTCCTGTTCGCGCAGCGAGTGGCGGCCGAAGCCGTTCGCCGCCGCCTCGTCGCTGGGGAAACGCTCGGCCATCGGGGCTGTCGGTGGGGGAGGGCTCGAAGGCGGCGCACGGGGGAGGGAGAGGGAGGGCTCGGCGGCGACGCATTGGAGAGGGAGAGCTCGACGGCTAGGGCTTGGTGTGGCCGGAGGCGAGGGGGTGATACGTCCATTTTGCATCATGCTTTTATATCAATATTTATTGCATTATGGGTTGTTATTACACATTATGTCACAATACTTATGCATATTCTCTCTCATTTTACAAGGTTTACATAAGGAGGGAGAATGCCGGCAGCTGGAATTCTGGGCTGGAAAAGGAGCAAATATTAGAGACCTATTCCGCACAACTCCAAAAGTCCTGAAACTCCACGGAAGTTATTTTTGGAAATAATGAAAAATA
Source organism: Aegilops bicornis (assembly GCA_021605145.1). Classification (NCBI taxonomy): domain Eukaryota; kingdom Viridiplantae; phylum Streptophyta; class Magnoliopsida; order Poales; family Poaceae; genus Aegilops; species Aegilops bicornis. The sequence goes on from CM038670.1 coordinate 583,370,262, forward strand.
CTGAGCGGAAGAAATACCAAAGGGGGCCCACACCCTGTCCACGAGGGTGGGGGGCGCGCCCTACCCCCCTGGGCGCGCCCCCCTGCCTCCTGGGCCCCCAGTTGGCCCGCCAGTGCCCCTCTTCGGCTATATGAAGGCTTTCGTCCGAAGAAAAATCAAAAGAAAGCTTTCGGGACGAGACTCCGCCGCCACGAGGCGGAACCTTGGCAGAACCAATCTAGGGCTCCCATGAGCTGTTCTGCCGGGGACACTTCCGGAGGGGGAAATCATCGCCATCGTCATCACCAACGCTCCTCTCATCGGGAGGGGCCAATCTCCATCAACATCTTCACCAAAGCACCATCTCCTCTCAAACCCTAGTTCATCTCTTGTATCCAATTCTTGTCTCTAAGTGCAGGATTGGTACCTGTAGGTTGCTAGTAGTGTTGATTACTCCTTGTAGTTGATGCTAGTTGGTTTATTTGGTGGAAGATCATATGTTCAGATCCTATATGCATATTAATACTCCTCTGATTTATGAACATGAATATGCTTTGTGAGTAGTTATATTGTTCCTGAGGACATGGGAGAAGTCTTGCCATTAGTAGTCATGTGAATTTGGTATTCGTTCGATATTTCGATGAGATGTATGTTTTCTCTCCTCTAGTGGTGTTATGTGAACGTCGACTACATGACACTTCACCATTATTTGGGCCTAGAGGAAGGCATTGGGAAGTAATAAGTAGATGATGGGTTGCTAGAGTGACAGAAGCTTAAACCCTAGTTTATGCGTTGCTTCTAAGGGGCTGATTTGGATCCATATGTTTCATGCTATGGTTAGGTTTACCTTAATACTTCTTTTATAGTTGTGGATGCTTGCAATAGGAGTTAATCATAAGTGGGATGTTTTTCCAAGTAAGGGCAACACCCAAGCACCGGTCCACCCACATATCAAATTATCAAAGTACCGAACGTGAATCATATGAACGTGATGAAAACTAGCTTGACGATAATTCCCATGTGTCCTCGGGAGCGTTTTCCTTCATATAAGAGTTTGTCCAGGCTTGTCCTTTGCTACAAAAAGGATTGGGCCACCATGCTGCACTTTATTTAATTTTGTTACTTGTTGCTCGTTACAAATTATCTTATCACAAAACTATCTGTTACCTATAATTTCAGTGCTTGCAGAGAATACCTTGCTGAAAACCGCTTATCATTTCCTTCTACTCCTCGTTGGGTTCGACACTCTTACTTATCGAAAGGACTACGATAGATCCCCTATACTTGTGGGTCATCAAGACTCTTTTCTGTTGCCGTTGCCGGGGAGTGAAGCGCCTTTGGTAGGTGGAATTTGGTATGGAAAAATTTATATAGTGTGCTGAAATTTATTGTCACTTGTTACTATGGAAAGTAATCCTCTGAGGGGCTTGTTCAGGGTATCTTCACCCCGACCAGTAGAGCAAAGAGTTGCTCCTCAACCTATTGAATCTACTGAAAATGAAAATGTCTACTTTGAAATTCCTTCGGGTATGATAGAAAAACTGCTAGCTAATCCTTTTGCAGGAGATGGAACATTACATCCTGATGAGCACCTAATATATGTGGATGAAGTTTGTGGATTATTTAAGCTTGCAGGTATGCCCGATGATGTTATCAAGAAGAAGGTCTTCCCTTTATCTTTTAAGGGAGATGCATTGACATGGTATAGGCTATGTGATGATATGGGATCATGGAACTACAAACGATTGAAATTGGAATTTCATCAGAAGTTTTATCCTATGCATCTTGTTCATCGTGATCGCAATTATATATATAATTTTTGGCCTCGTGAAGGAGAAAGCATCGCTCAAGCTTGGGGGAGGCTTAAGTCAATGTTATATTCATGCCCCAATCATGAGCTCTCAAGAGAAATGATTATTCAAAAAATTTATGCTCGGCTTTCTGATAACAATCGCACCATGCTCGATACTTCTTGTGTTGGCTCTTTTATGACTATTGAATTCAAATGGGATTTATTGGAAAGAATTAAATGCAACTCTGAAGATTGGGACCTCGATGAAGCTAAGGAGTTGGGTATGACACCTAAGTTTTATTTTGTTCAATCTTTTATGGATACCGATGTTTTCCGTAAATTTAGCACTAAATATGGACTTGACTCTGAGATAGTAGCTTCTTTCTGTGAATCTTTTGCTACTCATGTTGATCTCCCTAAGGAGAAGTGGTTTAAATATCATCCTCCCATAGAAGTAAAAGTAGCTGCACCTATTAAAGTTGAAGAAAAGACTATCACTTATAACGATCCTATTGTTCCTACTACCTATGTTGAGAAACCACATTTCCCTGTTAGAAAAAAGGATCATGCGAAAGCTTCAACTGTGGTTCGTAAAAGCAATATTAGAACTTATACACCTCCTGAGCAAGTTAAAGTTGAACCTAATATTGCTATTGTTAAAGATCTCTTGGCTGATAATATTGATGGGCATGTTATTTATTTCTGTGATGAGACTGCTAGAATTGCTAAACCTTGTGCTAAAGATAAACATAGACCCGTGGTAGGCATGCCTGTTATTTCTGTTAAAATAGGAGATCATTGTTACCATGGCTTGTGTGATATGGGTGCTAGTGCTAGTGCAATACCTATTGACTTATAGAAAGAAATTATGCATGATATTGCACCTACTAAGTTAGAAGAAATTGATGTTACAATTAAGCTTTCCAATAGAGATACTATATCACCAATTGGAATTGTTAGAGATGTTGAAGTCTTATGTGGGAAAACTAAATATCCGGCTGATTTTCTCGTTCTTGGTTCCCCACAAGATAGCTTTTGTCCCATTATATTTGATAGACCCTTCTTAAACAATGTTAATGCGAGGATAGACTGCGAAAAGGATGTTGTTACTATTGGTTTAGGTGATATGTCTCATGAGTTTAACTTTTCTAAATTTCGTAGACAACACCGTGAAGAAGAATTGCCTAGTAAAGGTGAAATTATTGGTCTTGCTTCTATTGCCGTACCTCCTAGTGATCCTTTAGAACAATATTTGCTAGACCATGAAAATGATATGTTTATTGAATGAAAGAAGGGAAATAGATGAAGTGTTCTTTAAACAGGGACCTATTCTGAAACACAACTTGCCTGTTGAAATCCTAGGGGATCCTCCTCCACCCAAGGGTGATCCCGTGTTTGAGCTTAAACCATTGCCTGATACCCTTAAATATGCTTATCTTGATGAAAAGAAGATATACCCTGTTATTATTAGTGCTAACCTTTCAGAGAAGGAGGAAGAAAAATTATTGAAAACTCTGAAGAAGCACCGTGCTGCTATTGGATATACTCTTGATGATCTTAGGGGCATTAGTCCCACTCTATGCCAAACCAGTTATTGATCATCAACGACGGATGAATCCTAAAATGAAAGAAGTGGTAAGAAAGGAAATACTAAAGCTCCTTGAGGCAGGTATAATCTATCCCGTTGCTGATAGTCAGTGGGTAAGTCCTCTCCATTGTGTCCCTAAGAAGGGAGGTATTACTGTCGTTCCTAATGATAAAGATGAATTGATTCCGCAAAGAATTATTACAGGTTATAGGATGGTAATTGATTTCCGCAAATTAAATAAAGCTACTAAAAAAGATCATTACCCCTTACCTTTTATTGATCAAATGCTAGAAAGATTATCCAAACACACACATTTTTTGCTTTCTAGATGGTTATTCTGGTTTCTCTCAAATACCTGTGTTAGCTGATGATCAAGCTAAGACCACTTTTACTTGCCCTTTCGGTACTTTTGCTTATAGACGTATGCCTTTTGGTTTATATAATGCACCTGCTACCTTTCAAAGATGCATGATGGCTATATTCTCTGATTTTTGTGAAAAGATTTGCGAGGTTTCCATGGACGACTTCTCCGTCTATGGATCCTCTTTTGATGATTGCTTGAGCAACCTTGATCGAGTTTTGCAGAGATATGAAGAAACTAATCTTGTCTTGAACTGGGAAAAGTGCCACTTTATGGTTAACGAAGGCATTGTCTTGGGGCATAAAATTTCTGAAAGAGGTATTGAAGTTGATAAAGCTAAAGTTGATGCTATTGAAAAGATGCCATGTCCCAAGGACATCAAAGGTATAAGAAGTTTCCTTGGTCACGCTGGATTTTATAGGAGGTTCATTAGGGACTTCTCAAAAATTTCTCGACCTCGACTAATCTATTACAAAAGATATACCATTTGTCTTTGATGATGATTGTGTAGAAGCATTTGAAATACTTAAGAAAGCATTGATTTCTGCACCTATTGTTCAGCCACCTGATTGGAATTTACCCTTTGAAATCATGTGTGATGCTAGTGATTATGTTGTAGGTGCTGTTCTAGCGCAAAGAGTTGATAAGAAATTAAATGTTATTCAATATGCTAGTAAAACTCTAGACAATGCCTAGAGAAATTATGCTACTACTAAACTTAGCAGTTGTATTTGCTTGTGATAAGTTCAGACCTTATATTGTTGATTCTAAAGTAACTATTCACACTGATCATGCTGCTATTAAATATCTTATGGAAAAGAAAGATGCTAAAACTAGACTTATTAGATGGGTTCTCTTGCTACAAGAATTTGACTTGCATATTATTGATAGAAAGGGAGCTGAGAACCTGCTGCGAACAACTTGTCTAGGTTAGAAAATGTTCTTGATGACCCACTACCTATTGATGATAGCTTTCCGATGAACAATTAAATGTCATAAATGCTTCTCGTCTTTGCTCCATGGTATGCTGATTATGCTAATTACATTGTTGCTAAATTCATACCACCTAGTTTCACATACCAAAGAAAAGAAAAAGTTTTTCTATGATTTGAGACATTATACGGGATGACCCGCATCTTTATAAAGAAGGAGTAGATGGTGTTATTAGACGTTGTGTGCCCGAGCATGAACATGAACAGATCCTACGCAAGTGCCACTCCGAGGCTTATGGAGGACACCATTTGGGGATAGAACTGCACATAAGGTATTGCAATCCGGTTTTTATTGGCCTACTCTCTTCAAGGATGCCCGTAAGTTTGTCTTATCTTGTGATGAATGTCAAAGAACTGGTAATATCAGTAGACGTCAAGAAATGCCTATGAATTATTCACTTGTTATTGAACATTTCGATGTTTGGGGCTTTGATTATATGGGACCGTTTCCTGCCTCTAATGGGTATACACATATTTTAGTTGTTGTTGATTACGTTACTAAGTGGGTAGAAGCTATTCCAACTAGTAGTGTTGATCATAACACTTCTATTAAGATGCTTAAAGAAGTTATTTTTCCGAGGTTTGGAGTCCCTAGATATTTAATGACTGATGGTGGTTCACATTTTATTCATGGTGCCTTTCATAAAATGCTTGCTAAGTATGATGTTAATCATAGAATTGCATCTCCTTATCACCCGCAGTATAGTGGTCAAGTAGAATTGAGTAATAGAGAGCTCAAATTAATTTTACGAAAGACTGTTAATAGATCTAGAAAGAATTGGTCCAAGAAACTTGACGATGCATTATGGGCTTATAGAACTTCATATAAAAATCCTATGGGTATGTCTCCGTATAAAATGGTTTATGGAAAAGCATGTCACTTACCTCTCGAACTAGAACATAAGGCATATTGGGCTATTAAAGAGCTCAATTATGACTTTAAACTTGACAGTGAGAAGAGGTTATTTGATATTAGCTCACTTGATGAATGGAGAACCCAAGCCTATGAGAATGCCAAGTTGTTTAAAGAAAAAGTTAAAAGATGGCATGACAAAAGGATACAAAAGCGTGAGTTTAATGTAGGTGATTATGTATTGCTATACAACTCTCGTTTAAAATTTTTTGCAGGAAAACTTCTCTCCAAATGGGAAGGTCCTTACGTTATCGAGGAGGTCTATCGTTCCGGTGCCATAAAAATCAACAACTTTGAAGGCACAAATCCGAAGGTGGTGAACAGTCAAAGAATCAAACATTATATCTCAGGTAATCACATAAATGTTGAAACCAATGTTATTGAAACCGTAACCCCGGAGGAATACATAAGGGACACTTTCCAGAACGTTTCAGACTCCGAAAAGGAATACGTATGTGGTACGGTAAGTAAACCAGCTCCAAAACAGTTCTAATGGCAATTTTTCTCTGTTTTGGAATATTTAGAAAAATAGAAAAATAAGAAGCAGTCCGGGAAGGACATGAGGGCTCCACGAGGGTGGAGGGCGCACCCTATCCCCCTGGCCGCGCCCCCCTGCCTCGTGGGCACCTCGTGCGCTCTCCGGACTCCATTTTCTTGCACGATACGTATTTTGGTCGGTAAAAATTCATTATATAATCTCCCGAAGGTTTTGACTCCTGTATCACGCAAATACCCTCTGTTTTCGTTTCGAGCTGTTTTTCTGACAGATCTAGATCGTCATGACGTCTCCAAGCACCCCCAAGGACAAGTTCTTCGAGAAGGTCATCAACCCTTACCTCGCGGAGGTGTTGCGACACCCTCAAACCATTGAGGTGCGTGATGGGTTGCTGCACATCCGCGATGTTGAGGGACCGAAGGGGACCGGAAGCATGGAGACGAGGCTCGAAGCAATGGAGCAACAAGTTTTCAAGTGCCAAGGGATGGTCGAATGTGGACTCAACTCCAACCACATGATGATCGCGGATTTCACCAACAACCACAAGCTGGATGCCAAGAACATTGGGGATACCATCTTCAAGCTTCACGAGAATATCGAGCACCTCCAAGCCCAAATCTATGACATGCAAAACCAAAATTATGAGTATGAATATAGATTCAAGAGGATGAGTTTGGCTGCAGATTTGAGGATCCCGGAGACTCGATCATCCTTCTATGATGGTGAGCCTATGCCTTGGAAGATGGACGACAAGCCCACATCATCAACAACTCCACCACCTTCCTCACCAACAAAGGAGATATAATCACATGTGTATGGGCACTCCCCTTGGCAACTGCCAAGCTTGGGGGAGGTGCCCCGGTATCGTATCACCAACACACTCCTATCTTTACCGTTTTCTTAGTTCGATCCTTTTAGTAATATCTTGATCTAGTAGAATAAAGTTTTTGGTATGATCTAGTTTTGAGTTTTGCTTTATGATTCCTCTATCTAATCGAGTCCATGAGCTATATAATAAAGATTAGTGTTGAGTCAAGGGCTTGATTATTTTGCCATGATCTTGAGTGAATAAAAGAAAAGAGAAAAGAATACAAAGAAATAAAGAGATCATATTGATCTTATGAAGAGTAATGACTTCACATAGAAAGTGTATGACGATTAAAAAGTTATTGAGAGTTGACAAACATAGATTTGGTCATCGTTGCAATTAATAGGAAGTAATAAAGAAAGAGAGGTTTCACATATAAATATCCTATCTTGGACATCTTTTATGATTGTGAGCACTCATTAAAATATGACATGCTAAAGAGTTGATGTTGGACAAGGAAGACAACGTAATGGGTTATGTTTTCTTATATCTGAAATAAAGTATATTGTTATGGATCATCCAACATGTTGACCTTGCCTTTCCCCCTCATGCTAGCCAAATTCTTTGCACCAAGTAGAGATACTACTTGTGCTTCAAAAAACCCTTAAACCCAGTTTTGCCATGAGAGTCCACCATATCTACCTATGGATTGAGTAAGATTCTTCAATTAAGTTGTCATCGGTGCAAGCAATAAAAATTGCTCTCTAAATATGTATGATTGATTAGTGTGTAGGAAATAAGCTTTATACGATCTTGTGATGTGGAAGAAATAAAAGCGACAGACTGCATAATAAAGGTCCATGTCACCAGTGGCAATATAAAGTGACGTTCTTTCGCATTAAGATTTTGTGCATCCAACCCTGAAAGCGCATGACAACCTCTGCTTCCCTCTGCGAAGGGCCTATCTTTTACTTTTATCTCTTAACCTTATGCAAGAGTCATGGTGATCTTCACATTTCCTTTTTATATTTTATCCTTTGGCAAGCACAGTGTTGGAAAGATCCAAACATATATATCTAATTGGATGTAATTTAGCATGAACTATTATTGTTGACAGTACCCTTGAGGTAAAAGGTTGGGAGGCGAAACTATAAGCCCCTATCTTTCTCTGTGTCCGATTAAAATTCAGTAACCACAAGTATTGCGTGAGTGTTAGCAATTGTGAAAGACTAAATGATAGTTGAGTATGTGGACTTGCTGAAAAGCTCTAACATAGACTCTTTCTGATGTTATGATAAATTGCAATTGCTTCAATGACTGAGATTATAGTTTGTTAGTTCTCAATAAAGTTTCTGATTCATACTTTGCATTGTGAATAGATTATTTGAGCATAAGAAATCATATGACATTATCCATATATGTTACTGTTATGAGAATAATCATGATGCCCTCATATCCGTATTTTATTTTATCGACGCCGCTACCTCTAAACATGTGGACATATTTATCGTTATCGGCTTTCGCTTGAGAACAAGCGAGGTCTAAGCTTGGGGGAGTTGATACGTCCATTTTGGATCATGCTTTTATATCGATATTTATTGCATTATGGGCTATTATTACACATTATGTCACAATACTTATGCATATTCTCTCTTATTTTACAAGGTTTACATAAAGAGGGAGAATGCCGGTAATTTGGAATGCGAAATTTGGAAAAGGAGAAAATATTAGAGACCTATTCTACACAACTCCAAAAGTCCTGAAACTCCACGGAAGTTATTTTTGTAAATAATGAAAAATACTGAGCGGAAGAAATACCAGAGGGGGCCCACACCCTGGCCACGAGGGCGCCTCGCCTCATGGGCCCCTGTTGGCCCTCCGGTGCCCATCTTACGCTATAAGAAGTCTCTCGTCCGAAGAAAAATCATAAGCAAGCTTTCGGGACGAGACTCCGCCGCCACGAGGCGGAACCTTGGCGGAACCAATCTAGGGCTCCGGAGGGGCTGTTCTGTCGGGGACACTTCCCTCCGGGAGGGGGAAATCATCGCCATCATCATCACCAACGCTCCTCTCATCAGGAGGGGGCCAATCTCCATCAACATCTTCACCAGCACCATCTCCTCTCAAACCCTAGTTCATGTCTTGTATCCAATTCTTGTCTCTAAGTCTGGGATTGGTACCTGTAGGTTGCTAGTGGTGTTGATTACTCCTTGTAGTTGATGCTAGTTGGCTTATTTGGTGGAAGATCATATGTTCAGATCCTATATGCATATTAATACTCCTCTGATTATGAACATGAATATGCTTTATGAGTAGTTACGTTTGTTCCTGAGGACATGGGAGAAGTCTTGCTATTAGTAGTCATGTGAATTTGGTATTCGTTCGATATTTTGATGAGATGTATGTTGTCTCTCCTCTAGTGGTGTTATGTGAACGTCGACTACATGACACTTCACCATTATTTGGGCCTAGAGGAAGGCATTGGGAAGTAATAAGTAGATGATGGGTTGCTAGAGTGATGAAGCTTAAACCCTAGTTTATGCGTTGCTTTGTAAGGGCTGATTTGGATCCATATGTTTCATGCTATGGTTAGGTTTACCTTAATACTTCTTTTGTAGTTGCGGATGCTTGCAATAGGAGTTAATCATAAGTGAGATGTTTGTCCAAGTAAGGGCAGCACCCAAGCACCGGTCCACCCACATATCAAATTATCAAAGTACCGAACACGAATCATATGAACGTGATGAAAACTAGCTTGACGATAATTCCCATGTGTCCTCGGGAGCGTTTTCCTTCATATAAGAGTTTGTCCAGGCTTGTCCTTTGCTACAAAAAGGATTGGGCCACCTTGCTGCACTTTATTTACTTTTGTTACCTGTTGCTCCTTACAAATTATCTTATCGCAAAACTATCTGTTACCTATAATTTCAGTGCTTGCAGAGAATACCTTGCTGAAAACCGCTTATCATTTCCTTATGCTCCTCGTTTGGTTCGACACTCTTACTTATCGAAAGGAGTACGATAGATCCCCTATACTTGTGGGTCATCAGGGGGCCACCGGCTTATATAGCCGCGCGCCGTGTGTACGCCGCGCCCGTGTGTACGCGTGCGCGGGAGGGGAGGCGTCGGCGCGCCGCCCCGTGACGCGCCGCCCGTGAGGAATCAATGGCAAGGCTGACCGGCGGCGGCAGCCTTGGCATTGATTCCCGCGGGAACCGAGGCGATGAGGGCGATGAAGCACCCGTCTCGCTGACTCGGCGGGCCCGCGGCTCTTCCACGCCAAAAACGATTCGCCCGGCGCCCCCGGGCGCCCCCAGCGCGTCGGGTTCGGGCTGGGTCCGCCGGCGCTGATTTCATGCCAGGCCGGCGAAAATCGGGCTCCTGGGGACGCGCCGGGACGTTTTTTGGCACCGGCGCGAAAAATCGCCTGGGGAGGCCTTTCTGGGGGCGCGGCTAGAGATGCTCTTACACCCTCCGTTCCAACACTAGTGTCAAAGTTTTAGTTCATATTGGTTTTAGTTTAAATATGTACTTATTTTTGTATCTCCTGCAATGTTTCGTATTTTGATATGAAATTTTGAGACAATTTACATTGATGTTGTGTGAATGTGTGAGATTTTTGAAAATATTTTAAAATGCACGGCATCATCCGGTGCACCGATAGCACCAGATACGTTCATGCCTTCTAGTTGCTACAATGTCGTTTCTCTTCATGGCGTCTAAAAATGGGTTGGCCCAGTTGGTTCGTCTCTGTGCGAAAGCGCCTCAATTTGACGTCTGCAAACGTTCTAACAGCTCCTCTAGAAACCCCCCATCCCCTCCCTCACGCAGCGTGCCGCTCAGGGACCGCCGCCCTCCCTCCGACCCTCCCTCCTCCTCCTCCGCTGCCGCTGCGAGCCTGCCGGGCAAAGACCGGTGGGGCGCGGCGGGGCCCTTCACCCCTCTGGTGGTCTTGTTGGCGCTGGCGGTGTCTTCGGCGGCGGCGGGGCCCTTCTCCCCTCTGCACGTGGTATCTTTGGCGGCGTCTTCGAGCGGCGCTGGCGGCCACGGCGCGGCGCGTGGCGGCGGGTTCGCGGGCGGCGGGGTGGCTGGCTGGTGGCGCGGCTGGCGTCCTAGATCCGCGGCTGGTGGCTGGCGCTCCCTTCTCGGGAGATGGCACGCGACGGACCTCTGCTGGATCCGCCGGATCTGGTAGTGGGTCGGCCGGCGGCAACAACCGGTGGTGCGTGGCGGCGGCTCCGGCGCTTGGAGCTTCGCCGGCGGCGGGTAGAAGCGGTGCGGTGTGGTCGTTGCTCCGGCCAGGCGCGGCGGCGTGGGGAGGCCCGACGCATGGTGGCGGCTTCCCGGTGTCGTGGTGGCTTCCCGGTGGCTCGGCGGATCTGCCTGCGGCGGCGGCCGTCTTCTCCGGCGTCGGCTTGCCTGCAATCGGTCTGTCTCGGCCTTCACCCCATCTCCTCGGCGCCCGGGTGCTTGTTCCATCGGAGGGCTGGCCCTCTCCCAGTTGCGGTCCATCGCGCGTCTCGCCCCCGGCGTAGTAGGAGAGCTCGTCTCGCGCACAGTGCAGCAGGACCGAGCTCGTCTCGCGCCTGATGCAAGGCGAGACCGAGCTCGTCTCGCGCAGTGCGGCGGGGAGAACCTCGTCCCCCTCTCGATGCTACAGGACCGAGCTCGTCTTATGCTCGGGGTTGCAGGACGGGTCGATGGATGCCTGGGCTGGCCGGCCTATTGGGTCTCGACGCTGGGGGTTGCCCAGGGGTGTGAAAGGTGGGACCTTTCCGCCCGTCTCTCCGGTTGGGGTAGCGGCGGGTCTCGGGTGAGGTGGTGTCAAGGTCTTGAATGCCGGGGCGACGACCCTGGAGGCGCGGTGCTCTTGGGCAGAGACCGTGGCTTTGGTGCTGCCAGGTGGCCATGGTCGTGTGGGCGGCGTGGTAGCCGGGGTGTGGCGTTCGGTGGCGGTGAGTGTTGGCCGGGGTGAAAACCTGTTCTGTCTTTGGACGGACCGACGGCGGCGAAGCTCGTTCCCTTCTTGAAGGCGTCGTCGCGGCTCTCACGGCCCGTCGTGCAGCTCCGAGGGAAACTCTGATCCTTGGATCAGGCGGTGGCGGCGTTCCGGTTATCCTTCCTGAAGGCGCCGCCTTGGAGTTCACAGTTCGTGTATGCGGCTTCATCTCTTCGTGGTAGTGCTAGGGGTGATGTTGCTGCGCTCAGCGCCTTTGTTCCTTGCCTTAGATGTGTGTGGTGATGGCGTGCGTATGTATCGGGTGATGTGGATCTTTGCTTTATATATAAAGCGGGACGGAAGCCCTTTTTGGGTAACAGCTCCTCTATGACATGAGAACTATATCTCGGTCATAGTCGGATGGACGGATCTGCCGCATCGAGTGTTTTACTCTCTCATTGTTTTTTGGGCCTGTCCGGTTCAATATTTTTTCGTACCATATGCAGGCTTTCTCCCTCGCTCGATCTCTACTATTCGTTCATTTAGTTCATTTTTTAATTTTGTTTTCTTTGTTTCTTCACAGTATTCCTGGGGGTTTTCGTTTTCCTTTGTTTTTCATTGATTTTCTTTGTTCCTTTCACGGTTTTACTACTTTTTTTTCTTTTTTCTATTATTCATTTTTATTGTTCCTATCTCTGTTTTCGCATGCTTTTCTTGCTTTCCTATTTCTTTTTCTTTGTTTATTTTCTCGGTTTTCATCATTATTTTTCCTTCCTTGGTTTCACCAATTCATTGTTTACATTGCTTTTCTTTGGTTTTTGTTTTATATTTTATATTTTTTGTCATTATTTGTCGGTTTTTACTTGGTTTCTTAGTTATTCCTTTGTTTCTTTGTTGTTCTGTGTCGATCTCTTTTTTGTTCAATTTATGTCCTTATTGTACACCTAAGTTTTTTTTCGATTTTACTAATATTCAGGATGTAATATTTGTCTTTAATGTACACGCAAACCATTTTTTCAAAAACACAATGTCTCTTTTCTTTTAATAAATGTCTTGAACACTTTTCTTCAATAAAAGGTCAATTTGTTTTCAAATTCACAATGTAAATTTTCTTTTAATAAAGGTTTTGAACAATTTTTTTGAGTAAAAGTTCAACATTTTCCCATATTCATGATGTATATTTTTATTGTAATAAGCATTTTTCTACTGCACGAACATTTACTAAATAGATGACTAACATTTTTTCAAACACATGTTTATTGCCTATTTTTTCATACACATTTAAATACTTTTATACATATTTACTCCCTTCGTCCCATAATATAAGAACGTTTTTTACACTAGTGTAGTGTCAAAAACGTTCTTATATTATGGGACGGAGGGAGTAACATTTTCCAAATACATTATTATTCTTTTTCAAATACATTATTAATATTTTAGAAATATATTATTAATATCTATAACATTTTTGTATATATTTAAATCTTCCAAAATACATTCTTAATAATTTTCTGAATGTATATTTTTCATTGCTATTTTTTTCATACACATTTACACCTTTCTTGTATACATTAGTAACTTTCCTATACATATTTTAAAAATTACAAATACATTATTAACATTATTTAGAACATATATTTTTATGTCTACATTTTTCATAAAGGTTGTACAATTTTGCATTCATCAGGAATGTTTTTATAACATATTTACCAATTTTCAAATATATTATTAACATATTTTAAACTTACATATTTTATATCTGATATTTTTATAGTTTGTTTATTTTTCAAAAACTTATAATGTACATGTTTAAAATTTCTGAAACGGATGATTTTTTTTCATATATATATTTTGAAGCCTACTTATTTCTGTGTACATTGTATATTTTTTCATACATCCGGATATTTTTGTATACATGTTTAACATTTTTCAGTTTTGTATGTAAAGTAATTTTTATAATACAAAAATTTATAATATATCTAAATATAAGCAAAAGTAAAAGAAATATAAAGAATTTTTTAGGGGAAAGAAATATAAAGCTAAGATGAAAAAAAGGAATCTACAGAAGCACAAAAGTCTTGTGGTGCGTGCTGGGCTGGCCTATATTCTGGGCGAGTGCTCTCCCTGAAGGCCAGTGCAAATGGGGGGTGGGCAGGCTCACTCTTCTCGTGACAGGTTTTGTATTATTATTTTCATTGGGTGTTTAGTCGATTTTTCATTCAAAAACACTGGCTGTTGTTTTCAGGACCTAGATATTTTAAACCTATTAAAAATAGATAAAAATATTATAGAAGTTTTTTCAGTACTCTATGTGGTATATACTCCCTCCATACTTAAATATATGACGCTTTGGAAGGCTACCAAACGTCAGATATTTAGGTATGGAGGGAGTATATAAAAGTTCAGTGCATATATAAAAATGGGAAAATATAGATTATTAAATGTTCAATTTTTTGATAAAAATGTTCTTAGCATGATTTCAGAAATTCATCATACATTAAAGAATGTTATATAAGAAAAAATATTTATTGTATTTCAGAAAAGTATTCACCATACATTAGCAAAAAATTAACTGTATATTGTGAAAACTATGAAACTAAGAAACTGTAAAAAAAGAAGAAAATCAGAAACTTCAAAAATATAATAAATGTTAAAAAAGAAAATGAATGAAAACTGAAACGGAAAATGGAAACAAAAAACCACGCACAGCAACAAAAAAGATGAAAATCGCGCGCACGCGTCAAATGGCCCTGCCCATCTCGTACCACGCTTCCGCCAAGGATATGATGCAGAGTCCTCCTCGATTTTTTTTAGGGGTTGCAGAGTCCTCTTAGGGTGGATGCATACATGCCTTTATGCGCCCCTTTTGCCTCGTGGCGCTCACGATTAGCTCCCTTGGGTGTGCCCGTTTAGCTTTTTTTTAACATAATAATACAGACGCAAGCATTTATATACACGTACATACACTCATTTCTATGAACACACAGGCACATCGTATCTCTATGAGCACCTTTAAAAGGCTGAGCTGACATATCATCTTGAAATTTATGAAGTCACCGTAGGCACCCCGTCGTTGACGAGAACGTCTCCTCCCATTAAATGCGCATCGTCAGAAATCTTGAAATAATCCAGGAATAAATGCGAGCACTAGGACTTGAACCCTGATGGGCTTGGAATACCACAGTTCTTCTAACCATCCATCCACGATTCCTTCATTCGATCGCTTCTGTTTGACAAAAAGCAACTCGCTCGTTCAATTCAATTGACTGCCTTGATCGTTGAGTTGGGTTGACCGCATTGACCATTAAACTTTTGACCGCTTCGCGGTTCACCATGTTGACTTTTTATAAAAAACATCAAATTTGAAAAAAAAGTTTCTCGACTTGAAAAGTTCACTGATTTTCAAAAAGTTCATCAAATTTTGCAATAAGTTCATTAATTTGAATAAAAAAATCATTGATTTGGAAAAAAGTTCATAGATTTTGAAAAAAAATTCACCAATCTTCAAAAAAGTTCATCAGATTTGAAAAAAAGTTCATCCAATTTGGATAAAAGTGCATCAAATTTGAAAACAAATTCTTCGAATTGAAACAAAGTTCATCCAATTTGAAAAAAGTTCATCAATTTAGAAGAAAAAAATCATGAATTTAAAAAAAGTTCATCGAACCAAGGAAGAAGAAATAGAAAAAAAGGAAATAAAAACAGAAGAACAAAAGAATGAACTAAAGATATAAAAAGGCAAAAGTAGCAAATCCAGTTGGGAATGGCGGGTTTGTTACCGCAGCTTACAGTTAAGCAGGATGTCCCCGGTCCGAATAGCATCACTAGCAGATTTCTTTTTGCGTTTTGAAATAAAACAGAGAAGAAAGCTAGATGGGCCGATCCAACGGAGAGGAGGGGGGGGGGGGGGGGTTATGCGCCCGTTTGCGAGTTGTATTGTAGCGGGCGCAGAGGGCGCCGAATAGGATTTAGCTATGATGCATTTGAATTACAACACTAGCAGATTTTTTTGCGTTTAAAAAAAGAGAGAAAAAAAGCTAGATGAGCCGGCCCAGCGGAGCGGGGGGTATGCGCTGTTTGTAAGTTGTACGCGGGCACAGAGGGTGCCGAATAGGATTTAGCTATGATGCATACCTTTCTCTCAAAAAAATGATGCATGCCTCATTTTTTAATGTTTTTCTTGTTATGTTTTTTCACTTTTCTTTATACTGCCAGTTATTCTAAATAAATATATTACAAAAACACTTTGCTACATTAGGTGCTTTCTAGCCTATGATTGTAACCCTGCAATTACCTAGATGTACAGACTATTTTCATCCTAAAACAACACTTTACATAAAACATTTGAAAAAAAAATAGTTAAACAAGCGTTTGAAAAATGTTGAATGTGCATAGAGAAATGTTTCCCATGTATATTAAAAATGTTTACAAAAAACTGTTAAACAAGTGTGAGAATTTTCCAAAAAAGGTTAATAAAGCATTTGAAAAAATTAAAAAAGTATTTGAAAAATGTTAATCAAGCAATTGAAAAATGTTAAATGTGTATAGAAAAAATGTTGAACATGTATTCCAAAACTTTTAAACAAGTATTTGGAAAATGGTAATCAAGCATTTAAAAAATGTTAAGCATGTATTAAAAAAATGTTAAATGAAAATTTGAAAAATATTAATCAAGCATTTGAATATATATAAAATGTGTATAGAAAAAACGTTGACCATGTATTCAAAAACATTAATCTTTATTTGAAAAATGTTAATCAAGCATTTGAAAAAAAAGTTAAAGGTGTATATAAAAATGTTGTCCATGTACTAAAAAAATGTTAAAATTGTATTTGAAAAATGTTAAGCGTGTATTATATATATACGAATGATGTACAATGTGTATGGAAAAAGATAGACATAAGAAAAGTATAAGATCTCCAAAAATGTTAATCATGTATTTCAAAATGTTAAATGTGTATATAAAAATATTTGTGATGTATAAAAATAATATTGAATGTGTACTCAAAACACAGTTAACATGTGTTAAGAAAAGAAATCGATGAAAATCAACAAAAATCATAGGAAAACAAAGAATCCCACTAAAAGAGAAAAAAAGGAATGCATCGAAATTCAAACATAATCCAATGGAAATGAGTTTTATATGAAAAAATGATCAGAAAAATGCAACTATATGTTTCTACCATGGGCATGCATGTTTGAACATCAGGTTTATATAATATGGATTAATTCAATAGTCCAAAAAAATCCTTTAATATTCCGAGAAAATTATTGTGAGGCCCATATGGATTATATGAGCTCATTCCTAATTCTTAGGATATTAGAAAGGTCTTTTGGAATTTTTGGAAAATTTTGAGGGGTTTTCTGTTCTATTAAAATTGAGGCTTTGGAATCCCCTCAATTCATTTTTTTTAATTTAAACATGATGCATGCTATACTCCGTAATGTAACTATTATATTACCCAAGACTCCGTCGATGACAATTAAGTTTAACATATCTTAGGTGGTTCTTTTCCCATGAAGTGCTTTTCAATGGCTACCACACATCACCAGATGATTCACTAACTCGGTTTCCCCAAGATAACAATAAGCATTTTGTGTACAAATGAGCCATGGAACTATTCTATTCTATCATGGTGATCCAAAATGCATACAAATTGATCTAGAAACACTAGTCATACGCTTTCATAATTTTCACGTACACAATTCTCCAAACAAGTTTCTAATTCTTGATCAAACTGATGAATAGTCATTAATGATTTGAAAATTCAAAGAATAGATAGCATGCAAGAAAATAGGATCAGTCTTGCTCTTTGGCCCAGAAATACAAAAAGGGAACTATGAATTTGCAGGTGGCCATGCCTTATCATGACACTTCCTTATCAGGATATTCGATGACACACAAAAACTAAGAATAAAAGGAAGCATAACATTTCCATATTACATGCAACAAGCTCACATTTTGTACAACAAGTATTTCACATTTGTTGTCTTGCCAAATTTAGCAAATTAACACCACATGACAGGGAAAACACCAACAAATTCACCCACAAATGCAACCAAATGTAGCGTCTTAGTACTCATCCTACTCCTCAGAGAGTCAATCAACTACACCCTCCATTTCAGAATATAAGGTGTATCAATTTCCATCCAAGTCAAACTATTTGACCAAGATTAATAAAATATCAACATTTGCAATACCTAATAGATAAAATATGAAAATAATTTTCATGATGGGTCAAATGATATAAATTTAGTAATGTAGATATTGGTATATTTTCTAAAACTTGGTCAAACATGCACATGTTTGACTTAAAAAAACTAACACACCTTATATTTTGGAAAGAAGGGAGTATACAGCTAGCCATTGTTCAGAAAAATCAATAGGTTTATCCTACCAATGGGAAGGACAACTATCTACAAAATAGCACACTGAACTTTTTAGTGGGATTAGATGGTTTCTAATAATGCAGTATAACAAGCAGGCTAGAAACCTAAATGACCAACTTCACTTTTGTAGCATCTCCGAGTTTGGACGAACCAGAAAAAACAAGTGTGCAGAGTTAATTCGATATATTAAAATTCATTATTACAATGACTACATGCAGAGAAATGTTTCTTCACTTTTTTAGTCTTATGTGGTGAAGTAATATAGTTATATATAAATATAATTCATTTTCTAGGATTTCCTGCAAATTGAATCCAGAGGGCATTGTTAAACAAAGAAAACTTGCTAATTGATCCCTCGTTGTTTGGGCAACCACACAGATACCATACCACTGGCAGGGATAGATAAAAACTTCAAAGGGCAAAAGGGTAATAGGTGCAGATCTAGGGGGCAAGAACTATTTTCCCCCATATAAGCCCTCCAATTTTTCCTCCTCGCACTTCCTCCAACAGTTGGGGGTGGGGTGGGGACAATGGCCCCCTCGCATACACATGCCACCGCCACTGCACCATACTATTACGGATTCTGGGACAACATTAAAATACTTGGTGGATAAAGTTGTTGAACTGTAGACATTTCATCTTTTCATTACTACAATGAGCAATAAAAAAACTTGCTAAAATTATAATATTCTCTAATGCTACTATCTTTTCAACTCTTGTAGATTGATTCAACGGTCTTCCAATAGGTATGTCCGACCTTCAGGAATGGTGACTAGTGTTTTATAACATCTACCAAGTCTTTAACAACTCTTAGTTATGATTGAGCAAACTGAATTACTTATACATAACTTTTCTTCTCCACTACTAGTGTTCACTTGTCATTTCTATTTGTGACACTTTATTTTGCGGGTGTTGTGGTGATTCAACTGAAACCCCCTAACTAACTAATTTTATCTATATGTCTTAAGGCACTTCTGCATTGTGCTAGAAGCTTAGAAGTTTTTGGATGTACACCTAGTTGATTGTTTGTTAACTTGTTTAAAATGATACGATAATATAGGATGACCAATTGACATATTGCATTGCCTAGCAAAAAGGTAAACAACTCACTATACTAGGAGGTTAGTCAAATTACCTCTAACTATAAGATCACAGATGTCATTCCATCTTGGATGTCAAATACTATTCGAAAATAAATTGGTGAATAGCCCTAAGGCTTGAAATTTTTCCTAACCATTTCTCTTTGTCACAGAAACAATTTTAATGTATAAAATCATGTCCGCGACATTGAGAACATGGACTTTCGGTAGTGGATTATGACTATGAGTTCTTTTTTTCATTATCAGTTTGATAGCAAGTTGTTTGCTTTTATATCCTTACAGTCGATTAATGTTATAAGTTTGTTATTAGGCTCTCATTGGGCTAATATCACAACATCATCTGAGGCAAAACACGACCATATCCACACATTCTCGAGTGTTGTTTTTGTGCTTACATTGCTTCTCTTTTGCCATTCCTAGTTACAAGGTATGATGTATATATTTCTTACACGAGTACACTATTAGCCTTAGCATGATCACTTTTGTATCTCCCTCGTCAGCTAAGTGCTTTTAGTAGTTCTACTAACACAAAAAGAAAATCATCCTAAATGATGTGTATCTAGCCTTGAGTCACTTGATCGGGAGCTAGAAGTTTTTCTTAACTCTGGCTTTCAATATCATGTTCTAGGATCTGCCTACTCACAAAAGTGAAAAGGTGCAATTGGATATACAAGTTGGTACAACTAAAACAATATGTAACCATAAATAAAAAATGCAATAGTGCATTATTTGGTAAGAAAAATATAGGTGAAGCCTTGTAGGTCAAATGTACATATTCTGGTTTCGGTTATCACAATGAACCCATATTTCTTGGTCTAGAAAGAAAATCAAACATGCGTTTGTTATGAGAAGTGATAAGTCTTAACATGTATTGACAAGATTGATACGTCACCAACGTATCTATAATTTTTGAAGTATTCATGCCATGTTTACAACAATTCTATATGATTTGAATGGAACTAACCTGGACTGATGCTGTTTTCAGCAGAACTATTGTGGTGTTGTTTTTTGTGCAGAAATAAAAGTTCTCGGAATTGGATGAAACTTTTTGGAGATTTTTTTGGGAAATATAAAAAATACTGGAGCAAAAACCCACTAGAGGGGGGCCCTTGCCGCCCACTAGGCACCAGGGCGTGCCACCCCCCTCTGGCGCGCCCTAGTGGGTAGTGGGCCCCCTAAGGTCCATCTTCGCGTGAAACCAACGCCAAAAAATCCTATAAATACAGAAACCCCAAAAAATAACCCTAAATAGGAAGTTCCGCCGCCGCAAGCCTCTGTAGCCATGAAAAACCAATCGGGACCCTATTCCGGCACCCTGTCAGAGGGGGAAATCATCACCGGAGGCCATCTTTGTCATCCCAGCGGCCACCATGATGAGGAGGGAGTAGTCCACCCTCGGGGCTGAGGGTTTGTACCGGTAGCTATGTGTTTAATCTCTCTCTCTCTCTCGCATTCTGGAGTTGGCGCGATCTTGATGTATCGCGAGCTTTGTTAATATAGTTGGATCATATGATGTTTTCCCCCTCTCTATATTCTTGTAATGAATTGAGTTTTCCCTTTGAGATTTTGTTATTATCATATTGAATACTTTTATGGAGTTGAGAACACTTGATGTATGTCCTGCTATGAATACCCGTGGTCACAATGGGGTATCATATTGATTCACTTGATGTATGTTTTGGCACTCAACACGCGGATTCCCGAGGTGACTGTCGGTATCAAAACCGGTAGATCTCGGGTAGGGGGTCCCGAACTGTGCGTCTAGGCGTATGGTAACATGAGACAAGGGACACGATGTTTTTACCCAGGTTCGGGCCCTCTCGATGGAGGTAAAACCCTACTCCTGCTTGATTAATATTGATGATATGGGTAGTACAAGAGTAGATATACCATGAGATCGAGAGGCTAAACCCTAGAAGCTAGCCTATGGTATGATTGTTGTTCGTCCCACGGACTAAAACCCTCCGGTTTATATAGGCAATCAAGAGGGTTAGGGTTACACAGTCGGTTACAATGGTAGGAGATCTACATATCCAGATCGCCAAGCTTGCCTTCCACGCCAAGGAAAGTCCCATCCGGACACGGACGAAGTCTTCAATCTTGTATCTTCATAGTCCAGAGTCCGCCAAAGGCTATAGTCCGCTATCCGGACACCCCTAATCCAGGACTCCCTCGAGCCCTGAACCAGGCTTCAATGACGACGAGTCCGGCGCGCATATTGTCTTCGGCATTGCGAGGCGGGTTCCTCCTCCGAATACTTCATAGAAGATTTTGAACACAAGGATAGTGTCCGGCTCTGCAAAAAAGTTCCACATACCACCGTAGAGAGAATAATATTTACACAAGTTCAATCTGCTGACGTATTCCGTAGCGTGACATCACACCACGGCCAAGCCTTTATTCGAATCATTTTTACTGTCCCACCTCAGCGCGTTTAGCGAGGCGGCTTCCTTGGCACGTCTTGTCAAAGCAGAGATCGTGTCCCCTTATTCCGGGATTCTCATCAATATGGGCGTGGGTAACCCAACCGCGCCATTGGTTACGACGCTTGGGAGATAAGCGAGTTTTATCAGGCCGGTGGGGACGCATAGCTTTGTCCGTCCATATAAGGGGATAAGGATCCACTTTTTCACACACGCCTTCTTCCTCCTTTGCTTATCCATTTCACAAGACTCGAGCTCCAACGCCCAAGTCCGCACATCCCACCTCAACCTTCTCCAACTATGTCCGGAGCGGGAGGCAAGTGGATGGCCTCCTCCGTCACGGAGGGGCACATCAAAAAGTTGCGGAAGGCCGGATACTTGTCCGACGACATCGCGCATCGGCTCCCCGACAAGGGGCAGCTCATCCCCACCCCCAGGCCCCATGAGAGGGTGGTGTTCCTCCCCCACTTCCTCTGCGGACAAGGGTTTCCACTTCACCCATTTTTCCGGGGGCTCATGTTCTATTACGGCCTAGATTTCCATGATCTGGCCCCGAATTTCATCCTCAACATCTCGGCGTTCATCGTCGTGTGCGAGGCCTTCCTCTGCATCCAGCCCCACTTCGGATTATGGCTGAAGACCTTCAATGTCAAGCCGAAGATAGTGGGTGGCCGCCAAGCGGAGTGCGGAGGTGCCATGGTGGGCAAGATGGCCAACGTCCTATGGCTCGAGGGCTCCTTCGTGGAGACCATAAAGGGGTGGCAATCGGGGTGGTTCTACATCAGCCGCAGCGACTCTAAATGGGCAGCGACCCCCGAATTCTGATCTGGCTTCCCTACACGGCTCACCTCATGGAAAGAGACGGGCCTGACGTGGGGTAATTCGAAAGAGCTGACCGGACTCCAAACATAGGTCCGAAACCTGGTGGACAAGAAGCTCAAGCTTGTCAATGTAGTCCAGGTTATGCTCATCCGCCGGATCCTCCCATGCCAGCAATGGGCCTTCAACTTGTGGGAGTTTGATCCGACACAGCACCGAACCTTGAGCCGGCTCTTCGACACTACGTACGAAGATGCCTGGAAGGTGCTATTCAAGGGCGCCGAGGCTCCCGCATCCGCTACCGAAGATCGCGGATTCAGCTCGCGGCATCAAGCCAGCGAGGTAAGCTATTTTACCCTTTACGGGACTCTTTTTTCATAGTTTGACTCTATGCGGGATCTAAAACTCCCTCACCTTTGACAGGACTGGCTGATGACGTCCGGACAGGTTATTGTCCGGCTCCCTTGCCAAAGACCCAACAGACGTCCGATTGACGGATTTGGTTCCGGCACCTTACGTGGTGCCAGAAAAGAAGGCCAATAAGAAGGCCACGGGAACTCGGAGGAGTTCCCGGCGCCAGGTGTTGTCGGACTCATCGTCCGATGACTCCGAGGCGGACTCCTCCCGCGAAGACGAGGAGGAGGAAAAAGAGGCCTCTCCCCCAATGGGGGAAGAGAAGAAAAGGAAGGCCGCCCCAACTGGGGAGGCCGGAGGGTCCAAGAAGGGAAGGACCCTCCCTCCGGACTACACCACCAACCCCGACGACGGCGGAGAGGAGTGGCCACCAAGGACCAAGCCCCTGGCGAAACCGTAAGTGTCCGGATAGCAGAATAACTCACGGCGTTCCATTTATCGCACAACATCTTCTAACGCCAAATATAACCATGTAGTCCGCCCAAGGACGGGCTCGACGCTTCGTCGAGCGTCTCCCTGGATTCGTCGGATGTGAATAGCACCTCACTCCCGACCGCCTCGTCTCCTCCCGCCGTGGATGACGCCGGGGTGGAGTCCCAAAAGGGGCCCAGCCAGGAGGAGGTGGCCCAGGAGGCGCCGCAAGGCGACCTCCCGGACTCCGGGCGCACAGGGGATAAAACCCCAAAGGGTCTTAAGTCCGGCCCTGTGCCGGACTCCGTACCGGAACCTTCAGTGGTTTCGGAGTCCGATAGGCGACCCCTTCGTAAGAAGGGCAAGACTGCGAGCCGGTGACCTCCGTCCAACCGGAGGCACCGGATGATTTGATGGAGGCGCTTAACAGAGCTTCCATCGACGAGGAGCACCGCACTGTTATGAGTGTGGTGATCCAGAAAGTTCGATCCGCTAAGAGCGGGCCGATCAAGCTCGTGCCACCTTCTAACAGGTTTTGAGGTATGTATTTAAGATATGTAAAAATATTACCGCATAGGCGGTAGCCTCGATGCTCAGTTTGGTGTTCGGAAAGAAATAGCCGAACTGAGGATCTAAAAAGATATACGCAGGAGTCTAACATAAGTATATCAATATGGGAATGCAGGCTACGCTGCTGACCTCTGCCGCACTGACTGCGGAGGTTGATGCATTAAAGCAGAGCCTCGAGCGGTCCGAGAACGAGCTCGGACTTGCCAAAAAGCAGCTCGAGGACAAGGAAGGTAAGTAATACCTTATGAGAGTATTTAAAAGATGTGGTTGCAAAAGATGACAGGAATAACGTGAATACTGCAGGGGCCACGAACGAGGTGGCGACCCTGAAGGAAGCGGTGTCCAAGGCCGAAGCAATGCGGCCGCGGAGCGCACCGAGCGAGAGAAGCACGAGGCGCGGGTGGCGGAGGTGCGGCAAGAGCTCCGTGCTCGTGGAAAACACGAGAGTTTGAGCGTGACTCAAAGACTCGAGAGTTCGAGCTCGCCTCGCCCTTGAGAGCGCCTAAAGCCGCTAAGGCCGAAGCCCAAAAAGCCCTCCAGAAATTGAGGCGATGAAGAAGATAGCGGCGGTAAGGCATTCTATATGCAAAGCAAACATGTGAAAGTGAATTATCTGTTACTTACCCGAATCCGGAGCTCTCCAGAGCATTCGCAGATCTGCCTGCGGTGTATGCGATGCTGCCAGATTCTACCGAGCCGAGGAGGGAAGCTCGACGGAGAAGGTGTTACGGTCTCGATATCGAGGCAGGACACCCTTATAAGCGACCAGTTAAAGCAGCTGGTCGAGCTCCATAAGGTGGCCGAACAGGTCATGAAAGGCCTCATAGTTCGGCTGTGGCCTAAGGAAGCCATGCCTGGGAGCTACTTCGGTCAAGCGCTCCGTCTGCATCGAAGGTGCCTGTAGGGCCCTTGCCCGTGCTAAGGTGCACTAGGGCAAGATGGACGCTGAGAAGCTTGTGACGGACGGACCACCACCGCGCAAGGAGCATCGCAAGCCTGAAATGTATTATGAGGGTGTCCTGAAGGGTGCCCGCCTTATAGCGGATGAATGCTCCAAAGATGTAATTTTTGAGTAGACTTGCATTTGTTATCCTGTACGCTGAAAACTTGTTCATATGCGCTAAGCAACACTTTTGAATTTAAAATATTACCTTCTGTGCGACCGTGTATTAAATTTGAGAGATGGCGAGTCGTCGGCTTCAGCCCCCATGCCACGAGTGCTGGTGTGTTCGGGATAAACTTGAGCGCTCTTGTTCCCATTCTTGGGTCCTTCGAGGGAGGCGCTCAACCCAACAAACAAGGCAACCGGACTATAATGTTTGAACACTCTCACTTAGCCATAGAATTCTATAATTTTAAATTTCGGCGAAGCCCCTAGTATTCGGAAGACCGAGTTCGGGGCGCTATCCACGCCTAGGCCGGACAATGCCGACTCCTCGCTCTAAGCGGCATAAGTATTTAGGGACTCGAAAAACCTCTCGAACAGCGATCGCTCTCGCCCTATCATGACGGTCAGTTTTAGCTTTCTCCATCGAGGTGCTTAACCCAGCTCAACCGGGGCACAATCGCAATGGTTCTCCCAGCGCTACCTTAGCCGATATAACGAAACATAAGGTACCAAAACATGGGAGCCGGGCAAACCCAACTATTGACCCAAGACATGATCTGGAGCCGATGCATATAATGCTATAAGTTCGGGGTGCCGCACTTGTGAAAGTGTTCGGACTTATCACACCATGTTGTGGGGTACTTAAGCCCTCGTGTATTGCAGCACCAAAGTGTGCGGTTGCACAATGTCATAAATGAACATATATATATATAGAAAAAAGGGAATTCAATAATAGGCAGAAGCTATGTATTGTTTATTAAAAGGGCTGCAGTAAGAGCAAAACGATACAAATAGTGCGATAAGCAGGGGATGGGACTTTTTGACATGTCCCCCTCCAGGGGTAAGCTGCGGGATGGTGTGTAAAACAGGTATACTGCTCGTAATAGAGACCACCTGGACACTCGACGTAGCTACGCTTCCCTGGCTGTTGCATCGTGTGTTGGCGATTCTCTTGTCGGACAGGGCTTCGTGAGAACGGAGTCCTGAAAGTAAAAAGAAAGAAGAAAAGAATGACACAATCGGAGCCCACAGTGCGGTTGAGCCGCATGCAGGCATGCCATCGTCGCGCCCCTCCCCCTATGCCCATGGTATTTCCAGAGCGTAATTATGTACGCGTAGTACTGGTTTCGCAATTTCGCGAGGGCTGGGGTTGGGGCCGCATTGCTACGCGTGCTCGGAACATGCCAGGCGGTCTTGTTGTAGGTTACTCCGGGCGTGCTTGACGGTGTCCGGACGTTTAACAGTCGGACTCGAGAATTGCCTTAAGAGGCTGCTTTGTACTTCTGCCGCGAGGGCCGCCGTATGCTCCTTCGTCCGGAGAGAGCGTTTGGTGTTTCCATTGACCGTAATGACTCCTCGAGGACCTGGCATCTTGAGCTTGACATATGCGTAGTGCGGCACCGCATTGAACTTTGCAAATGCGGTTCGTCCGAGCAGTGCGTGATAGCCGCTGCGGAACGGGACTATGTCGAAGATTAACTCCTCGCCGAAGTTATCCGGGATCGAAGACCACTTCAAGTGTAACTGAGCCCGCATAGCTTGGCCTCTACACCTGGTATGACGCCTTTAAAGGTCGTCTTCGTGGGTTTAATCCTTGATGATTCTATGCCCATTTTGCGCACTATGTCCTGATAAAGCAGGTTCAGGCTGCTGCCGCCGTCTATTAGGACTCTAGTGAGATGAAATCCGTCAATGATTGGGTCTAGAACCAATGCGGCGAATCCGCCATGGCGGATGCTAGTGGGGTGGTCCCTTCGATCAAAAGTGATTGGGCAGGAATACCACGGGTTGAACTTTGGGGCGACCGCTCCATCGCATATACGCCCCTTTAGTGCACGCTTCCGCTCCCTTTTGGGTATGTGGGTTGCGTATATCATGTTCACCGTCCGCACTTATGGGGAAGCCCTTCATCCTCTATTGTTCGGCGCCGGCTCCTCCTCGTCATCGCTATGCAGCCCTTGTTATTGTTTTCGCATTTAACTTGCTCGCTCGCTTGAACACCCAACAATCCCTGTTGGTGTGATTGGCTGGTTTTTCGGGGTGCCGTGTATCCGCACGAGCGATCGGTATTCGGTCCAAATTGACGGGCCCGGAGTACTTCTTTTAAATGGCTTTTTCCGCTGACCGGGTTTAGAGCCTCTGAATCCGGCATTGATCGCCAGATCCTCAAGATTATCGCCGCTAATGCGGGCGTTTGTGCTTGTTGCGAGGCGACCTGCCATTGCTGTCCTTGGTATCCGAATTACCAGGGTTTTTGGTCAAGTGTTTACTACGAGCTAGCCAGCTGTGCTCTCCCGCGCAAAAGCGGGTCATGAGTGTTGTGAGGGCTGCCATGGATTTCGCTTTTCCCGCCCTAGGTGCCGGGCAAGCCACTCGTCGCGGATGTTGTGTTTGAAGGCTGCAGGGCCTCTGCATCCGGACAATCGACGATTTGATTTTTCTTGGTTAGGAACCGTGTCGAATTGTCCGGCCGATTCCTCCGGCTGCTGAATTATGCGGCTTAGGTCATCGGCGTCGGTGGTCGCACATATGTGCCTCGAAATTGTCGAGGAATGCGGCTTCCAGGTCTTCCCAACAACCAATTGACTCTGCTGGCAAGCTATTAAGCCAATGCCGGGCTGGTCCTTTAAGCTTGAGTGGGAGGTATTTGATGGCGTGTAGATCATTACCGTGGGCCATGTGGATGTGAAGGAGATATTCCTCGATCCAAACCGCAGGATCTGTTGTGCCATCATATGATTCAATGTTTACGGGTTTGAAACCCTTAGGGATTTGATGATCCATCACTTCATCTGTGAAGCATAGTGGGTGTGCGGCGCCTCTGTATTGGGCTATATCACGACGCAGCTCAAATGAGCTTTGTTCATCGTGTGTTCGGCCCGGCCGAGTTGCCATATCCGGCGTGACGGTTATCGCCACGTGTCGCTGGGCGCCCACGCGATCCGTAGATCGATCTTGTTTGCCTTGCCTTGTCCTCCAATATGTCTCGCAGTGTCCGGCGCATTTCCCATGCCTTGGTATTTTTTGAGCGCGCCGGGTGCGGCTTGAGTTGAGGGCCGAGAGGCCTCTGTCATGACCACGAGGTGGTCGGTCGGCCGTGTCATGCGCTGGTGATGTAGGTTTGGGTGCTTCCTCCTCTAATCGGGGTAGCAGCCTGCGTTTTAGGTAGCTCTTGGAGGGCACTCGAGTTCATACTCTTGGCCGCAAGGACTTGATCCATCTGTC
Organism: Aegilops bicornis; assembly: GCA_021605145.1. NCBI lineage: Eukaryota > Viridiplantae > Streptophyta > Magnoliopsida > Poales > Poaceae > Aegilops > Aegilops bicornis. The sequence goes on from CM038670.1 coordinate 583,398,590, forward strand.
GACTAGCAAGTCTTGGTCAGCTCTAAGTTGTTGCTGCTTTTCTTGAGGCTGCTTGCCGTGGCCATGAGCCTGCGTTTGAAACACTCTTGTTCGACGGGATCCTCGGGCACGCATTTAATTCGTCGTCGAGGCTTGCCTCATCTTCGGAGGGAGGCATGTAATTATCGCCCTCTACCTCTCTTTCTGCTGCTCTCTCATGAGGGTTGGCTTCTCCATCCTCCTGCGCTGAATCACGTGGAGGGGTTGTCTTCGCACCGATCGTGGTGTTATTGTCTCCGTGCGGAATCACCGCTTTTCTTTGTGGCGGATTTAGAGCGGCGCCGCTGATGCCGGCGCTTAGGCTGTTACTTGGAGGGGCCATCCTCCGCTGTTCCATCGCCATTCCCATCTTTTGGGATGTCCACCATGTATATGTCGTATGACGAGGTGGCCTTCCAGTGCCCTGTGGGCGCTGGTTCTTGATCGTCTCCTGCATCGTCGTCCATACCGTCGATGTCTTCAGAGTCGAAGTCTAACACGTCGGTTAAAATCATCGACAGTGGCTACGAAGTGGGTGGTGGGTGGGCTTTGAATTTCTTCGTCATCCGCATCCCAACCTTCTTGACCATAATCCGGCCAGGGCTCTCCTGATAAAGAGAGACTTTAGCGAGTTCAGGATGTCGCCAAAGGGCAAGTGCTGAAAGATGTCCGCGGCAGTGAATTCCATGATCGGCGCCCAATCGGATTCGATTGGCGGGGGCGCGGAAGGTTCGGAGTCCGGAGAGGAGTCCGGTACCTTGGAGTCACGAGCTTCGCAAAGGACGGGGTAGGTGTATGGCTCAATCGCCGTAGAGATCGCAGCTCCTGAGGCGATGTCCAGCCACCCGTCCTTGATCGGTGCAGTCGGCTCCGAGCTAAAGGTCGGAGCGGACACTGGCGCGGCCTCCAGGACACTGTTCGGCGGCAGAGCTAGATCATGCCCTCGTGATAAAGGCGCGCGCTTGGTCAGGCTCGAACCCGTCGAAGATCAAGTCTCCGCGGACGTCATCCATGTAGTTCAAACTTCCAGATCTGACCTGGTGGCCAGGGGCGTAGCTTTCAATCTGCTCCAGATGGACAAGCGAATTGGCCCGCAGTGCAAAGCCGCCGAATACGAAGATCTGTCCGGGGAGAAAAGTCTCACCCTGGAGCGCATTGTCGTTGATGATCGGAGGAGCCATCGGGCCTAAGGATGATGACACAGAGGAACTCCCAATGAAAGCACCAATGTCGATTATCAAGTGGCGGATCTCGGGTAGGGGGTCCCGGCTGTTCGTCTAGGCGAATGGTAACAGGAGACAAGGGACACGATGTTTTAACTAGGTTCGGGCCCTCTCGAAGGAGGTAAAACCCTACTCCTGCTTGATTAATATTGATGATATGGGTAGTACAAGAGTAGATCTAACACGAGATCGAGAGGCTAAACCCTAGAAGCTAGCCTATGGTATGATTGTTGTTCGTCCCACGGACTAAAACCCTCCGGTTTATATAGGCAATCAAGAGGGTTAGGGTTACACAGAGTTGGTTACAATGGTAGGAGATCTACATATCCGTATCGCCAAGCTTGCCTTCCACGCCAAGGAAAGTCCCATCCGGACACGGAACGAAGTCTTCAATCTTGTATCTTCATAGTCCAGGAGTCCAGCCAAAGGCTATAGTCCGGCTATCCGGACACCCCCTAATCTAGGACTCCCTCAGTGACATTGGGGTAATCTATGCATAGGGGTTGATGCACATTTTCGTCTTTGTTTCTCCGATAGAAATCTTGGGGCACTCTTTGAGGTTCTTTGTATCAGATTGAGTATTATGAATCTGAATTTGTTTTTGTGTTATTTCAGTACAAACTCTAGGGCTGTTTGTGACACTTATAGGAATAGCTCAATAGATTGATCGGAAAGGGTAACTTTGAGGTGGTTTCGTACCCTGCAAACAATTTCGTGTTATGTTCTCCGCTAGATAAGAACTTTGCAGTGATTCTTTATCGCACGTTGAGGGATTGCCATATGATCTAACTATGTTAACATTGTTGAGAGATTGCACTAGCGAAAGCATGAACCTTAGGCCTTATTTTCAAGCATTGCAATACCATTTGTGCTATGTTTTACCAATTGCTACCTTGCTGTTTTTTTATTTTTAGATTACAAAAATCAATATCTACTATCATTACTACACTTGTATCACCATCTCTTCGCCGAACTAGTGCACCTATACAATTTACCATTGTATTGGGTGTGTTGGGGGCATAAGAGATTTCTTGTATTTGATTGCAGGGTTGTTTGAGAGAGACTATCTTCATCCTATGCCTCGCACGGATTGATAAACCTTAGGTCATCCACTTGAGGGGAAATTGCTACTGTCCTACAAAACTCTCCGCTCGGAGGCCCAACACGAGTCTACAAGAATAAGTTGTGTAGTAGACATCAAAGATATTCATCCAATTCATGTCCACATATCGTTTCAATAATATCCCATCTACCACCCACACTTTTATTATAAAAGCATCCCGATAAGAACTATTAAGTATTTCCCCATCATATTGAGGAAGTCTTGCATACAAATTATCAACATTTGTCCTTTTGGAGAAATCATGACTGGGGAATTTGAGTAACAATGGTTTAAGCCTCCCCAAAGCCTTGGTCATGATCTCTCCGGTATGAGGCCAACAATTATAAATATAATTCGTATCCTCATGCACTTGATGAAGAGGGTAAAATTTTGGGTGAAACTTGGAGTAAAGATCAAAACATTATATTTATTTGAGATGGACCATTCAGAAGCTTAAGCCATTCCAATGTCTTTCCTTCTAGATATAAAGTAAATAATTTCTTCTTAACCTCGTCAATAGGTAAACGTAGAATCTTAAAGAGACTACATATATCCTCAAGCATAAGCAAATGTTCTCTAGGATATATAGTTTCGTCACCTGCATAACAGTTAGCTCTTACATGCTAAAGGTGGAAGCTCTATTCTAATATTCATAGGAGAGTACACAAGGCCTCCCAACAAGTTATTAGTGGCAAGAGTTTCCATAGGGGACTAAAGGAACAAACAAAAACTAAAAAAAAGTAATGACACCGAAAAACGTCTTGGTAACCCATAAGTGTAGGGGATCAATTGTATATATTTTCGACAAGTAGAGTGTCAAATCCAACGAGGAGCAAAAGTAAAGGTCAATTTAAAATAGGAAGGAATTAGTGCAAAAGTTGCAAAGGTTGTCTGTATGTTTGTGTGATCACTAAAATAATTGCAGTATTTTTAGTGGTGCAACAAATAGCCCAATCCTTATTTATGTATTGTTCTAATGTGGCAGCAAGTAGCTAGCACTTATATGAATCAAAGCGCTCTCGAGGACGGCGAGAATTTCACCTAGTTCCATTGACATTAACTTTCGTTGTTTTGTTAAGTGTTTTGTGGTCGAGCCTAAATTTATGTACCGTTCGTACTTGAACAAAATACATACTTATGATTATAACCTCTATCCAAGCATCCACAAATACAAAAACAATAATTAAGATAACATATAACCATAACATTAAACTTTGGAGTCCCCACTTATTCCTTATGCAATAACTCCACAAACTCAGGACATGGTAATATCTGTCACTCCGACCATCCATCCTAAGAAAAATTATCACATAATGCTCTCCACTAGGCCCATAAATGGTGAAGTCACATGCAATCGACATTTGCACATCACTACTAGAGAATTAGAACACAACGTAATAATAAAACATTGAACTTTATTCATTTTCTCATGGTTACTAGGAACAAGGTGTTGTTCTATCAGGTCTGTGGAATCATTGGGCACAACCGCGAGGGAAGAAGTGATGGTGTTTGGAAACCGAAGGATAAGCAATGGGGTTTATGGATGCTGGCATAGAAACGCTCTACTCCAAGCACGTCACCGCAAGGTGAATCGCGTTCTTTAACAGGTGGACATGGCAAGGGCAGAGGTAGAGCTGGGCGTTGTAGCTACATGCCATGAAAGTGATCTTCTTAGGACGCAGATCTGGATAAGGAGGATGACACAATTGGCACGACGACCAACCCGCTGATAAAATCCCGTCGATGTGTAGGAATATGGGGAGGAACCAAGTGCGGCCAAGAAGAAACTTGATATGCCTAATGAATAGGTGGATGGAGCAGCAGAGACAGAGTCGCCCTGAGAAAACACTGTTGGGAATCGTTGCATGGAAAACAAAAAAAATTCTACGCAGACGCAATGATCTATCCATGGAGATGCATAACAACGAGGGGGAGAGTGTGTCTATGTACCCTCGTAGACCGAAAGCGAAAGCGTTTGACAACACGGTTGATGTAGTCGAACTTCTTCTAGCTCCGACTGATCAAGCACCGAACGTACGGCACCTCCGAGTTTTGCACACGTTCAGCTTGGTGACGTCCCTCGCCTTCTTGATCCAGCAAGGTGTCGAGGTAGTAGATGAGTTCCGTCAGGAAGACGGCAGGGTGATGGTGATGGTGAAGTGATCCTCGCAGGGCTTCGCCTAAGCAGCGGGAAAATATGACCGGGGGTGTAAACTGTGGAGGGGGGCGCCGCACACGGCTAACAATTGATGTTGTATGTTCTAGGCGACCCCTCCCCACATATATATAGGTGGCAGGGGAGGAGAGGCTGCCAGGGGGTGCCCCAAGTAGGATCTGAATCCTACTTGGGGTTTCCCCAAGTGCCGCCCCCCTTTCCTATTTCCACCGGAGAAGAAAGGAAGTGGGAAGAAGAGAAGGAAGAGAGGGGCCGAACCCCTTCTTCTCCTTCTTTGGTCCACCTGCCATAGGGGGCGCGCCACCCCTTGTGGGCTGGTGTGCTCCCCTCTCATGGCCCATATGGCCCATATATTCCCCCCGGGGGTTCCCGTAACCCCCCGGTACTCCGATAAATACCCGATACATTTCGGAACACTTCCGGTGTCCGAATACTAGCGTCCTATATATCAATCTTTACTTCTCGACCATTTCGAGACTCCCCGTCAAGTCCGTGAACTCATCCGGGACTCCGAACAACATTCGGTCACCAAATCACGTAACTCCTATAATACAATATCGTCATCGAACGTTAAGCGTGCGGACTGATACGTCTCCGTCGTATCTACTTTTCCAAACACTTTTGCCCTTGTTTTGGACTCTAACTTGCATTATTTGAATGGAGCTAACCCGGACTGACGCTGTTTTCAGCAGACTTTCCATGGTGTTATTAATGTGCAGAAACAAAAGTTCTCGGAATGACCTGAAACTCCACGGAACGTCTATTTGAAAATAATAAAAAATCCTTGCAAAAGATGAAGACCAGGGGCCCCACACCCTAGCCACGAGGGTGGGGGCGCCCCCCCCTAGGGCGCACCCCTACCTCGTGGGCCCCCTGGAGCTCCTCCGACCTCAACTCCAACTCTATATATTTGCTTTCGGGGAGAAAAAAATCAGAGAGAAGAATTCATCGCTTTTTACGATACGGAGCCGCCGCCAAGCCCTAAAACCTCTCGGGAGGGCTGATCTGGAGTCCGTTCGGGGCTCCGGAGAGGGGGATTCATCGCCGTTGTCATTATCAACCATCCTCCATCACCAATTTCATGATGCTCACCGCCGTGCCTGAGTAATTCCATCGTAGGCTTGCTGGACGGTGATGGGTTGGATGAGATCTATCATGTAATCGAGTTAGTTTTGTTAGGGTTTGATCCCTAGTATCCACTATGTACTGAGATTGATGTTGCTATGACTTTGCTATGCTTAATGCTTGTCACTAGGGCATGAGTGCCATGATTTCAGATCTGAACCTATTATGTTTTCATGAATATATGTGAGTTCTTGATCCTATCTTGCAAGTCTATAGTCACCTACCATGTGTTATGATCCGGCAACCCCGAAGTGACAATAATCGGGACCACTCCCGGTGATGATCATAGTTTGAGGAGTTCATGTATTCACTATGTGCTAATGCTTTGTTCCGGTACTCTATTAAAAGGAGGCCTTAATATCCCGTAGTTCCCATTAGGACCCCGCTGCCACGGGAGGGTAGGACAAAAGATGTCATGCAAGTTCTTTTCCATAAGCACGTATGACTATATTTGGAATACATGCCTACATTACATTGATGAATTGGAGCTAGTTCTGTGTCACCCTATGTTATGATTGTTACATGATGAACCACATCCGGCATAATTCTCCACCGATCCAATGCCTACGAGCTTTTCACATATTGTTCTTCGCTTATCTACTTTTCCGTTGCTAATGTTACAATCACTACAAAATACCAAAAATACTACTTTTGTTACTGTTACCACTACTATCATATTACTTTGCTACTAAACACTTTGCTGCAGATACTAAGTTATCCAGGTGTGGCTGAATTGACAACTCAATTGCTAATACTTGAGAATATTCTTTGGCTCCCCTTGTGTCGAATCAATAAATTTGGGTTGAATACTCTACCCTCGGAAACTGTTGCAATCCCCTATACTTGTGCATTATCAAGACTATTTTTTGGCGCCGTTGCTGGGGAGCATAGCTCTATTCTTCGAGTCACTTGGGATTTATATCTGCTGTTCACTATGAAGAACTTGAAAGACGCTAAGACAAGAATTTATCCCTCAACTACGAGGGGAGGTAAGGAAGCGCCATCTAGCTCGCACTTGATTCACCTTCCGCTTTGAGTAAGCTTGCGACACCTAAACCTGCTTCGCTATTAGATTACGATATGCCGCATGTTATTGATGATGCCACTTCGCTATGCATGATACTTATGATGAAACTACTTCTATGCTTGATACTACTGTGCCACTTGGTGAATTTCTTGATGAACAAATTGCTAGGGCTAGAGAGAAAGAAATTATTGAAACTGATTATATTGATGAAAGTGACGATGAAGACTTGCCTGTTTTTCCTGAGGGTTATGTTTTTGATAAAGAAGCTTCTTTAGCTATTTTAGCTTGCAAATATAGATACGAACTCAAGAGGTTATTAGCTAAATGGAATCAGCAATCTCTTAATGATAGAATGAAACCCGACCCTGCTTTTGCTACTTCACCTATCTGTGTTACCGATAAGGATTATGAATTCTCTGTTGATCCTGATATAATTACTTTGGTTGAATCTGATCCTTTTCATGACTATGAATCTGAAACTATCGTGGCACATCTTACTAAATTAAATGATATAGCCACCCTGTTCACCAATGATGAGAGATCTCGCTACTTTTATATCCTTAAAATATTTCTGTTCTCATTGAAGGGTGATGCTAAGATATGGTTTAATTCTCTTGATCCTGGTTGTGTGCGTAGTCCCCAGGATATGATTTATTACTTCTCTGCTAAATATTTCCTTGCCCATAAGAAACAAGCTGCTTTGAGGGATATATATAATTTTGTGCAAATTGAAGAAGAGAGTCTCCCACAAGCTTGGGGAGGCTTCTCAAGTTACTTAATGCTTTGCTCGATCATCCTCTTAAGAAAAATGAAATACTTGATATCTTTTATAATGGACTAACCGATGCTTCCAGAGATTACACGGATAGTTGTGCTGGTTCTGCATTTTCGGGAAAGAACACCGGATGAAGCTGAAGTTCTATTGAATAATATGTTGACAAATGAAAATAATTGGACACTTCCTAAGCCAGCTCTGAGCCTATTCCTAAACCAACTCAAGAAGAGAGGTGTTCTATTTCTCGATCTGAAAGATATGCAAGAGGCAAAGAAAGCTATGAAAGAAAAAGGTATTAAAGCTGAAGATGTTAAGAATTTACCTCCTATTGAAGAAATACATGGTCTTAATTTACCGCCTGTTGAAGAAACATATGATCTTAATCCATTACCTATTGAAGAAACTCATGGTCTTGGTAACCCGACATAGGTAGTAAAGGTAAATTCTCTCTATAGATTTGATAAAGGTGATATTCCTCACTATAAGTCTGCTAGACAATGCTTAGAAGGGTTTGATAATTTTATTGTTAAACAAGAAAACTTCAATGCTTATTTTGGTAGACAATTGAAATATAATTCCGATACGCTTGAACACTTGAGTAATTACATGGCTAATGTTAAAGGTGAACTTAAACTTATTACTAAACATGCTTCTATGGTTACCACTCAAGTAGAACAAGTACTTACGGCTCCGAATGATTTGCTCAATGAAATGAATAGTAAGAAAAATGATTATGCTGTTAGAGTGGTTACTAGAACTGGTAGAATGACTGAGGAACCTTTATATCCTGAAGGCCACCCTAAGAGAATTGAACAAGGTTCTCAGAGAAATAATACTGATGCACCTAGTTCTTCTAAAAAGAAGAAAAAGAAAAATGATAGGACTTTGCATGCTTCTAGTGAACCTGTTGCTGAACCACCTGAGAATCCAAATGATATATCTATTTCTGATGCTGAAACACAATCCGGTAATGAACATGAACCTAGTGATAATATTAATGATGATGTTCATGATGATGCTCAACCTAGTAATGATAATAATGTAGAAACTGAACCTGCTGTTGATCTTGATAACCCACAATCAAAGAATCAACATTATGATAAGAGAGACTTTGTTGCTAGGAAACATGGTAAAGAAAGAGAACCTTGGGTCTCGAAACCCATGCCTTTTCCTCCCAAACCATCCAAGAAAAAGGATGATGAGGATTTTGAGCGCTTTCTTTGAAATGATTAGACCTATCTTTTATGTATGCGATTAACTGATATGCTCAAAATGAATCCTTATGCTAAGTATATGAAGGATATTGTTACGAATAAAAGAAAGATACCGGAAGCTGAAATTTCCACCATGCTTGCTAATTATACTTTTAAGGGTGGAATACCTAAGAAACTTGGAGATCCAGGAGTACCAACTATACCATGCTCCATTAAAAGAAATTATGTTAAAACTACTTTATGTGATCTTGGAGCCGGTGTTAGTGTTATGCCTCTCTCTTTATATCGTAGACTTGATTTGAATAAGTTGACACCTACTGAAATATCTTTGCAAATGGCTGATAAATCAACTGCTATACTGCCGGTATTTGTGAGGATGTGCCTGTTGTGGTTGCAAACGTTACTATTTTAACGGACTTTGTTATTCTTGATATTCCCGAGGACGATAGTATGTCTATTATTCTTGGAAGACCTTTTCTGAATACTGCAGGGGCTGTTATTGATTGCAACAAAGGCAATGTCACTTTTCATGTTAATGGTAATGAGCACACGACACACTTTCCGAGGAAACAACCTTAGGTCCACAATATCAACTTTATTGGAAAAATTCCATCAATTATATCTGGAGGTTTTGAATTCCCTCTACCTACTGTCAAGAAGAAATATGATATTCTTATTATTGGGGATGTGCATATCCCCGTTGAGGTAACTTAGTGTTATTTGAAATTTCTCCGGTTTCATGCAATTCGGAATGAGTTTGTTAACAAGACTTGATCAACCTTATTAGTGGATTCCTTTTGATGAGCATGAGATGGATGAAACTAGAAGGCACAACCTTCTGTACCCTCCTTCTACTTTTGTTATTTAGTTCAAATAAAGTAAAAATAGTATTTTTCTGTCTGTTTTCTGATTTATCCGTGTAATATAAAAATACCCCGAAAATAAAAGTTCTCCAAATGCCCTGAAAATGCAATATGATTTTTTTCTAGAATTTTTGAGAATATCTGGCACTGAGAACACATCAGGAGGGCAAGCACCTGGCCACGAGGGTGGAGGGTGCGCCCTACCCCCAGGGCGCGCCCCCTGCCTCGTGGGCCCACGGTGGCCCTCATCCACTTATTCATGCATCCATACACTCCTCCTTCCTCCCACAAACACCAATATCCAGCTCAAGCACGAGTTCTAGCTCATTTTGCTGCGATGTTCGATCTCCTTGCTCAAAGCACCTCTCACAAAACTGCTTGGGGAGATTGTTCCTTGGTATGTGACTCCTCCATTGGTCCAATTAGTTTTTGCTCTAGTGCTTTATTCATTGCAAATTTGTGCTGCCTAGGTGACCATGTTCTTGAGCTTGCATGTCATTTATATGGTTCCAAGTAGTTCTAATGCTTGATAAAGTCTCTAGGCACTTGTAGGAGTAGTTGCTATCAATTTTATTGAGGTTGGTTCACTTTTGTTTGAAGTTACTAAAAATTTCAAAAAAAATTCAAAGGAAGAAATATGCTTAGGAAAATGTTCCAAGGTGGTTCTTCAAGGAAGCAAGGACCCAGGCTTGCAATGCGTGATGCTGACGAGGTGCCACCAAGGGACGCTCCGGTGCGGCCCTGTGAATGGCCTTCAAAAATTTTTATGGATCGAGCGGGAATCAAGGAAGAATTTAACGCATATTTGCGTAACGCTAATCTTGTGAGCTTCGAGGCAGACAGATGCCGCCAGTACCACTATCTCACTAGTACATTTGTGAGGAGGTTTGAATTTTCATCTTCACGTAATTCTCCAACTGTCCTGTTTGATCTTTATGAAAAATCTTATACCATGGACTTAGAGGATTTTACTTCTGCTTGCAAACTTCCACAATGGGTAGTGCTAGTGAACCACGTAAATCCGAATTTAGAAACTTTCTTGCTGGTATAACCATGGGGGAATCTAGAGATATAGCACAAGCTACCATAGGGAGCATTCACTTTCCTGCTATACATTATTTTGCTCTCTTCATAGGTAGGTGCATAAATGGTAAAGATGAAGCATGTCATATGTGTGTTCCTGGCCTCAGTATTCTTAGGAGTGCTGTGTTAGGAGACAAATCTTATAATTTGGGAGCCATTATTTCACGTAGGTTGCATAATAATAGATTTAATGGAGATTTCTTTGGCGGAATTTATGCAACCCGCTTAGCTGATTTTCTTGGTGTGGACGTTCGTGAGGATGATATTGAGGTGCCTCCTACTTATTTAGACTATAATTCTATGGTCTACCACCAGTTTGTCGAGAGGAATGAATCACCTCTTCATTATCGCTTAATCTTTGACAGACGTCATGTTGTCCATATTACTCTCCCTGCTCCTGCCTTCTTTGATTATCAGGCAAGAGGAAGACATTTCATTACTAGAGAGGAGGTAGGTGAGTACGAGAGGAGGGCGGAGGCAGCTCGCCGCCACGCTGCAGCTCAGGAGGCAATAGCCGCTGCATCTCAGTACGACCCCAACTACAACTATGGATATCCGCCAGGCCATCCGTGGCAATAAAGCAACTTAGGCTAAAAGCCTAAGCTTGGGGGAGTACATATTTCCTGCCGACATTACATTTATGTTCACACACTCATTGCTAGATGTCGGTGCTCATACTTTTTCACTGTAATATCCATGCTAGTTTATTTTTCCTTTTTTTATGCTTTCTTCTTGTGTGTTTGATAAACTTTAAGAAAAAAAACAAAAAAATTAGTTGTAGCTTTTAGCTAGTTTACTTTCTTGCTGTAGTAGTAATTAAAAAGAAAACCCAAAAATATTTCCCGTTCTTCTTTTGCTTGTTGGGAGCTTTCCCATGTAAATAGTTTTATTTCTTTTCTTTTCTTTGGGGGTCGATAGGAGAAGACCATAATTAAATTGTTGAAGTGGCTCTTATATGCATTATTGTTGATTAACCAAGAGCCCATATTTACTTGTCTTCTCCTGTTTATTGAATGCTCGCAGATTCCAGCTTAGTCCAATGCACGTGCACTCTTATTATTATCACTTCGTTCGGTCGTGCAAGTGAAAGGAAATTATGACGATATATGATGGACTGACTGAAATGAGAAAAGCTGGTATGAACTCGACCTCTCTTGTTTTTGTAAATATGATGAGTTCATCGTTCCTGATTCAGCCTATTATGAATAAACATGTTTGCAATGACAATTAGAGATCATAGTTGCTCGTGCCATGATTGATTAGCTATGAGTTATAATGGTTTACCTTGCGTGCCAACATGCTATTAAAATGGTTGTGATGTGGTATAGTGGGGTGGTATCCTCCTTTGAATGATTTTAGTGACTTGACTTGGCACATGTTCACACATGTAGTTGAAACAAATCAACATAGCCTTCACGATATTTATGTTCATGGTGGATTATATCCTACTCATGCTTGCATCCAATGTTTATTAATTTTAATGCATGTTCATGACTGTTGTCGCTCTCTAGTTGGTCGCTTCCAGTCTTTTGCTAGCCTTCACTTGTACTAAGCGGGAATACTGCTTGTGCATCCAATCCCTTAAACCCCAAAGTTATTCTAGATGAGTCCACTATACCTTCCTATATGCGGTATCTACCTGCCGTTCCAAGTAAATTTGTATGTGCCAAACTCTAAACCTTCAAATAAACATTCTGTTTTGTATGCTCGAATAGCTCATGTATCAACTAGAGCTGTCCGTATCTTCCATGCTAGGCGGGTTATTCTCAAGAGGAGTGGACTCCGCTCCTCATTCACAAGAAAATGGCTGGTCACCGGGATGTCCAGTCCCATGCTTTATGCAAACTAAATCAAAATAATTGCAAACAAAACTCCCCCTGGGACTGTTGCTAGTTGGAGACACTCGTTGTTTCGAGCAAGTCATGGATTGATGCTTGTTGGAGGAGGGGGAGTATAAACTTTACCATTCTATTTGGGAACTGCCTATAATGTGTGTAGCATGGAAGATATCGCCATATCTTGGTTGTTTTGTTGACAATGAAAGTATGCCGCTCAAAATATTATTTATCTCTATTTCAAAACCAAGCTCTGGCACCTCTACAAATCCTCGCTCTCCTACGCAAAGGGCCTATCTATTTACTTTCATGTTGAGTCATCACCCTCTTATTAAAAAGCACTAGGTGGAGAGCACAGCTGTCATTTGCATTCATTACTATTAATTTATATTGGGTATGACTATGATTGGACCTCTTTTACCATGAATTACAATGTCTAGTCAGTCCTTGATCTTTAAAGGTGCTCTGCATTTATGTTTTGCGGTCTCAGAAAGGGCTAGCGAGATACCATCCTGTTATATCATATCATGATTGTTTTGAGAAAGTGTTGTCATCCGAGATTTATTATTATGGCTCGCTAGTTGATTATGCCATTGATATGAGTAAACATGAGACCTAAGAGTTATTGCAAATGTGGTTAGTCATAATCTTTGTTGAAAACATGAATGTTGGCTTTACGTATTTACAACAACAAGAGCAAACGAGTTTGTAAAAGTTTTTCTTTATCACTTTCAGTTTATCAACTGAATTGCTTGAGGACAAGCAAAGGTTTAAGCTTGGGGGAGTTGATACGTCTCCGTCGTATCTACTTTTCCAAACATGTTTGCCCTTGTTTTGGACTCTAACTTGCATGATTTTAATGGAACTAACCCGGACTGACGCTGTTTTCAGCAGATTTTCCATGGTGTTATTTATGTGCAGAAACAAAAGTTCTCAGAATGACCTGAAACTCCATGGAACATCTATTTGGAAATAAAAAAAATTCCTTGCAAAAGATGAAGACCTGGGGGCCCACACCCTAGCCACGAGGGTGGGGGCGCGCCCCCCTAGGGCGCGCCCCCTACCTCGTGGCCCCCCTGGAGCTCCTCCGACCTGAACTCCAACTCTATATATTAGCTTTCGGGGAGAGAAAAATCAAAGAGAAGAATTCATCGCGTTTTACGATACAGAGCCGCTGCCAAGCCCTAAAACCTCTTGAGAGGGCTGATCTGGAGTCCGTTCGGGGCTCCGGAGAGGGGGATTCGTCGCCGTCGTCATCATCAACCATCCTCCATCACCAATTTCATGATGCTCACCGCCGTGCGTGAGTAATTCCATCGTAGGCTTGCTGGACGGTGATGGGTTGGATGAGATCTATCATGTAATTGAGTTAGTTTTGTTAGGGTTTGATCCCTAGTATCCACTATGTTCTAAGATTGATGTTGCTATGACTTTGCTATGCTTAATGCTTGTCACTAGGGCCCGAGTGTCATGATTTCAGATCTGAACCTATTATGTTTTCATGAATATATGTGAGTTCTTGATCCTATCTTGCAAGTCTATAGTCACCTACTATGTGTTATGATCCGCAACCTGAAGTGACAATAGTCGGGACCACTCCGGTGATGATCATAGTTTGAGGAGTTCATGTATTCACTATGTGCTAATGCTTTGTTCGGTACTCTATTAAAAGGAGGCCTTAATATCCCTTAGTTTCCATTAGGACCCGCTGCCACGGGGAGGGTAGGACAAAAGATGTCATGCAAGTTCTTTTCCATAAGCACGTATGACTATATTCGAATACATGCATACATTACATTGATGAATTGGAGCTAGTTCTGTGTCACCCTATGTTATGATTGTTACATGATGAACCACATCCGACATAATTCTCCATCACCGATCCAATGCCTACGAGATTTTCACATATTGTTCTTCGCTTATTTACTTTTCTGTTGCTACTATTACAATCACTACAAAATACCAAAAATACTACTTTTGTTACCGTTACCACTACTATCATATTACTTTGCTACTAAACACTTTGCTGCAGATACTAAGTTATCCAGGTGTGACTGAATTGACAACTCAGTTGCTAATACTTGAGAATATTCTTTGGCTCCCCTTGTGTCGAATCAATAAATTTGGGTTGAATACTCTACCCTCGAAAACTGTTGCGATCCCCTATACTTGTGGGTTATCACGGACCTTACGGGTTCGAGAACTATGTAGACATGACCGAGACACCTCTCCGGTCAATAACCAATAGTAGAACCTGGATGCTCATATTGGCTCCTACATATTCTACGAAGATCTTTATCGGTCGAACCGTTATGACAAAATACATTATTCCCTTTGTCCATCGGTATGTTACTTGCCCGAGATTCGATCGTCGGTATCTTCATACCTAATTCAATCTCATTACTGGCAAGTCTCTTTACTTGTTCCGTAATACATAACCTCGTGACCAACTCCTTAGTCGTTTGCTTGCAAGCTTTATGATGTGTATTACCGAGAGGGCCCAGATATACCTCTCCGATACTCGGAGTGACAAATCCTAATCCCGATCTATGTCAACTCAACAAACACCTTCGGAGATACATGTATGTATTTTGCAAATACCTATGTATCCCTCCTTGACTTTATCACGGATGGAGTTAAAGCGTCTTTTGATGTGTTTGGTTATTTTGTGAAATCTCGATTCCTTCGCTAAGGCAATTGCTCCATTATTGTAACAAAAGATTTTCATTGGACCTGTTGTACTAGGTATTACACCTAGATCGGATATGAACTCCTTCATTTTCTGCTTCCGAAGTAACTATGCACTCCGCTTCACACGTAGATCCCGCGATGACGCTCTGCTTGGAACTGCACCAACTGACAGCTCCACCATTCAATATAAATACGTATCTGGTTTGTGACTTAGAGTCATCCGGATCAGTGTCAAAGCTAGCATCGACGTAACCATTTACAACGAGCTCTTTGTCACCTCCATAAACGAGAAACATATCCTTGTTCCTTTTCAGGTACTTTAGGATGTT
Source organism: Aegilops bicornis (assembly GCA_021605145.1). Taxonomy (NCBI): domain Eukaryota; kingdom Viridiplantae; phylum Streptophyta; class Magnoliopsida; order Poales; family Poaceae; genus Aegilops; species Aegilops bicornis. The sequence goes on from CM038670.1 coordinate 583,414,051, forward strand.
CTTGACTACTGTCCAGCGATCCACTCCTGGATTACTTTGGTACCTCCCTACCGAACTTATAACAAGGCACACATCAGGTCTGGTACACAGCATAGCATACATGATAGAACCTATGGCTAAGGCATAGGGAATGACTTTCATTTTCTCTCTATCTTCTGCAGTGGTCGGGCATTCAGTCTGACTCAACTTCACACCATGTAACACAGGCAAAAACCCTTTCTTTGACTTATCCATTTTGAACTTCTTCAAAACTTTATCAAGGTATTTGCTTTGTGAAAGTCCTATTAAGCGCCTTGATATATCTCTATAGATCTTGATGCCCCATATATAAGCAGCTTCACCGAGGCCTTTCATTGAAAAACTCTTATTCAAGTATCCTTTTATGCTATCCAGAAGTTCTACATCATTTCCAATCAACAATATGTCATCCACATATAATATTAGAAATGCTACAGAGCTCCCACTCACTTTCTTGTAAATACGGGCTTCTCCGAAAGACTGTATAAAACCATATGCTTTGATCACCTCATCAAAGCATATATTCTAACTCCGAGATGCTTGCACCTGTCCATAGATGGATCGCTAGAGCTTGCACACTTTGTTAGCACCTTTAGGATCGACAAAACCTTCTGGTTGCATCATATACAACTCATCTTTAAGAAATCCATTAAGGAATGTAGTTTTGACGTCCATTTGCCAGATTTCATAATCATAAAATGCGGCAATTGCTAACATGATTCAGACAGACTTAAGCATCGCTACGGGTGAGAAAGTCTCATCGTAGTCAGCTCCTTGAACTTGTCAAAAACCTTTGATATGTCTCCAACGTATCTATAATTTTTGATTGTTCCATGTTGTTATATTATCGTTCTTGGATGTTTTATAATCATTTTATAGCAAATTTATATCATTTTTTGGGACTAACCTATTGACATAGTGCCAAGTGCCAGTTGTTGTTTTCTGCTTGTTTTTTACATCGGAGGAAATCAATACCAAACGGAGTCCAAATACAGCGAAACTTTTTGTGGATTTTTTTGGACAAGAAGACACCTATTAGGCCAAGAAAGTACCTGACGGGAGCTCCGAGAGGAGCACAACCCACCAGGGCGCTCCCGGGGGCCCAGGCGCGCCCAGGTGGGTTGTGCCCACCTCGGCGGCCTCCCGCACTGCCTCTTTGCTCTATAAATACCCCAATATTCCAGAAACCCTAGGGGGAGTCGACGAAAATCAATTCCAGCCACCGCAAGTTCCAGAACCACCAGATCCAATCTAGACACCATCACGGAGGGGTTTATCATCGTCATTGGTGCCTCTCCAATGATGCGTGAGTAGTTCATTGTAGACCTACGGGTCCGTAGTTGGTAGCTAGACGGCTTCCTATCTCTCTTTTGATTATCAATACAATGGTCTCTTGGAGATCTATTTGATGTAACTCTTTTGGCGGTGTGTTTGTTGGGATCCGACGAACTTTGAGTTTATGATCAGATCTATGTTTTTATCCATGAAAGTTATTTGAGTCTTCTTTGATCTCTTATATGCATGATTACTTATAACCTCGTATTTCTTCTTCAAATCCTTGGTTTAGTTAGGCCAACTAGATCGATTTTTCTTGCCATGGGAAGAGGTGCTTTGTGATGGGTTCGATCTTACGGTGCTTGATCCCCGTGACAGAAAGGGAACCAACACGTATGTATCGTTGCTATTAGCGATAACAAGATGGGGTCTATTTCTACATAAATAGATCTTGTCTACATCATTTCATTGTTCTTATTGCATTACTCTGTTTCTCCATGAACTTAATACACTAGATGCATGCTGGATAGCGGTCGATATGTGGAGTAATAGTAGTAAATGCAGGCAGGAGTCGGTCTACTAATCTTGGACGTGATGCCTATATAATGACCAGTGCCTGGATATCGTCATGATTATTTTAAGTTCTATCAATTGCCCAACAGTAATTTGTTTACCCACCGTATGCTATTTTTCTCGAGAGAAGCCACTAGTGAAATCTACGGCCCCCGAGTCTCTTCTTTATTATATTTGCCTTTGCGATATATTTTTATTTTCTTTTATTTTCAGATCTATTAATTCAAAAACACAAAAATACCTTGCTGAAATTTTTATTTATTTATTTTATCTCGCGTTCCCGCGAGATATATTTATCCCATCTACTACAATTTTACCTATCTTTTTACCCGTGAGAGATTGACAACCCCTCTCTTACGTCGGGTTGCAAGTATTTGTTCTTTATGTGCAGGAGTTGTTTACGTGATGTTACGTGGTTCTCCTACTGGTTCGATAACCTTGATCTCATCACTGAGGGAAATACCTACCGTAGCTGTGATGCATCATATCTTCCTATTTGGGGAAATACCGACGTAGTTCAAGCCGCATCAACCTTTTGCGACAAGTCGAGCTTTGTAGACAGTAACATTACCATCAGCGTCAGTCTTCTTCTTGAAGATCCATTTATTCTCCATGGCTCGCCGATCAACAGGTAGTTCCACCAAAGTCCACACTTTGTTCTCATACATGGATCCTATCTCAGATTTCAAGGCCTCAAGCCATTTATCGGAATTTGGGCTCATCATAGCTTCTTCATAGTTCGTAGGTTCGTCATGGTCTAGTAACATGACTTTCAGAATAGGATTACCATACCATTCTGGTGCGGAACTTGCTCTATTCGACCTACGAGGTCCAGTAGTAACTTGATCTGAAGTTTCATGATCATCATCATTAGCTTCCTCTCTAGTTGGTGTAGGCATCATGGGAATAGATTTCTCTGATGAGCTACTTTCCAAGTCGAGAGAAGGTACAATTACCTCATCAAGTTCTACTTTCCTCCCACTCACTTCTTTCGAGAGAAACTCCTTCTCTAGAAAGTTTTCATTCCAAAGACTTGCCTTCGGATTTGTGGTAGAAGGTGTACCCAATTTTTTCCTTAGGGTATCCTATGAAGACGTACTTCTCTGATTTGGGTTCGAGCTTATCAGGCTGAAGCCTTTTGACATAAGTGTCGCAACCCCAAACATTAAGAAACGACATCTTAGGTTTCTTCAAACCACAGTCCATACGGTGACGTCTCAACGGATTTAGATGGTGCCCTATTTAATGTGAATGGATCTGTCTTTAATGCATAACCCCAAAACAATAGTGGTAAATCGATAAGAGACATCATAGATCACACCATATCTAATAAATTATGGTTACGACGTTCGGAAACACCATTACGCTGTGGTGTTCCAGGTGGCGTGAGTTGTGAAACTATTCCACATTGTTTTAAATGAAGGCCAAACTCGTAACTCAAATATTCGCCTCCGCGATCAGGTCGTAGAAACTTTATTTTCTTGTTACGGTGATTCTCCACTTCACTCTGAAATTCTTTGAACTTTTCAAATATTTCAGACTTGTGTTTCATTAAGTAGATATACCCATATCAGCTCAAATCATCTGTGAAGGTCAGAAAATAACGATACTCGCCACGTGCCTCAACACTCATCGGACCGCATATTATGTACTATTTCCAGTAAGTCATTGGCTCGCTCCATTGTTCTGGAGAACGGAGTTTTAGTCATCTTGCCCATGAGGCATGGTTCGCAAGTATCAAATGATTCATAATCAAGTGATTCCAAAAGTCCATCTGCATGGAGTTTCTTCATGCGCTTTACACCAATATGACCTAAACGGCAGTGCCACAAATGTGTTGCACTATCATTATCAACTTTGCATATTTTGGTATCAATTTTATGAATATGTGTATCACCACAATCGAGATTCAATAAAAATAGACCACTCTTCAAGGGTGCATGACCATAAAAGGTATTACTCATATAAATAGAACAACCATTATTCTCTGATTTAAACAAATAACAGTCTCGCACTAAACAAGATCCAGATATAATGTTCATGCTCAACGCTGGCACCAAATAACAATTATTCAGGTCTAAAACTAATCCCGAACGTAGATGTAGAGGTAGCGTGCCAACGGCAATCACATCTACCTTGGAACCATTCCCGACGTGCATCGTCACCTCGTCCTTAGCCGACTCCTATTTCGAGTTACAAATATGAGCAATGGTACCAGTATCAAATATCCAGGCGCTACTACGAGCATTAGTAAGGTACACATCAATAACATGTATATCAAATATACCTTTGTTCACTTTGCCATCCTTCTTATTTGCCAAATACTTGGGGCAGTTCCGCTTCTAGTGACTAGTCCCTTTGCAATAGAAGCACTTAGTTTCAGGCTTGGGTCCAGCTTTGGGCTTCTTCCCGGGAGTGGAAACTTGCTTGCCATTCTTCTTGAAGTTCCCCTTCTTTCCCTTGCCCTTTTTCTTGAAACTAGTGGTCTTGTTAACCATCAACACTTGATGCTCCTTCTTGATTTCTACCTCCGCAGCTTTGAGCATTGCCAAGAGCTCGGGAATTGTCTTGTCCATCCCTTGCATATTATAGTTCAGCATGAAGCCTTTGTAGCTTGGTGGCACTGATTGAAGAACTCTGTCAATAACACTATTGATAACACTATTGATGCGGCTTGAACTACGTCGGTATTTCTCCAAAGAGGAAGGGATGATGCAGCACAACTACGGTAGGTATTTCGCTCAGTGATTAGATCAAGGTTATCGAACTAGTAGGAGAACCACGCAACACCATGTAAACAGCTCCTACACAGAAAGAACAAATACTTGCAACCCAATGTAAGAGAGGGGTTGTCAATCCATCACGGGTAAAAAGATAGGTAAAATTGTAGTAGATTGGATAAATAGATCTCACGGGAACGTGAGATAAAATTAAAAAAATCGCAGCAAGGTATTTTTGTATTAATAGATCTGAAAATAAAAGAAAATAAAAATAGATCATGAAGGCAAATATAATAAAGAAGAGACCCGGGGGCTGTAGATTTCACTGGTGGCTTCTCTTGAGAAAAATAGCATACGATGGGTAAACAAATTACTATTTGGCAATTGATAGAACTTCAAATAGTCATGACGATATCCAGGCAATGATCATTATATAGGCATCACGTCCAAGATTAGTAGACCGACTCCTTCCTACATCTACTACTATTACTCCACACATCGACCGCTATCCAGCATGAATCTAGTGTATTAAGTTCATGGAGAAATGGAGTAATGCAATAAGAACGATGACATGATATAGACAAGATCTATTTATGTAGAAATAGACCCCATCTTGTTATCCTTAATAGCAACGATACGTACGTGTCGGTTCCCCTTCTGTCAATGGAATCAAGCACCGTAAGACCGAACCCATCACAAAGCACCTCTTCCCATGGCAAGAAAAATTGATCTAGTTGGTCTAACTAAACCAAAGATTCGAAGAAGAAATATGAGGCTATAAGTAATCATGCATATAAGAGATCAAAGAAGACTCAAATAACTTTCATTGATAAAAACATAGATCTGATCATAAACTCAAAGTTCATCAGATCGCAACAAACACACTACAAGAAGAGTTACATCAAATAGATCTCCAAGAGACCATTGTATTGAGAATCAAAGGAGAGAGAGAGAGAGAGAGAGAGAGAGAGAGAGAGAGAGAGGAAGCCATCTACCTACTAACTACAGACTCGTAGGTCTACAATGAACTACTCACGCATCACCGGAGAGGCACCAATGAGGATGATGAACCCCTCCGTCATGGTGTCTAGATTGGATCTTGTGGTTCTGGAACTTGCGGCGGCTGAAATTGATTTTTGTCGACTCCCCTAGGGTTTCTGGAATATTGGGGTATTTATAGAGCAAAGAGGCGGTGCGGGAGGCCACCCTGGTGGGTTGTGCTCCCCTCGGAGCTCCCCTCAGGTACTTTCTTGGCCCAACAGGTGTCTTCTGGTCCAGAAAAAATCCACAAAAAGTTTTGCTGTGTTTGGACACTATTTGGCATTGATTTCCTGCGATGTAGAAAACAAGCAGAAAGCAGCAACTGGCACTTGGCACTATGTCAATAGGTTAGTCCCAAAAAATGATATAAAGTTGCTATAAAATGATTGTAAAACCTCCAAGAATGATAATATAACAGCATGGAACAATAAAAATTTATAGATACTTTGGAGACGTATCAACTATCATTTGGAAGAGTAACTCCCAGCTGAGTCAAGTGATTATGATACCCAGACATTTTGAGTATGTGTTCACTGACAGAACTGTTCTCCTCCATCTTGTAGCTATAGAACTTGTTGGAGACTTCATATCTCTCAACTCGGGCATTTGCTTGAAATATTAACTTCAACTCCTGGAACATCTCATATGGTCCATGATGTTCAAAACATCTTTGAAGTCCCGATTCTAAGTCGTAAAGAATGGCACACTGAACTATCGAGTATTCATCAGATCGAGCTTGGCAGACGTTCACAACATCAGCATCTGCTCCTGCAACAGGCCTTTCACCTAGTGGAACATCAAGGACATAAGTCTTCTGTGCAGCAATGAGGATAATCCTCAAGTTACGGACCCAGTCCGTGTAGTTGCTACCATCATCTTTCAACTTAGCTTTCTCTATGAACGCATTAAAATTCAAGGGAACGGTAGCACAGGCCATTGATCTACAACATAGATATGCAAAAACTAACAGGACTAAGTTCATGATAAATTAAGTTCAATTAATCAAATTACTTAAGAACTCCCACTTAGATAGACATCACTCAAGTCATCTAAATGATACGTGATCCAAATAAACTAGACCATGTCCGGTCATCACGTGAGATGGAGTAGTCATCAATGGTGAACATCTCTATGTTGATCATATCTACTATATGATTCACGTTCGGCCTTTCGGTCTCCAGTGTTCCAAGGCCATGTCTGTACATGCCAGGCTTGTCAAGTTTAAACCGAGTATTCTGCATGTGCAAAACTATCTTGCACCCGTTTTATGTGAACGTAGAGTCTATCACACACAATCATCACGTGGTACACGACGAACTGTCGCATTAGTACATACTCAGGGAGAACACTTATACCTTGAAATTTTAGTTAATGGATCATCTTATAATGCTACCGCCGTACTAAGCAAAATAAGATGCATAAAAGATAAACATCACATGCAATCAAAATATGTGACATGATATGGCCATCATCATCTTGTGCTTTTGATCTTCATCTGCAAAGCATCGTCATGATCTCCATCATCACCGGCTCGACATCTTGATCTCCATCGTAGCATCATGGTCGTCTCGCCAACTATTTCTTCTACAACTATCGCTAATGCATAGTGATAAAGTAAAGCAATTACATGGCGTTTGCATTTCATACAATAAAGAGACCACCATAAGGCTCCTGCCGGTTGTCAGATATCTTACGAAACATGATCATCTCATACAATAACGTTTATCACATCATGTCTTGACCATATCAGATCACAACATGCCCTGTAAAAACAAGTTAGGCGTCCTCTACTTTATTTTTGCAAGTTACGTGGCTGCTACGGGCTTCTAGCAAGAACCATTCTTACCTACACATCAAACCACAATGGTGTTTCGTCAAGTTTGTTGTTTTAACCTTCTTCAAGGACCGGCCGCAGTCAAATTCGATTCAACTAAACTAGGAGAAACAGACACCTGCCAGCCACCTTAATGCAAAACTAGTTACATGTCTGTCAGTGGAACCGATCTCATGTGCGTAGACATGTAAGGTTGGTCCGGGCCACTTCATCCCACAATACCGCCGAGTCAAAATAAGACGTTGGTGGTAATCAGTATGACTATCACCGCCCACAACTCTTTGTGTTCTACTCGTGCATATCATCTACGCATAGACCTGGCTCATGATGCCACTGTTGGGAATCGTTGCATGGAAAACAAAAAAATACTACGCACACGCAATGATTTATCCATGGAGATGTGGCGACCGGTTTTCCGGGTAATAAATTCCAGAAAATGGCCATTGTACTCACCAGCCCCAGGATTACTGTTAGCTGATGAGGCACCAACTTGATACAAAAATTCCAAGCAAAAATACAAAATATGTGGTACAAGACCATTCTGGTCTGTGAGTACAACAAATGGTTTCTAGAGGCTGATGGCGGAAGCGGTTTGTGGATCATCCGTGTCTATGGGACTCCATTTCCCACAGGAACAACTGACCAGGATAACTCCTATCTTCGCGAGGCTGCTATCACTGCTGCTTAGTTTCTGGGGCTATCATCGAACACTCCTCTCCAAGCAGGAAATCTGGCCAAGACAATAGCCAGGGACAAGCCAGTGAGTACTTTGAATGTACTCGCAAACATTATGAACACAGGTATAATACAACAACCGATAATCATGCTCTAAAAATATTCTATGATCACAACGTCAGTCATCACTAAAATCTATTGTGCATGCGAGCAAGTTATTTATATGCAGCATGAATATGCAACGATGGAGTATAAATAAAATGCCACAGTCGGGCATCTGTGCGACACCACATAAAGGGCTTATAAAGTAAATAACAAGCATGCCACAGTCGGGCGTCTCAGCGACACCACATAAAGGGCTTATAAAATAAATAAATAACAAGCATGCCACAGTCGGGCGTCTCAGCGACACCACATAAAGGGCTTATAAAGTAAAAGAATAACAAGCATGCCACAGTCGGGCGTCTCAGCGACACCACATAAAGGGCTTATAAAGTAAATGAATAACAAGCATGCCACAGTCGGGCGTCTCAGCGACACCACATAAAGGGCTTATAAATAAATAAATAACAAGCAATGCCACAGTCGGGCGTCTTATCGACACCACATAAAGGGCTTACAAATAAATAACAAGCAATGCCACAGTCGGGCGTCTGAGCGACACCACATAAAGGGCTTATAAATAATCACAGTGAACATCCAGGAGGTAGAACCATCCTAGGGGTACTCGACAATTCAAATAATATAACGAGTTAGTCCACAACAAAATAATAATCATAATCATTACAAGTCTCAAGTTGCGATCCCAGTTCTGGTTTAACAGTTTCTCCTCCGAAGACCGACACTAAGACCGACACTTGACCCATCCCAAACTGTGATCCTTAACCACGGACACGACTATTCGAATAGATTTAATCTCTGCAGAGGGTGTACTCTTTACCCACGAGTAACGGATTCCTTTAGTCCATCGGGACTAATTCCGTCTACGGCCTTTTAGTTGAAAACACACCTAACTTGCACACACCAGCTTAACTTACGGTGTGCAGGAATCACCCACGACACTTGTCAAGCAAAACTCTAAGTGGGAGGCTACAACCTCGCATAGCATGGGATCAAATTTATATCGCGGCGCTCTAAGGGGTGGCCTCCCCTCTCGGTCTCAACCGGAAACACCCATGCCCCCGGACCAGATGGCATGCCTACCGGTTACAACCGGTATCTTCCACCGTGGCCTCTCTGTACGATGTGTGCTTGAAAGGGGTTGACGACTTACTGAACCGTACCCTACTTGTTGTAGAGCCAAGTGGTAGTACGAAACGAGTATGGGGGTTACTGGAACAAGACTCGATCTATGGTCGACTCAGGAGGTTTAAATATTCCCTGCATGATTAGCATAACGAATATATTTCATCCAACAGATAGAATCACCACTCATCATACCCCTCATGCCATGCCGGACACACTCGTCTCGATGAGGAACTAGGGACAAGCCTGGGTCTACCCAAGACAGAGACTTTCCCGTTTTTCTTCCGGTAGGCACGAAAGGCATACGAGGATGATTATTTTCACAAGCATGTCCATTTCCAACAGCAAGGAAATTTCAAATAAGCATTTATGCAAACGATCACATCACCACATAAAATAACGAGTTCCACGTATTGAGGTGGTGCCATAATCGTGTCAAACAATGCATGCAAAATGTTATGCCAGGGTTCAGAATGCTTGCCTTTAATATGTGGAAAGGCAGGGTGCACTCCAAAACTTTTGAAAGTTTGATTCTCTCTCTCCAAAGTCCTATTTTAAATAAATTTGAATTAACACACAAATTTAAAACAGCACAAAAAGTTGTCTTGAATTTTTTTCAAATAAATCTTAAAATAAACTAGATCAAATTTGAGAGAGGTAGGAAAAGAAATCAATTCATTTGGAGTTATCAGTAAAAAGTTATAGGCAGTCAAAGTCATGGTCAAATCTGGTTTTTAAATAAAACAAAAAGAAAAGAGAAACGGTACACGTTGAAGACGTACTTTGGAATCTATGCTTCCACTTACTCCAGCGTGGACGGCGCGGGGAGTCACTGACAGTGGGTCCAGGTGGCCCACTAGTCAGGTTTGACTAGACGACCACCCTCCTCTTCCTCTGCCCCGAGCGGAGGCGGGACTCCGGCGATGCTCGGCGTGAACGGCGGCAACTGCTCGGGAAAGCGGAGGTCACCCGCGGGCTCAGGGGATCAAGGCGGTCACTCCGGTAGTCGCTACGGTCTCTGGGGTGGACGGAGCTGCCGGCGGCGAGCTTCACAGCGGACGGTGGCCGTCGGGCAAAGTGATTTTTCTCCCGTGGCGAGTCCCGATCAAAATCGAGCAGGGGGTGGATTCACTAGGGGGAGAGGGAGTTCCTGGTGAAGAGAGTGGAGAGGGGGAGGCTCTGGTGGCGCCGGAATGATCGGGGCAGTGGCGGCGGCTGCAGTTGCCGGAGGTGGGGAAGAAGACCTACCCGGGTCGATTGACTGCCACGGAAGAACTAGGGGAGCATGCTGAGGCTGCCTAGGGAACGGAACATGCTCGGGGGCCTCTTTTTATAGCGCCACGAGGTCGGTTTGCGGCCGTGGATAAGTTCGGCGAACCGCCTCCTATGTGGCAGGGCGTCGTGGCAACGAGAGCTAGAGGATCTTGGCGAGAGGATGAGGCTGAGCTGTTCGAGGCAGGTGGCGGCAGTTTAGGCTTGGGCGGCGGCACCGACTGGCGAGATCTTGCCGGACACCGGCGTGCCGCCAAGGGGCTCTGTCGGCGTACCAGGGCTGCTTGGCGTGAAGCGGTGAGAGGGAGAGTGCGTGGCGCGGCTCTGCGGTGCAGGCAAAACCAGGGGCGCGACGTGGCGGCTCGGGCGCGGCACGTGCAAAACGCGTGCTTTGCTCGCGCTCTGGGCGTGCACGACACTCGTTCGACGAAATGCCGGGGCGTCTAAGGTTGCTAGACAGCCACTACAAATCCACAGGACTAGGTTAGAGACATGCAGAAGGCTACTGGACAACTTGGTTTGAGGCAAGGGAAAAGTTCACAACACAAAACCCTCAACCATGCCAAATCTGTTCATGCACGCAGGGTGTTCGACAAAATGCCAGAGGCATCTAGGAAGTACTTGGGGTGGCCAAAACTTCCAGAGTGGGGTCTCTTTAGATGGATGAGAGGGTGGTGAGGTTAGTTTGCCAAAAGGAGAAACTTGCTAGTGCAAGTTTTGCAAAACTTCAATTCTGGACAGGAGGTAAGTGGCATCATTACATGGACCAAAAATGATCCAATGGGTGCATGCTCCTGGACTTAGGGGTTTTGTAGGAAGGGCTACAAGTAGGAAAAGGAATCATGGATAGAGGAGCAACTAAAATGGTGGTTGCTGTACAAATCCTCAAGTTGGACCAGAATGGAAAAGAGGTTGATCCACTCAAATTTTTCAAAGAACAAAGCTGTGTTTTTGCATAAAGTTGAATCATATGCTGCTACTAACATCCCATAATTTTGGTGGAAGCTAGAAAGAAATATTTAAATGGGTTGTAGTGTAAAACTGCTCCCTGGACCGGATTTGAAAATATGATGTAGAGCTCAAAATATCCAAGGAATGAAATATCTTTTTGCATAAAAGTGATTTGGTGACATCACAGGACATCTACAAATTTTGGTGGAATTTTTGAAAGAATTTATAAAAGGGTTGCAGTTGAAAAAGGACCATAAAACCATGGGAAACCATTTTTCAAGAAAATAAAGATTATGGAGATTATTATATAATTAATCCCTCTGATGAAAAGAAAAGATTTTTCTTGAGAGGATAAACAAGTCCAATAACATATTTGAAAAGTTTTCACTGAAGGAAATAACTCCATGATAAAAAGGAAGGAAAAGTTTCAAAAAAATCAAAAGGGAGCCCAGAAAATAATTTTTTTTATTTCCTGGCAAAATTTTAATTAACAAAACAAGGTTAATTTTTTTTGGGGTGTTACAAGGGATGCATAGCAACGAGGGGGAGAGTGCCTACGTACCCTCATAGACCGAAAGCAGAAGTGTTTGATGACGCGGTTGATGTAGTCGAACTTCTTCTAGCTCCGACTAATCAAGCACCGAATGTACGTCACCTCCAAGTTCTGCGCGCGTTCAGTTCGGTGACGTCCCTCGCCTTCTTGATCCAGCAAAGTGTCGAGGTAGTAGATGAGTTCCGTCAGCACAATGGCGTGGTGATGGTGATGGTGAAGTAATCCTCGCAGGGCTTCACCTAAGCACCGCGAAAATATGACCAGGGGTGTAAACTGTGGAGGGGGGCGCCGCACACGGCTAACAATTGATGTTGTGTGTTCTAGGCACCCCCTTCCCACATATATATTGGTGGGAGTGGAGGAGAGGCTGCTAGGGGGTGCCCCAAGTAGGATCCGAATCCTACTTGGGGTTTCCCCAAGTGGCACCCCCTTTCCTATTTCCACCGGAGAAGAAAGGAAGGGGGAAGAAGAGAAGGAAGGGGGGGGGGCAAACCCCCTCTCCCCCTTCTCCTATTATTCCACCTGCCATAGGGGGGGCACCCCTTGTGGGCTGGTGTGCTCCGCTCTCATGGCCCATATGGACCATATATTCGCCCCGGGGGTTCCGGTAACCCCCCGGGTACTCCATAAATACCCGATACATTTTGGAACACTTCCAGTGTCTGAATACTATTGTACTATATATCAATCTTTACTTCTCAACCATTTCGGGACTCCGAACAACATTCGGTCACCAAATCACATAACTCATACAATACAATATCGTCATCAAACGTTAAGCATGCGGACCCTACGAGTTCGAGAACTATGTTGACATGACCGAGACACCTCTTGGTCAATAACCAATAGCGAAACCTTGATGGTCATATCGGCTCCAACATATTCCACGAAGATCTTTATCAGTCGAACCGTTATGACAACATACGTTATTCCCTTTGTCCATCGATATGTTACTTGCCCAAGATTCGATCATCAGTATCATCATACCTAGTTCAATCTTGTTAATGGCAAGTCCCTTTACTCGTTCTGTAATACATTACCTCGTGACCAACTCCTTAGTTGTTTGCTTGCAAGCTTTATGATGTGTATTACCGAGAGGGCCCAGAGATACCTCTTTGATACTCGGAGTGACAAATCCTAATCTCGATCTATGTCAACCCAACAAACACCTTCAGAGATACCTGTAGAGCATCTTTATAATCACCCAGTTATGTTGTGACGTTTGATACACACAAGGTATTCCTCCGGTATCCGGGAGTTGCATAGTCTAATAGTCGAATGAATATGTATTTGACATGAAGAAAGCAATAGCAATAAAACTGAATGATCAATATGATAAGCTAACGGATGGGTCGTGTCCATCACATCATTCTCCTAATGATGTGATCCTGTTATCAAATGACAACTCATGTCCATGGTTAGGAAACCTTAACCATCTTTGATCAACGAGCTAGTCCAGTAGAGGCTCACTAGGGACACAGTGTTTGTCTATGTATTCACACATGTATTTAGGTTTCCGATCAATACAATTCTAGCATGAATAATAAACATTTATCATGAATAAGTAAATATAAAATAAAAACTTTATTATTGCCTCTAGGGCATATTTCCTTCAAACACCCCCATGCCGCCGGTGTATGTTTCACCAAGAGAGATGAAAAAACCTCACAAATCTTCCTTACCCAAGAAACCGGGGAACAAACCAATGAACGACTCATCACCGGCCTCCCTCGGGGAGTACCGCCAGGATAATTAGTACTTTATGTTGGAATTGTCATGGGCTAGGCGACCATATGACCGTTCATGAATTGCGAGCTCATGAATTGTGCGATCTCGCACGAGAAAATGCGCCATCGATATTGTGTGTAGTCCAGTCTCGTATTGACAAATATTATGTTGAAGCCTTCGCGGGTACTTTAGGCTTCACTGGAGCTTATGTAGTGAGCAACATGGGTAAAGTGGACATCTTTGCATATTCCAGAGGCAACCTTATGAACTAGAGCTTCTAACTTTTTGAAGTATCACATTGACATGGAGGTAAAGGAGAGAGGAAGGGAAACTTGGAGGCTTATGTGCTGGTATGGAGAGTCTAATCGAAGTCTTCGGTATAAAACATGGGACACAACACTACAAAAAAATACACTTCCATGATGATACGTGTTTGTCACAGTAGGTCACCTTTTCTGTCATGTATGTACATCCATGACGACTTTATGACAGAATCAAGATAGTCACACCCCTGCTGTCATAGAAGTGTTCCATGACAATACCAAAATTATCATCACGGAAGTGTTCACTTCCATGACGACAAATGACGCATCATGGAAGTGCTTTAGTCAAGGGTAACCAACACATGGCATCCACTGTAACGGGTCGCCCTTAAGCTATCGGGTCCGGTTTTGGATCCGATAACCCGTTAACAGCCTGGACCAATGGCGATTTTCCACGTGTAAAATTGTCATTGGCCGAAGGAAACACGTGGCAGCTCGTCATTGGGTCAGATAGGCGCCTATGATATGTTGACACGTGCGACGGCCCACCATTGTCCCATTTAGCTTACAAAGGCCGGTCCATTTGACTTGGTCAAAAGTTAGCGGGCCAGCCCATGAAAAGCCTGTTAACGGTCTGTTCGCAAATAGCCCATTTTACGGCCCATTAGGGCCTTCCCGAAATTGGCCCAATAGCGTCATGTGGGCGCCGAATATAACACTAGCCCGTTTCACTTTTGGCCCATGTATGGCCCACGTATGGCCCACGACGTCTTTCGGCCCATATGAGGCATTTCGTATCTTTAGGCCCTTTGGTGGCCCACGGTAACTCTAGCCCATAATGTACAGTAAATTTCTTTGTACCCATTAACGGCTCATGATTCACATGGGCCGTTTCTAGCCCGTGTTAGCTTTCGGCCTACTGACGACCCATACGTTCTTGGGCTCCTTTCTGGCCCTTGATTACTTCCGGCCCGTTACTGGCCTGTTCCACTAATGGGCCAAATTCGGCCCGTGGGTAGAATCGACCCGTTTGTGGCCTGTTAACCCATTGCGCCGTTTCCAGCCCGCCCTATATTCTATCCCATTAACGACCTGTTATTGATGTGACAGAATTAAGCCTTTGTTGTCTTCTGGCCTGTTAACGGCCCGTTACCGTGCTGGCCCGATACCAATTATGCATGTTTACGGCCCCTGCAGACCCATTTATCCGACGGCCCGAGGCCCACCGATTCTATAGCCCGTTGGAGGCCCATTTATCCGACGGTCCATAGGAGGCCCATGGATCCTACGGCCTATAGGAGGGTCAAGGTTACCATGGTCCGTATACGGCCCATGATTGTTGCGGCCACTAGCAAATCAGGGAAAAAGAAGACTAGGAAATAAATAAGCCCGAAACTAACACTAGGCAATTAAGGAGATTGCACAGATTACATCCACTGGGCATCAAAGTCCGCCACTAGTGCAAATATAGGGAACACCCTACACTATACAAAAATGGCTTGCTGTTTTCTTCAGCCAGTGGCTGCACGTTAAGAACAAAATTGTATCACAACAATTCAAATTACAACCATAAAACAAAAGGAAGGTTGGCATAAAAGTTAACAGTCAGGCAGATAAATGCACCACCAGAAGTTCAGAAGCTCAGTTCATTTGACCTGACTGTTATGTTTTCATGTTGTATTGTCCGATGGAGCACCATAACCTTCGCCTTCATTTCTCCTAGGCTCCTGAACAACATAGCAAATGTCTGTTAGTCTGGTTTCAAAACCATGCATATCTTGACGACATCGAACAATGGCTGTCCTTGTTTCACAAAGGGACTCTGTTAGGGACTGGACTGGTGTCTGGAGCGCAGATATAACATTGTTTTGAGCTTGCATATCTTGATCATGAGGCAGTTTGAATGAGATTGCCTTAATAACAAACCCAGTATTATGCAGGAACATACTTTTGGCACTATTAGTGGACAGGTACTGACCCACTGCAGCAAGAGGTGACATTGCGGTTATAGTTGCCTCGCCAGCTTCAGAAGGTGGCCGTTCCACCATTTTTTCCATAGCTTGCTAAAAAGTTGAGTTTTACATTAGTAGTACTAGAACAAAAGATATTAAGGAGGCAGCAAAACCAAACAAAATAGCTTTGGTCTATATACAGAACTTATTCTGGTGAACCCATGTAAAATATTAGTTGTATTTTCTTGCAAAGTACATAATAAAACCAGGTTCCAAACATATGACCATGTACCATGGCTAATGTATTGTCTATTTATTCACATTGTATTGACAATTAAGGATAAAGAGACAAAGTTTATAATACGGTAAGCATAGTATGACATTATTCATATCACAAAACAACTGAGAGGCAATTGTAACGTTGTGTGGGAAAGTCCAACACGAAACTAGATTACAGATCAAGATCAAAGGAACATCACTCCTCTCTTTTAAACCTTGTAAGGTGCAATGATACGCTAAGACAATTGTGTATAAAATTGAAAAGAGTAATAGACATTGGCTGCAAACCATGCAGTTCAATGCATAATTCAGAGTAAGTAGTAGTTAAAAGGCATGAGGATTAAGGAGTTACAACAGCGGCTTTGACTGGTGTATTCATGCCCTTTGTCTTGCTGGTGTGACAGTCCTTGAAGATTTCCACAACATTTGGTTCAGGTAATTTTTGGTCCTTGCGGGCTTTCCTCTGCATTTGGAACAAGACAATATAGATATGATAATATGGTACAACAAAAGGAGTGAAACATCAGCTAATTACAAGAGCCTCGCAGTGTGCAATATAGCTATGAGATCCTGTCGTTTGTTGGAACTTCACTTTCGTACGGTTGGCCTTGTTCTTTGAACAGTTCACCTACAAGAAGATAGATTTGTGAGGCACATGCGTAAATAGGAGTTCAACATGTGATCTGATCACATACATATAATGTACCTGATACTTTGGATTAGACCAGTGTTTAACAAGGCCTCTCGAGTCTTCATCCGATATATTTTCCAATGGAGATGTTTGGGCAAGTTCACTGTTAGCCTTGCCTTCAAAGTGAGTTTTCCTCAAGTTATACCGATACTGTCGCAGAGCAGACTTGAAAACATGGGTGCAATCTTGTATGGTTGCATCATCTTGGCTATCCAACTTGAACCTCATCTGTTGAAAATTATGGCAATCTCATTATTAGCAACCTAGAAAGTATGGGACAGAGCAAGATGATATTACTAGTTTCCATACATAACCATACTTACAGATAAATGGTCGAGGAAGGTGTTGAACTGGGTTTTGTCTTTGTCATTCTTGTACTGAATCCATGTTGTGAGGATACATACATGACACCTAACGGCAACCGCTTCCTCTGATACTAACTTGGCTGACTCTGTAGCATCAGGTGGCCTTTTTAAACCTGCCTCAAAACAGATCTCCATTCTTCCTCCTCTAGATTTAGTTAACCTATCGAGCATTATCCCTGATGGTTGCTTCCTCTTGCGCCTAGGTGCTAGTCCAACAATGAACATAGGAAGTGCTAGTGTACATCAAACTGTGAGACTACATATAAAGAAGCATGCAACTATAACTTGACTCCAGCAACTACCTTCTTGTTGCTGAAGCTCACAAAGTTCATCTGATCTTGCCAACTCGTCTTGTGTCAAGAGTGCTTCAGAAGTAGTGTCAGGTGGCAAGGGAGCTTGGGAACATGCTTCTAGCTGAGTTGCCGAATGAGTAACTCGTGCGGATGGTGGTACTATGGAAGGTGTCGCAACAACTAGGGTTGTCTCTGCTTGTTTGGTGGCAACTATTGGTTTCTGTTTGGCTTGTTCTATAGCTCGTGTAGCACGGGATACCCCGTTTGTACAATTTACCGCTGGACTTCGACCTTCTATTGGACCATCAGTACCAGCAGAATCTGCATAATTGTTCCGCTTCCGTTTTCGTGTGTCCTTAGTACTAACACTATCCCCTGTTATTCTACGTCCCTTTCTCTTTCTCTGTGCCATGTTAAGTCAAGCCAACAAGAAAAAGGAATAACAATTTAGTTCTTCAAAACAAATTGATGCGTGATATAGACGAACTAAACTTTGATGTGGAGGATGTAATATGTACGAAAAACAGGACGGCATGAGATAATCAGAACTATGATGTGTAAACTAAGTAGAAGACATTTCACTAAATTAGAAGCAATGCAATGGAAGGTAGACACCATATGAAAGATGCTACAAATATTGCTCTGCCAAGTTAATAGTGTCTCATCATAACTGGCGTTTAAACAAATATGAAGCAGTACAAGAAATAAATCATATGCAAGATGCAAACAACATCACACTACCAAGTTAAAGGTCTCTCATCATTAGTGCCATTGCATATTCACATCATTGCATATTCACAGCTTATGATGTGTAAACTAAGTAGAAGGCATTTCAACAAATTAGAAGCAATGAAAGATATACACCATATGAAAGATGCAAGGAATATCACTCTACCAAGTTAAAACTGGCTTGTCATAAGTGCCATTTCAACAAATTAGAACTATTACAAGCTAGAAAAGAATGCGAGATGTAAGGCAAACACATGATACCAGGATGGAATATGTACGAAAAAAAGGACGACATGGCATATTCACAACTGTTTGTGTAAACTAAGCAGAAGCCATTTCAACAAATAAGAAGCAATGCAAGCTAGACACCATATGCAACATGCAAGACAATATCACACTGCCAAGCTAGAGAAAGCACCTGGGATGCCGGTTTCGCCGGAAGACCGCCATCAGTCCCTGCCTTATTTTTTTCCTCCCTCATTCTTAGTTGTATTGCCTTGTCAAGTCAAACCCGCAAGAAAAATGAATAAAAATTTGCTTTTAAGAACTCATTGATGCAGGATGCTGACGAGCACTACTTTAATGTAAGGCAACCGCATGATAGGACGATTGAATGTCTAAGAAAAAAGGACATCATTGCATATTCACAGCTATGATGTGTGAACTAAGCAAAAGGCATTTCAACAAATTATAAGCAATGAAAGCTAGACACCATATGAAGGATGCAACGAATATCACTCTACCAAGTTAAAACTGTCTCGTCATAAGTGCCATTTCAACAAATTAGAACTAGTACAAGCTAGAAAAGAATGCGAGATGTAACCTATATCACACTCCCAAGTCAAACGTGTCTTATGATAAGCGATTGTTGCAGATTACACAACAGTAGTACTTTGATGTAAGAACATGGTGTGATAGACATATATTGTATGTTCTAGAAACAGGAACACGTGTCTTATTCACAAGTATAATGTGTAAAGTAAGCAGATGGATTCAGCAAAATTAGAAGCAATACAAGCTAGACATCATACATAACATGCAACCACATATAACAGTGCCAAGTTAGAGGGAGCACCTCTGATGATGCACTAGGGGAGACGTGCTCATCATCAACACAACTACGTCGAGTGTCTATGCATGTGTTGTCTTGCAAATCATCTTGGAGGAGTGGAGGAGTAGAATCTGTAGAGGCCCTCCGCTTGGAAGGAGCACCTTTATCTGATGCCTTGCTAATTTCCTTTTGCTTTATTGATTTTGAATTGTTAAGTAAAACCGACAAGAAAAAGCAATAAAATTCACTCTTCAAAACTCATTCGTGCATGATACTGACAATCACTACTTTGATGTAAGGCAAACACATGATATCAGGATAGAATATGTACGAAAAACAGGACGACATGGCATATTCACAACTGTTTGTGTAAACTAAGCAGAAGCAACAAATAAGAAGCAATGCAAGCTAGACACCACATGAAAGATGCAACAAATATGACTCTGCCAAGTTAAAAGAGTCCCATCATAAATGGCATTTCAACAAATTAGAAGCGGCGCATGCTGTAAATCATATGAAAGATGCAACTAAATCACACTTCATATACTAAAGGTGTCTCGTCATATTGATTGATGTGGGATACACAAAAAACAATAGTTTTATGTAAGGACATGCTTAATGGACAGATGTACTATGTACTAAAAACAGGAAGGCATGTCACATTAACAGGTATAATGTATAAACTAAGCAGAATAGCACATGCAATTTAACCAGATTGGAAGTTACAATCTAGACACCATATCCAACATGCAACCACATATCACGCTGCCAAGTTAGAGCAAGCACCTGCGATGCTAGTGTAGGGGAAATGCGGTAATCAACTACAGAGCTACGTTCACTATCTTCATCTAGCCTTGCTGTTTCTAGAGAATCATGTGGGGAGGTCAAGGCTGCATTCTTTAAATGAGGATCTTTTCTCACGATAGTCCTTGGCCTGTTGCCTCATCATAAGTGATTGATGAGGGATACACAAGAACATTAGTTTGATGTAAGAACATGGTTAATAGACAGATGTACTAGTATGTACCAAAAACAGGAAGGCGTGTCATATTCAAAGGTATAATGTGTAAGCTAAGCAGATGCAATTTAACCAAATTGGAAGCAATACAAGCTAGACATCCGGCTGGAGTGGTGAGCATGATCATCTAGGACTTGAGAGCCTGGTGCGAGGTGGGGTGCTTCGCCACCATCATGGCTTTTTATTTGGCTTCCAGGTGATGCCTGTCTGTGCTGGGCTTGTCACTGGCTCGGCCCGTTCCCTAACTAGCTATTTGTCTTCTGGTGCTCCCGAGATGGTGGTTGATGTAAAAATATCTTTCCTTATCTTAATAAAGACCGACTTCGGCCTTTCGAATACAAGCTAGACACCATATGCAACATGCAACCACATATGACACCGTGAAGTTAAAGCAATCACCTGGGATGGTGGTTCACTGCGAGCGAGATCATCAACTCCAGAGCTACGTTTACCGTCTCCATCTGTCAAACATCCAACCCTTAAAGCGAAAACACGTGTCTTGCCTGCCCGTGAAGCAAGCAGGAGCGACTTCTCTCTTTTCTTTTCTTCTTCTGTCAAGGCAAAGTCTGAAATACCCTTGCATAAAAACACAATAGTGAGAGTATGGGTCAAGTGTGTGCAGAACTAGTGCACTGTAAAAGTAGCAGATAGCAGGTGGCTGAAAAATAAATGATAGGAGACATATGATAGCTCTACAACATTGCATGGCAAACAAAATTAGATTCTACTTCGTATGATTTTGTAATATATGAGCACGGGGATGTCTAGGAAATGCAGGTACTCCTCTAGCACACCACCACATGTGGTCCTATCAAAATAACACTTGACTAAAAATAAATAGGTCAGTCGATTTTTTTATGAACCATCCGATCTATAAGGAACGGGCAGATGGCCTTCGTCTACCTCCCACCAGTCACTGCTGACGATCTTTCTCGAACCGCCAGCGACCACCGGCCTAGACCCCTGCCTCCGCCGCCCCCGCCCTCCCCTCGACCTCACACCACCACCGTGCTTGGCGGCGCCTCCCGGCCATCCCTTTTATCCCGACTGACCTCCAGATCGGGCGCCAGCAGCTCCTAGGCCCCACACACCCCTAAGATAAACACCGAGGCGCTGCTTCCCCGGCGTAATAGGCGGACTGGCGCCTATTACACCGGGGAAAGCTTCCTTTAATTGGGAATCAACTGACCAGGAACTAAAATCTAGGGGGGCGACGGACCTCTAGCTAAGGTGAAATAGTATATGAGGAGAAACCTTGTGCATCACGAGTTACTAGGAACATCTAGTATCAGGAAGAAGCGGTCAACTAATGTCTTCTATGGGATGAATACCATGCAAGCAAATACGTAAGATCTGCACGAATAAGGGAAGAGGAGTACCATTTCCAGTTGCCAGTGCTGTGTCCTCCTGATGTCGCGACGATTTTCTTCTTTTTACCGGGGGAACCGATGTTTTGGAGGAGGGCGGAGCCTTGGACGAACCAATGGCCAAATTGTCGACTGTGTTGCGGTGGCTGTCTGCCGGCGGAGGGGAAGCAGATCTGAGGCGACAAAGGACGGTGTAGCGGGAACAACTCCGGTGTGATGGACGGAGGCGAAGTTGGAGCGGCAGCAGTGAGGCGTAGGACAGCGTGGTTGAACTGGCTCTGGTACGAACAGCTCGGCCTCGGCTTCAACTACTAGCCGTGGAGGGTGTTGCGGTTGCGGTTGTGGTGGACGACGATGTAGGGGTATCGGCTCCGGTGTGACGGAGGAGGGCGGCGGTTGATGGGTGGGTTGGGGTGGCGGACAGAGGACGCTGGGATTTCGCGGCAGGTGGAGATGTAGTTTTGGCGCCCACAGAGTACGAATGGGGAATCAGACGGGGGGCGGGGGGGGGGGGGAGGGGCAGGGGGAGCTAATGGATAACCATGTTTTGGTCTGGGACGCGCTTGTTTTTGGTTTTTTTGAAAAGATGGGATGCACTTGTTTGAAATTTGGGGAAAGTACAAACTTTGCCCCCCTCTTAAATTTCAGACATACTGCGGGTACGGGGTAGGATGGTAATCCCAGGTGTCCCAAATATTGGGTGGGAGGGATTTTCATCCGTGCGCATGTGTGCTCAGGCGGCCATTGTGTATGAATGTTTTTCGGAGGCGGTTGCATGGCCTCTAGATGAAGCTACAAACCTACCCCAAATTAGACCTTTGGACGTTGGTTCGGAAGGTTACACGGGTCGGAGTTAGAAAAGTAATTTCCTTCTACTACCAAACATTGGTCTCACGCGGTTTCACGTGAGTTGAGGCTCTTTTGGCGCTTCGTTTGAAATTTTGAAACAGAAGCATTCATGTTTAGAGTACTCTTGAACTTTGAGGATTGACCTAAATAGACAACGTTAAATTTGACCTTGTATGTTTGAAAACCTCATTAAATTATGCGCTTCTTTTTGAAATTTTGACACTTCAAAATCCTATAACTACGATTATTTTGGAATGGAGGAGGTAAATTTGAATCTATTTTGTACACGACTATATATGCTATTATGTACAAAAGCAGATCAAAGATTGGTGCCCCCATAATTTAGGTATGATTTACAAATGCCATGATATCAAATTCAACTAATTGAATGGACTTCATGTTGAATTCAAATTTTTTAGAACACCTTAAGTTGAATTCAAATGTATGCTAGTTCATAGCTAGCTATTTATAATGTTCATTGTGTAACTTTTGTATGTATAATGTGCTTTACACACACAACATGAACTATACTCACGTTTATATTCGATTGCTAAAGCGATGCATTGTCTGGAGTTCAAAATACTAACTATGTGGATCAATTATGTCAAATAATAACATAGACATGCTCAAATTCGATAAAATATAGATGTCGGATGGATCAATGACCATTCCTTACGCGAATTGCAAATATCATGATCCCATCCTAATATTTGGATACAATTTATATTTTTAATCAATGTGTACATCAGTCTTTTACGTGTAGTTTCACTCTCCATCGGTGATCTCTCACACATGCTCACACACTCTCTCCCGAGGTGTCTTTCTCCCATACATGCTCTCGATATAACCCTCCCTCCCTCTCGTAACCATTTACGATTGTTTTCACTAACCTTTATCACAATCACTCTTCCTATCACAAGCATACACACACACACACAATCCCCATTGACCCTTACTATATGCATAGACCTGCCTACGTGTCTCCCGTACGCACATTATCTTTAGGCCTGTCTCTCACGCATTGTCTCCACCTCTCTTCCTAATCGATGAGTATGATTCTAGCAGAGCATTCTGTAGGATGCCCCTTAAAGTTAGGTTGGATGAATGGTAATATCAGAGAGAAGGGGTTACCTTAGTTTGAGGACCTAGAGTTACAAATCCTAGCCGGCTTTGTCAGTGGACACATAGTCCTCCATGGGTCTCCCTAATTGCGGTACGGGCCGACCAATGTGGCGCAGGACGGAACCGAACCAAGGGCCTCACCTCGGCCCACCAGACCTCATGCGGTAACACACCCTCTACCCCCAGGTCTCGTTATCTTCTCACACCCACACATACCAACACAGACACCACACAAAAAAATCTCCTCGTGCCTCTATCTCCTTCCCCTTGCATATACACACTCAAGGGCATCTCTCGCCATGACATCATATTCGTCTCTCTCTCTAGACTTCTCTCATTTCTCGTGCTATCTCTCCCACCCCCACGTCGGCCCCTCTATCCATGCCTCTCTCGAATACGTAATACACACACATACCTCTCTAGGCCCTACCAAATACATCAACTACACATTCACACATGTTACATCACGTACCCCATTGATATAAAAAGCCCTCTCTTCACGTTTATTTCGCATACAACATTCCTTTTGAATAAAGTGCGGCCAAAAAAATATTTTAGAATTTCTACATATATACAACATTACAAAGTTATATGGAGGAGTATGAACGTTAATTTGCATTGCATGGTGCCCACAATGATATTTATTCTGCACTGTGAATTTCTGTACTATATATAAAGTTAGTCATAATAAAGAGAAACGAAGAGCATCTCTCTCTCTCTCTCCATCGCATACACCCCCTCTACGCCCCTTTCATGTACGCACACAAACTATCTCCAGGTCCTCTAAAAGTACGCCCCCGGCACATTCACGCATGTTTCATCTCTCTCTCGCGATATATATAGTGACGATCAATGTATTTGAAGCGGAAGCACGATACAGACATTGGACTTCAGAATCCACTTATTACGGTCACCATTTATGTTTTGTGGTTATTATACAGTCAGGAGCTCACCGTACAGCTCTGTATTTGCTCAAGACACGACTAGTTGACTAGTTAAACGCTCCACGTGGCACCTCTAGTGTTGCATCACATTATCTCACTATCATTGGGCCCACCCTTCGGCGTGTATCTACTCTACACTCTTATAAAAAAACCGAGTTGGTGATGATGGTGTGCCTGCCGTCCTGCAATATAGGCCGTCCGATTTATATCTGATGGATAGGAAGGAAACTATGGCAATTTTGCAAAAAGGTACCCACACACATCTCCACATTTGCAAATAAGGCCTTCCCTCGTTCATCCTTTTCTCTCACAAGATAAACTACTCATACAAATGCATCTTGATGTTATGTGCAACACACGGGCATCTTGCTAGTAAGAATGAAAACAAACGATTAAAAAAATATTGGACGGTGGTTCAAAGTCATGATCGCGGGCACAACGGACAAGGTTGCCTTGTATTGGTATGCTGAGCCGTCTATTTTAACACACAGGAGATGGTTTGGTGATTATACACACGCGCGCGCATGCACACGAACTACACGCAACACTCAGACGAACACATGCAGCCACGCACGCACGCAACACTCACACGTACACACGCAGCCATGCGTGCGCACACGCATGCATGCACACATCACATGACCAACACACACTCTCACGCTCAAGTGCTCAACCTACACGTGCATGCGCACACATCAGGCCCTGACAGACACATACACAACCAGGTGGTTCCCGCGCACGGGTTGGAGTCTTGTCGCGCCTGCATAAATTTGTGTTTATCTGACCTTTTTCCTATGCGAACTGACAGGTGGGACCCACAAGGAACGTGGTCAATTTAACTAGTCAACATAGTGCCACACAGACTATTTGGCCAGTCAAAGGGTGCAATCCGATGCTGAACGGTGAGCAAGTGACCATATAATCACCGCAAAACATATATAGTGACCGTAATGAGCGTATTCTGAAGTCCGATGACCGTATTACGCTTTTATCTTTGTAGGCCCTCCAAAAATACATCTCTACACATTCTCATATGTTACATCTAACAACTATGCAATATAGCACTACTACTACACACTCTAACACAATAAATCATATGTGTTTTTAGTTTTACTAGATCTCATATTGTTCCTTAATTATTTAGTTTGCATAAATTAAATTGCCTCTGAAATGTATATCCAGTATCATCTACCGCGCGGGAAAAATCCCGCCCTTTCCTGTTTAATCAGGTTTGTATCGATGGATCGCGCGAAACATCAAAACTATAGTAGTACTACAGTACAACTGACAGTTCACTGGGCCGCCATGTTGTGTACTCCTCCGTCGTAAGAGCGGAGTGCTCACTTTCATAAATGTTCTAGTCCCTTTCTCCGACATGTGGGACATCAAGCTACCGGGTCCACGTGCCATACCGAAATAAAGTGCAGAGCAGCAAGGGTGAAGCACCCCAGTCATGGCGTCGGCGTAGTAATGAGCAATGAGGCGTCAAATCACAAAGCTGCACCTTTCCCACAGTTAAGTTGGAGGGATGAAGTAATAATGCTAAAAAAGAAGTTGGAGGGACGAAGCAACCATCATTTCAGTCATTGCTGAATCCTCTTCTCCCTCGTGTTCTTCAAGTTAACCACGTGTTGCTTCTGCCGTTGTTCTGCCTCATGCGGGATGCGGATCGACTTGGTAAAGCACTGACACGTGGGACCGCATGTTAGCAAACCGCCAACCCAACGTCCTCTAAAAATAAGAAACCTCCCCCGCCATCCGCGCGGCAAAATCACTTCCTTTTCACTAATCTTGATACTATAATTTTTTAGATCAATATAATTGAGATTTGTATAGATAGTACACAGGAGTAAAACCAAGTGGTACGGTTAAGGGCATCTACAATGTGTAGCCAAATGTGAAAATAGCTTTTGGCATCGGTGGGAACCATTGTGGAAGGTTCTTCCAAAGCCAAAAAGATGGAACCGAAGCTCCCTAATTGATTGATTGAAGGAATAGAAAAATGCAACGTCTCTCCTCTTTCTCCCGTGCTTGGACGCATGTATAGAATAGAGCACAAAGTCTACTCCCCTGTCCCTTTTATCACAAATCACAGAGCAGTGAGGCATCAAATCACAAAGCACGGACGAAGCAACCATCATTTCACTCTTCGCTGAATCTGCTTCTCCATTGTCTTCTTTGAGAAACCACCTCACCGCACTAAGCTAGACAGACGACACTATTGTGTAGTACTAGTACATTTATGCGTCCTTTGGTTCAATGGACTTCCTGGATGCAAATAAGGCAGTTGTCTCGGCTTGCAGGCGGCACTTGCGAACAACTTATCGTGGTCTCCCTCAATGGTGTTCTCTGTCGAACGCACTTCGCCAAACCACAACGTTCGAGATATCGTCGACATCACCGCATGAGGAAGGAAGTCAAATAGTTACTACCTCCATTTTTTGTACACAAGGCCAGTATATCAAAATTACAATTTGCAGAAGGCCACTAACACTAATCGAGGCAAAATTGATGGGGTTTGACTCGTACTAGCAACCAAGGACATTAATATACCCTTGCATGCATGCAGAAGTGAGAAAGTTGGTTTGCATGGCGCTGCATTAATCAAGCGATGAGGAGTGATATGATTAGCTCTTTGGGCGTTGGAGAAAAAATACGCAATAATTGACACATGAAACAAGGATTTGTATCGATCAATCCCGCGAAGGAAAACCCCGCCTTTCTTTTTTAACACAAGTAGTACTCCTACATAAGTAGTATTTGTATCCTATTTGGGTCTAGGCCTTGCATTGCCATACTTCGCCACACGTTTTTGCCAAGCTTACCTAAAGTTTTCAAAATGAAAAGGAGGTACACTTACATTTATCCGCAGTCACCGCACCCTCACCGATCGCTCCTGCACGCCTCAAACCCAACCAAGGGAATGTACCTTCACTGACACGTGCTACCGCATGTGATCAAACCAAACTCAGCCATCCTACTCCCTCCTTCCATTTATATAGGGCCTAATGCGTTTTTCAAAACCGCCTTTGACTATTGACAAGATTAATAGTACATGAGATGTATAATGTGAAAATTATATCATTAGAAGCTCCTTTCACATACAAATTTGACCGTATGCTTTGTGTAAGTTGCATGTCATATATTATTACTCTAACATTTGATCAAAGTTAGCTTGTGTAAGTTGCATGTCATATATTATTACTCTAACATTTGGTCAAAGTTAGCCTTGAAAAACGCACTAGGCCCTATATAGATGGAAGGAGGGAGTACCACTGACACATAATTTTCGTTCATACAGTATGTTTATCCAACCGCATGTTGGGGAAGATCCATACGACCCTTGCGGTGGTCTGTTGGGGAAGAAGAAGAGGTGAGGAAGAAGGGTTAGGAGACTTAGGATATTCATCCAAGCGCCTGAAATGGTCGACTGGCCCAAATGATGGAAGTCAGGCGACTTGCATAAATATATGTTTTTACACAACAAAAGATCCCTAAAAACAACAACATAAAGAAAAACTACCACTGCTCGCGGAGCGAGACAGCCTCGTCGTCTTTGGCTGCCGGCACGAACCCGCCTTAGCTGCCGATGTGTGTCTCCGCACCGTGGTTGTCCTCGGCCTCTAGCGACTCGTTCATGCGGACCATGCAGGCGCTCTGCATGGACAAGAGCACCGCCCAATTCAAGTCTAGGACGTCCGGTTCCGCCTGCACGAGGGCCTCGATGGCAGCGACATTCGTGCGCTCCGCATCGAGTTGAGCGTCCGTCGCCCGGTTCAAGTCTAGGACGTCCGGTTCCCCCTGCAGGAGGGCCTCGATGGCAGCGGCATCTGCGTGCTCCGCGTCTAGTTGAGCCTCCGCTGCCCGGTTCAAGTCCAGGACGTCCGGTTCCGCCCGCTGGAGGGCCTCGATGGCAGCGGCATCCGCGTCAAGTTGAGCCTCCGCCGCCCGGTTCACATCCATGACATCCGGTTCCTCCTGCAGGAGAGCCTCAATGGCAGCGGCATGCGCGTGCTCCACGTCGAGTTGAGCCTCCGCCTCCCGGTCCTCCTTTAGTATCACCTGGTTGAACCGTTGGTCCGCCTGCACCATGGGGGACCCGGACGCCGACACGAAGTCGATGTCCATCGTCTCATACTCATCGGGGGCCTTCAGCGCCGCGACCTCCGCCATGAACATTGGATCGGCTTCCTCCTCCTTGGAGCTTGGCTCCCGAGAACTCGGGGATTGGCCCGCCGCAAAGCGAGCTTGGGAATGGCGGAGGTCTGTGGCGCCGACTGCCTCCATGATTTCTACGCGGCGCTCCGATGTCAGCATCTTGTAGTACGTGATCTTGCGGCGCACCATGGCTTTCCGGCGAACTAGGGGATGCTTGATGCGCGCTAGGGGATCGAAAGGTGGGGGAATGGGCTCGAGAGGAGGTGTGGTTTTGGGGTAGTGGCTGGCATAGGCCGAGCAGCGAAGGTTCTGGTGTGAATAGTGGTTCCGGTGACGACCGGTCAATCGGTTTTGACTGTACATCGCTCTTGTCGCGTTCGCGTTGCACCCCGATCGACACGCTAGACCCTCCATGTTGCTCACCGAATGGAACTTGCTTCATCTTGCATTTTCGCTCGCTTGTGGGACTGCAGTTGAGAGCAAACCGACGTCCCTCCCCCTCCCCCGCCTACGTCATATTTATACTACTACTTCCTCCATTTTATGCGGAGTAAATAAAAACAAAGGGAGTATACTACGGATGAGGATCCCTTGACATGGCCGAACCCATTGAGTAACTAACATGCGGGGCCTAGCAAGCATGGTGCCCGCCAGTCAGTGACCGAAAGGCAGGGTAAGGCAGGGATACCTACGTCAGAGGATCCACTTCCACTACTACTCCCTCCTTCCATCTATATAGTGCCTAATGCGTTTTTCGAGGCTAACTTTGACCAAATGTTAGAGTAATAATATATGACATGCAACTTACACAAAGCATACGGTCAAATTCGTATGTGAAAGGAGCTTCCAATGATACAATTTTCACATTATACATCTCATGTACTATTAATCTTGTCAATAGTCAAAGGCGGTTTTAAAAACGCATTAGAGCATGGTTATGTAGCCAACTGTTGGCTATAAAGAGATGCCACCTCACTTAGAGCCATCATAAAAAATACTCATATAATAGGTTGGCTCTTAGAATGGCTATTAGGTTGTCTCTAAGCATTTAAAATTTGCATGAGCAACGTATATGATTGGAAGAGAGTTGCATACTAGGCCTTATTAGACTTGCTCTTAGGCCCTATATAAATGGAAGGAGGGAGTACTATGAGCACTACATACTCTACTACAGATGTTGTCAGTACTCCACTAGTACTATTGGACATGGAGCTTAAAAAAAGTTACTATTGGACTGGCTATACGTGGCGAAATCCTAGTAGGAAGAGCATGCGCGAGAACAAGCACATTCACGTGTTTGAAAACAAATTGGAAATCATCTCTGTTTGAATACAAATCTAGGAGTATGTACTAATCTAATAATATTGATTGGGCGTTGTTGAATGTTGATACTTTTTCTGTAAGTTTGATCAAAGTAGAGATACTTTGACTATACATAAAACTTATATGTAAACTAGAAAGGGTCGGAGGGAGTATATTGTACGTTCAAAAACGAAACGAACAGTGAATACCCTTTATATATGATTTGTGGATGCTATGATCACCGGTTCAAAATTTTGAATCCGCCTTAGGTACCACACATGCACCCACTCGTTCTCTCTCGGTTTCATCTCGGGGTGGGTACAATACGTTTGTTTAGCTTATGAACATACAATATACTCCCTCTGATCCCCACAGACCCCCCGGGTCATTTCTATCATAGAAACAGACCAAACCTTTATCTCCTTGCACGACACTCAATTGATCTCTCAACATCAATCGATCTCGTCAAGATGTGTCGGGGCATGAACCGAATGGGATGTCAAAACTAAGATGGGAAGGGACACGTAGTGTAGGCGAAGTGAAACTTTAAACGAACCGTTTGTTTGTCTGCATGTCGGACAAATTACAACATTGGAAATACAAGCATAGTCTAGTCCCACAAGCGAATGATACTCGGCGTAATGTTCAAATGAGGCATGCGGGAGGATGGACTCGACCGGAGGGCGGCATGATCTATGTAGAAGAGGGTTGGAGAGGAATGAGAAATAAGCAACCCCACATGATTATACTTGAACGGCTCAAATAAACAATAGTTGTCTCGTTTTCCCTTCCATCTTGGTCATGGAGTAAGATACTCAATTCGTTTTTATTTACTCTGCATATTGTTTGACTGAAGTCAAACTTCATAAAATTTGACCAAATTTATAGAAAAAATATGAACATTTACAATAGCAAATCTATATGATGTGAAAGTATGTTCAATAATGAATCTAATGGTATTGATATGTTATTGTATATGTTATTATTTCTGTCTATAAACTTTGTCAAAGTTTACAAAGTTTGACTTTGAGCAAAGCTAAAACGCGGAGTAAATAAAAACAGAGGGAGTACGCAGGGACTAGTATAGTTACTACTGCTGGAACATGGTAAGTTGGACCCCTAAACACGGAGCACTGACGCTCGAATTTGGCCAGGAAAATAGGTAAACCGACATGTGGGGCACACCAGTCGGGACGACATGACACAGACTAGTCCAATGGAGGAGCTGGCCCACGACCTCCTCGCCACCGGCAACCGTTCATGTGGGTCGTGGGGGCCAGCAACGTGGCGCAGCTCCCGCACCACCTCTAGACACGGCGACCGCGGTGAGCGACATGCTCATCGTCGCTGGACACGGTCGGCTTTAGTGTGCCGAGGGTGGTGCTAGCGCAGTGGCACGACTAGCAAATCAACACCCGGCTCGTCGAGGACGCACGGGGCGCCGAAGCGCGCGTGCGCCGCGACGCGTCCGCGGAGTGGTGTAGCGCGGCCAACTACATCCCCAGTACCTGAGACCATGCCGGGTCATCTTACTTTTTCAGTGACATGTGGGGATCGTATGTGAGCAAAGGGCATCTCCAACATTGCCACGACCGCAGCTGACTACCCTGGCACACCAAAAACCCTCATCCCTCGTGCTGTCGCACGGTGCTTTCCCAGCCAGCGCTAGCTACCCGCATTCATGCCGTCCGTCCGTATGCCGTCATTAAGAGGCTCGGTGCCCGAGGAACCAACTCCGGCGACTTAATGACGCACCCGGACGCTTGGCCTCACCGGAATGCGCTACTTAAAGCGACAACACCCAGCTAAACTCCACACCATAGCGCATTGTCCTGCTACCTAGCACCACATCCGCCGTGACCACGAGCGCGAACACTCTGCGGGAGAGCTTGTCTTCGGGGATGAAGCTCGAGGTCCCCGTCCTCCCTCAAGTCGCCGCTCACGATGCAATAGCGGCATAGCCGGACGCGGACGCGACCGCACAAGCAGTGGCCACGCTGGCGGCCGACAACGGGAGCCACCGTCAGCCACACGTCCTACTTGCCACCATCCAACGTCCGGCACCGCTGAGGTCGGGGACTCCTCTGAGGATGAGTAGGGCAGGGGAGGCGGTAGGGCATGGTGTGCCAATTGGCCGGTCCGTCTCTCATGTTCTACTCTTCCTCGCCGGAGACCGCACCTTCACTTCAAGGGTCTTGAACCCCGCCCCCGTACATGGAGATCGCAGATGGAGGACGTCGGTCGCCACCATAGAAGAGGGTTAGGGTCGGGTTTCTTTTATTTTTCTGTCCTATAAAAGTTCAAAATGTAATGAAAATCTGTCGTGTTTGCATTAATCTCGTCCAGTGTATATGAACTTTCACAATAATAGTAAGATATATTGTAGGAGTATATGGAATGATGATTCGTTTTTGTGTGTATAAACTAATAAGGTTGACCCAAGATAAAGCTAACATGCGAAGTAAATAAACACATAGGGTCTACATACACAATTTATCTTAGGCACTCCAATAGTATGTCCAGTACACATTCACGCATTTCACATCTTTCTACATCTACGGGAACCTACGAAAGGGTTAACGTAAATTGCCTCTCTCTCTCTCTCTCCCCTTGATTTTGATGGTGGTGGGCCCCTCCCTCCCCCCAATCTACAATCAACAGCTCACACATTTCACATTACGTTAATTACGTAACTAGGATTACGTAGGTGTAGCATTACTCGTCCTAAAAAAACAACTAAGCCAACCTCACAGCATATCGCGCGGGAAAAGACCCGGCCGCACCGTTTTAGTCGGGATTACTGTATTACTAGTAGTAGTACCGATGGATCGTGGGAAGAACCAAGTTTTTTTAGGGGGCGAAGCACCAAGTTTAAAAGGAAAAAAGGCGGTACACTCACAGCACCCCTGTCGCGGTCGGATTGCACCCCACACATGGTCGGTCCTGCACACGGCTCACGCAAATGGAACACGCTTCGGCTTGCCTCTTCACTGACACATGGGACTGCACTTGGAGAAACCGACCATGCGCCAAACTCCACCCGCCCACCGCACGAAACCCCCCCCCCCAAAAAAAAATTCCCCCCAAATCCCAAATTCAACCGCCCTTCGGCCAACTAGCCAATAATATTCCCCAAACCCCCCTCCCCCCGGCCCCCTCCACTCCATTCGCTCCTCTAAAGCTGCCCTCCCCGCCGTGCCGATACGTCGGCGCCGCGGTTCGTCGAGGGGACGCACGGAGATCCTCTCGCTCCCACAGTACGCTCTCGTAGACTGCCGTCCTCTAGCTGCGCCGCCACCGCTGGCGATGTTCTTGTGGAGACGCACGGCGGCCAGCGCCGCCACTGCTAGCGACATTCATGTGGAGACGCACAGCGGCCAGCTTCTCCCACGGTACGCACATTCTAGACTGAGGCTCCGTGCATGTCGGTGTAGCGCTGAATGTTAGCTGATAGACGTTGTTAATCTCACTATTTGCTGAAGTAGTTTACAGTCAATATGCTCTGCTTAAGAAGCTTCCTTGCCCTGTTCTGCACTCAATCTGCTTAGCTGAGATGGCATGCCAAGCCCGATTAGTTGCTAACATATCCTGCCATATATTTATTGTGACGTAGATTGCCATGGTCTAGTAGCCAATCTGTTAGGTGAAATAGCTCTACACCGTTCTATACTTGATCTTTGTTGCTAAGATGGCCTTCAATAGTTCGATGGTTGTGTGCTCGGCCTCATTGACTGCTGAAACAGCGTGCCATAATTTAGCACCTAAATCTGTTTGTTGAATTAGTTTTACATATATTTCGTTACTTAGATCTGCTTGTCCAAATATCTTGCCATAGCTTTAGACATCGACCTAGGTATTTTTTATGGACTTCATAGAAAAGCATATATGTTTTTCCTATAATATCTAGTAGAAGAACTAATTTGTATGTCTAACAGATAGACATGACTTGGATAACTTCTGCTCAAAGATTCTCCGCTGCATATGTCGAGGGGGTTGAAAACTTCATGAACTTTATGAGAGCTGAGTACGGTGGTCCGAAATCAGATGTGCTCTGCCCATGCAGCAGTTGTATGAATTCAGTTACAAGACCCTAGTGAACTATGCAAAATCATCTACACTTGTATGGGATGTCGGTCACATATACTAGGTTGGTTCATCATGGTGAAGCTATGAACATCAATGTTACTGACTATGTGGAAGCAGCAGATCACCATCTTGATTTGCCTGATGCTCAGGTGGAAGAGGAGGAGGAGGAGGTGGTGGTGGCGGAGCCAGTGAGTTTGACCAACATTGAAAACAATGCTATGAAATGCTTGTGCAGTTCGTGAACTTTCACCTGCAGAAGAAAAACGGTGGGCCCGCATGTTGGAACAATGCAACGTGGCTGTCACCCGAAATAAAATAAGCTGTCAGTATTCTCAGCTATGGTCACCTTTCTTCAGGTGAATACATCTGAGTGGGTGACCAACAAATCATTCGATGTGATGTTGGCTGCTTTCCGCAAATCTTTCCCAGATGCGTCTGAGCTGCCACACACCTACAGTAAAATGAAGAATTTCCTTCATGTGGTTGGAATTGGATATGATATGATCCATGTTTGTAAGAATAATTGTGTTCTGTTCTGGAAGGATTATGCCAACTTAAGTGAATTCCCAAAATGCAAATCATCAAGATGGAAAGATGGCGATGCTGTGAAGAGGATTCCTCATAATGTTTTGAGACATTTTCCAATTATACCAAGATTGCAGAGGTTGTTTTATGATGCTAAAATAAGAGAGGATGTACTGTGGCATTCTAGGAACTAGGAGTACAGAGATCAAAATGTAATGAACCATCCATCTCATGGTAGTGACTGGAAAAGCTTCAATCAGAAACACAAAAAGTTTGTTCTTGACCGAGAAACATTAGACTTGGCTTAGCTTGGATGGATTTAACCCATTTGGACACCAGGCGCCACATATAGCATGTGGCCAGTGCTTATTATCCCTTACAACATGCCTCCAAATGTCTGCACCAAAGAATCAAACTACATGATGGCCTTGCTCATCCCAGGTCCAAAAAGTCCTGGAAAGGATTTTTATTTATTCATGGAGCCTCTTCTAGAGGAACTTCAATAGCTATGAGGGGTGTTCTCACTCGAGAACTATACAGCAGCCCACCAGCTGATTTTTTTCTGTGTGCTGTTATAATTTGGTGCATCCAAGATTATCCGGCTTTGGGCACTATGTCAGGGAGAACGACACATGGTTACAATGCATGTGTTCACTATGACAGGAATCCGCTGTCATACGCAATATTTAGCAAGATTTGTTACATTGGACACCGCCGTTTCCTTGCCAAGGACAAGCCGCGTCCTACAAAATACCGAAGACATGTGTACAATGCAAAGCATGAATACCGTGATGCGCCAAAGAGGCTCACCACCGATGAGTTGCAAGTAGAATTAGAGAAGGTCAAGCATATTACACCAGGAAACCATCCTGATAATGGTAGCGGGAAAAGGAAGCGTGGCAAGGCAGAAGAGAGATTATTGTTACCCACAGGTCCACTTTTTGGGACTTGGAGTATTGGAAAGATTTGGATCTGCGGCATAATCTTGATGTGATGCACATCGAGAAAAATATATGTGACAACATTATCGGCACACTTCTTAATATTGAAGGCAAGACGAAAGATACCTTAAAATCTAGGATTTATTTGACACACACAGGTATCGAGAAAAGGATTTGCGGTGCAAGATGAAGGTAAACCATGGGATATGGCACCGGTATGTATGCGACTTGGACAAGATAAAAAGAAAAGAACTCTGCGAGGTCCTATCACATGTGAGATTCCCACATGGATTTGCTTCCAACCCTGAAAGGAGAGTCAGTGTAGATGGAAACAAGGTACATGGGTTGAAAACTCATGACTGCCACGTCCTACTTCAAACAGTTTTACCTGTTATCTTAGAGGATTGGGCATACGACTTATCTGAGAAGTTGCGAGTTGGGACAATTCTTGAGGAACTCTGCGGTAGAAATATCAGGATAAATGCTTTGGAGCGTCTTAGAGACAAGATACCAACTATCCTATGCGACCTTGAGAAGATATATCCTCCGACCTTCTTTGATGTGATGGTGCATTTTGTTGTTCATCTACACGATGAGGCACTACTTAGAGGTCGATAGTATGGCTGGATGTACCCTATTGAAAGGCGGCTAGGCACTTTCAAGGGCTATGTTAGGAAACGAGCTAGACACGAGGGTTCCATTGCGAGAGGCCTACATTGCTCTGAAGCGTTGACATTACGCTCAAAATACATTGAAACGGTGACCAGCTTAGCAAAGAGGTGGGTGAAGACAATCTCGGGCTCAATGTTTTCAATTGTTACATTCGAGATTCTGAGGGAAGAGTCGACAAGACGACAAACCTAAAGATTTGGACAAAATGGTTTGGTATATGTTGAATAACTGTCCTGAGATACTACCTTATATCAACTAAGTGCTAAGTACTGCAGCTTATACATCGTAATCTACTAAAATTGCAGCATATTCTTATATATTTAGATGTTTGACGCGATCACTATCTTGTGCAACATCTACAAAAAGGAGTTACTGCCACAAAATCCAAGAAACATTGACAAACTAGTCATGGCAGGATTTGCAAAATGGTTCAAGAGCCATGTAAGCTTTTGAATTGCAGTGTCATTTTTTTAATATATTGAGTACATAAGATGATCAGCTTGTCTATTTTCTAACCATAGGTTAAGAAGATGCGAGAGGATGGGCAGGCAGTTGATGATGCCCTTTACGCACTAGTAATGGGTCTTGATACTCGGGTAAGACATTATGAATCTTGCGTTGTTGGAGATGTGCGCTACAACACCCTTACACTGACGAAGGAAGGAAGACACAAAAGCAGTGCCATCATGAGCACAGAATCGTCTGACGAGAGACAACTGAAATGTATGATAACATAACAGACATTGTTCAGTTGCAGTATATCTCCAGTTTCGAGGTTCATCGGTGTGTGATTCTATTGTGATGTCGTTGGTATAACCCGTTTTCTAGGATCGCAAAACCCAGAGCTGATGATTATTTCGAATCCATCAATGTCAAGGCGGCGTACCAGACCAATGAGCCTTTTAGTGTGGCAAATCAAGCAACACATATATTTTTCTTGGAAGACACATTTGCACGTAGCAATGACTGGAGAGTATTGCAAAGGTTTGAGCAGAGAAATTCGTTTAATGAAGTTGCACAACAAGATGATGCTTACACCGCTCTTGATGTACAAGATTCCACAGATGTACCTAATATCTTTGAGAACCATCACGTCAATGACGCTGGCGAAAAGATTGCATGTCGGGTTGTGGACATACAAGAGTTGATCAAGAAGAAGCCAACGTTTGAGGACATTGAGGATGAATAAGAAGAAGACACTGTGGGGAATTACGATTCAGACTAATACACGTGGCGAAGATGTTGACGCTGCTGCTGCGGATGATGATTAGATTGCTTTTGTCGTATTTGCTTGTCAAAAGACGTTTTTAATCTACTATGTGAAATTGTGTTTGCTATGACAACTGAAACCTTATGAACTTGTTGTTTAGTATTTTGCTGTGAGAACATCACTTATTATGTATGTTTATTTGTGTTTGGTAATTGTATGACGACTAAAACATGATGACATTGTTGTTTAGTTGTACTCATATTTGGTTGTGAAACTTGAATTTGATGGCATAGTTTTTTGTTGGACTGCAATTTGCTCGACACCTTCGAATGGGAACAAAGATGACCCGACAGGGCCTCTGCTAATTTATTTATCAGCAAAAGGGCCTCTGCTATTTATTTATTTATGAGCAAAAGGGGATACCCCCGATTTCCGTTAATAGAAATCATTAGATGTTCACAACACTAGGCCCAGCCTGCTAAACAGGTTTCATTCATTACTAGTTCTAGCAAAGTGCTCATGTCATAGCCACTGAATACATCACAAGTGCTACATACAATGCAAATAAAGAGACAATCATCCTACAGAGCACATCGATTTTGCCCATTATCTTCACAAGCGCTTTCATATCCTCATTGTTGTCAAGGCCGTTCAGTAGCTGTTGCTTGGCCATGATCAGAGAAACTGCATCTTTAACCTTCTGCTCTGCATCTTCCTCTTATGACGTTCCTTCAGTTACTTGTCCAACACCACAACCTGCTTGTATTGGGATTCCTCTACTAACCAAATAATCAGCGTAGTTGCATTCCCCCACATCAGCAACTTCCCAGAAATACAAATCACTCGAATCTTCCCTTTTCTGCACGAATCAAATTGGAAGATCATCAACCAAACTATTAAAAAAATCAGCATCTGAAAGCAGCAGAACAACACTTAAACATATTATTACCCCATGATTCGGGCCTTTGTAGAAGACTTGACCAGGGTAGAGGATTGTGGTTGAGACGCGACAGATGACTCTGCGTGATTTGCAGCAATGGCACCACACCAACGGCAGCGGGTTGCGATGAGCAACCGGCTGCGGTGCGTGTGCCGGCGGGGGTGTGATGAGACCCACAGGCGATGGTACGTGTGGCGACTTGGCACATATCTGGTTGTTGCCTGCTGAAGAGCAGGTGGACGAGCAGCCAGCGGACATGGTTGCTGCGGCCATAGTTTCTGATGCTAGGCAGAGTAAGTAGAGAAGAGGAGAAGCGAATGTTGGGTATGTTAGTTTCATTACTTGCAGAGTAGCATAGAACCATATATAGTCATAGTCTAGGTTTGGATTCGAACCAGCTACAGGAGCACGTCTCTCTTTTTTCTAAAACTCAGCACTGTTTGTTTACTGGTACACTAGCTTGTTCTGTACGCCTTCTCACGTCTTTGATTTTCTTTTTTTTTTGCGAGGAAGGAAGGAGGACAAAATTGAGAGTTCCTCGGACTCGAACCCAAGACCTCTCAGTTGAAAACCAAGGGTGCTAGTCACTTATTTGGCGACGTTCCCTGGGAGGAGGACGGCAGACAAATGCATTTTGCTCACAGTTTTAGTTGCGACGCAAGATCGAACGGTCGGAGTTTCAGGAATATTATCTGGCGAACGAGCCCAATTTTTCTTTTCTTCCTATATATAAAAAAGTATGCTACTTGGTGTCGGCTTAGTCAATAAATGATTGTGCCAACCTTGACCATTGGATTGACATGCAACGTCTGTCGTGTTTCTTCAGTCTCTTCTTCCTCCAGCCGCCAAAGCCAAACCAGCGCCGGCGGGACCACCTGCTCCCGCCTACGATGGCTGGCTGTGCTACCGCGCATGCATCATGGCCACATTGCACCCTAAAAATCCATGCATCTTCCCCGGCTCCTGTTCGTTCCCATCTGAGGCCTCACCAACGTCCTCCGCCTTGGTTTACTAACCGCGGCGCCGCCCTCCGGTGTTGTCAACATGGTCAACAACCGAGAGAATAAGGAGATGAGTGTACATGGTGAGGATGACAGTAGGGACCCAGCAGCGCGTGCAGTAAATTGTTTTTTTGGGACGGAGAAGGGTATACACTGGGTTATATGGGAGCTGTGGCCCATCTAGCCCAGGCTTTTATTTCATATGTTTACCACATGACCAACCCTATTTGTTTATTTCCTTTCTGAAAATGGCTAGCCCGACTATTTTGGCTTTTGTAGAATAACCAACGTAGGCCTACTTGCTTTTCTACGCACTGCTGGGCCGGAAATCTTTCAAGACGAGGAGAGATGCATTCGGGCTTGCCCATAAAATGGGTTATAAGTAATAATAAATGGGATATAAGTAATAATAAATGGGCTATAAAATGATAAAATACAGCAAACAGGCAATTAGTTCCAAAATATTTTTTTCTTTTGGATTTTGATATTTTAAATTTCATTGTTTTTGTGCGGGTAAAATTTCATTGGATTTAAATTAAGGTATGTTTAGTTTTTAAATTAATTTGAATCTGGCTAGAAATTTCGGGTTGTATGCTGTTTGGGACAGATTTCGAGGCTGACTTGT
Organism: Aegilops bicornis; assembly: GCA_021605145.1. NCBI lineage: Eukaryota > Viridiplantae > Streptophyta > Magnoliopsida > Poales > Poaceae > Aegilops > Aegilops bicornis. The sequence goes on from CM038670.1 coordinate 583,454,319, forward strand.
GGGTCTACTAGGTTGACGTGTATGAAAGGCTTTGTCAATTTAGTCCACAAACGATTCTAGCAGAAGTGTCCGTTGGATGTTAATCCAACGGCCGTGGTGCTTCTTCAATATCTGATCTTCTTTCTCCAGCTGCCCAAACCAGCGCCGGTGGGACTACCTGCTCCCACCTCCCGTGGTCGGCTATGCTACCGCACAGGCCGCACCGCCCCACCCTACTCCATCGCTGGCCTGGCCATTCCTCTACTCACCCACACCTCCTGTTATTTTTTGGCGATGTTTCTGGCGACGACAGCCAAACCAGTAAACCCTCATACTCCCCACCGCGTGCGCAACCACTACCGACTCTTCCCCGGCTTCATGTTGTTCCCTTCCTAGGCCTCGCCGTCATCCACTGCCCTGGTGCTTTCGGCGCGGCGTGGTCAACGTGGTCAACTAACAACATCCATCGGAAGTGGACTATACGTGGAGAGGCTGACAGCTGGGTCCACGGCCGCACACAAGGAAATGCCTCCTTATTACGTGCAAAATAATGATTCCTCCACCTAACAGCTGGGACCCACCAAAAGGGCCTCTGTATTTTGCAAAAAAAAACGTTCCCCTCGCAGTCATCTCGGACCCACCAGCTATTTCTTCACATGCAAGGAAGTGGCTCCTTATTACGCACAAAAAATGAATACTCCCCCTGCTAGCTGGGACCCACCATAGTGGGAGGCTGACTTGTTGGCCTACTAAGTTGACGGGGACTGACGGCTTTGTCAACTTAGTCAATATGCACGATTCTAGCTCCAGTGACCGTACGATGTCCATCCAACGGCCGTAGTGCTTCTTCAACCTCTGGTCTTCTTGCTCCAGCCGCCCAAACGAGCACCGGTCATGCCGCGTGCTCCTATCTCCCGTGGCCGGCTATGCTGCAGCGTAGGCCTCACCGCCCCCTACTACTCCCACCGCTGGCCAGGCCCTGCAGCGATGGCAGCCTCACATCGCAGCCGAACCGGTCAACCCTCGTACTCCTCTCCGCGTGGGCATCCACTACCGCGTCTTCCCCGGCTCCGTGTCATCCCATTCCTAGGCCTTTCCGTCATCCATCGCCTTAGTGCTCTCGGCGTGGCGTGGTCAATGTGGTCAAGGAACGACTTCCATCGGAAGAGTACTGTATGTGGAGAGGTCGATACCGGGTCCACCGCATGAAAGGAAGTGCCTCCTTATTACTTGAAAAATAATGATTCCTCCACCTGACAGCAGGGACCCACCGGATGGGCCACCGTATTTCGTGAAAATAAACGTTTCCCCTTGACTGCTGGGACCCACCAGCTATATCTTCGTACGCAAGGAAGTGCCTCCTTATCCTCCCTGACAGTCGGGACCCACTTAGTCGAAGCATACATAGCTTTGTCATTCTGGTCGCGAACGTGTATGTACATTGAGGGAGTCCTAGATTAGGGGGTATCCGGACAACCGGACTATATCCTTTGGCCGGACTGTTGGACTATGAAGATACAAGATTGATGACTTCGTCCCGTGTCCGGATGGGACTCTCTTGGCATGGAAGGCAAGCTTGGCAATACGGATATGTAGATCTCCTTCTGTTGTAACCAACTCTGTGTAACCCTAGCCCCCTCCGGTGTCTATATAAACCGGAGGGTTTAGTCTGTAGGACAACAACAATCATACCATAGGCTAGATTCTAGGGTTTAGCCTCTACGATCTCGTGGTAGATCAACTCTTGTATTACTCATATTCATCAAGATCAATCAAGCAGGAAGTAGGGTATTACCTCCATAGAGAGGGCGAACACAGGTAAACATTGTGTCCCTTGCCTCCTGTTACCATCCGCCTTAGACGCATAGTTCGGGACCCCCTACCCAAGATCCGCGGTTTTGACACCGACATTGGTGCTTTCATTGAGAGTTCCTTGTGTTTGTCGCTGCAAGGTTCGATGGCCCCTTTGATCATCGACAACGATACGGTCCAGGGTGAGGTTCTCCTCCCCGGACAGATCTTCGTGTTCGGCGGCTTCGCACTGTGGGCCAACTCGTTTGGCCATCTAGAGTAGATCGAAAGCTACCCCCTGGCCATCAGGTCAGGTTTGGAAACTTGAATTACACTGCCAATATCCGTGGAGATTTGATCTTCGACGGGTTAGGGCCCATGCCAGGTGTGCCGCATGATCACGACGAGCACGATATAGCTCTGTCGTCGGACGGTGTCCGGGAGATCACGCCAGCTACTACTCCGGCCTCTAGTCTGGAGCAGATCGCGCCATCCGAGGACGGGAGGATAGACTCCACCATGGAGGCCGCACCCTCAGTGGCGATAGAGCCGAATACTGACCTTACCCCTCACGAGAGCCGTGTCGCTGAACTGCTGGACTCGTCCTCGGCCACGGACTCCGTACCACCTGCACCCATACCTATCGAATCCGATTGGGCGCCGATCATGGAGTTCACCTCCGCAGATATCTTTCAGCACTCGCCCTTAGGCGACATACTGAACTCACTGAAATCCCTCTCCCTGTCCGGAGAACATTGGCCAAACTATGTCCGGCTAGAGTGGGATGCGGACGACGAAGAAATTCAATCCCCACCGACCACCCACTTAGTAGCCACTGTCGATGATTTAACCGACATGCTCGACTTCAACTCTGAAGACATTGATGGTATGGACACCGATGCCGGAGACGAACAGGAACCACTACCCACAGGGCACTATACCGCCACCTCATCATATGACGTATATATGGTGGATACACCCAAAGAAAATAATAACGAGGATGCATCGAAAGATAGCTCCCACAACAAGCAATCAAAACAGCGCCATAAGCGCCGCTCTAAATCCCGCCTTGGCAAAAACAGCGACAACAGCGCAACAAGAAGCCAAATTGACCCAGCGACAGAGCAGGGTAAGACAGCGGATGACGAACAAAGTGCGAGTCATTTGTCCGAAACGCAGCTACGCCGAGCATCAAGACAACCAACCCGTCTCGGTCAGGAGAACAGTCCGGACGACGGCAGCAGCGCATCATCACGGAAAGGCATTTGGAGCAAGAAAGGCTCATAGCCCTTTGCAAGAAGTCTGAAGAAGCGAAACAAAGGATCAAGGCCGCACAAAACACACTCAATAGTAGATGGAATAAGGTGCTCGACACGGCAGAAAAGTATGGTGGCAGTCGCCCCACGAAGAGCTACCCAAAGCGGAAGCTGCTGCCGGAGTTCGACGACGAGGCCTTCGAATCCTCATAGCCAAAAAACAAAACCGTCGATCGGTCGGATCGATGACCTCGTGGCTGCGATAGGGTGGCCAACAAGGCCGCACATAAATCAGTACATGACCAACGCGAGGACCCGCATCAATGGGCCGACGCAACCAGATCCATCTACGGATCAAGGAAACACGCTCCAACACTCCGCCAACACCAAATACCACAACCGTCTGAACGCCATGGCACAGCCAAATACAGGGGTGCCGCACACCCCCTATGCTTCTCCGACGAGATATTAGACCATGAATTCCCAGAAGGGTTCAAACCAGTTAACATAGAGGCATACGACGGAACCACAGACCCTGGGGTCTGGATGGAAGACTTCATCCTCCATATTCACATGGCTCGTGGAGACGATCTCCACGCCATCAAATACTTACCCCTCAAGCTCAAAGGACCAGCTCGGCCTTTGGCTGAAAAGCCTCCCGAAAATTCCATTGGAAGTTGGGAAGAGCTCGAGGGCGCTTTCGGGACTAACTTTCAAGGGACTTATGTCCGACCCGGACGGCCCGATGATTTGAGTCATATAATTCAACAGCCCGGAGAGTCATTTCGAAAGCTTTGGAACAGGTTTCTCGATAAGAAGAACCAAATTGTTGTTGTCCGGTATTGAAGCCCTAGCAGCTTTCAAGCACAGCGTTCGAGACGAATGGCTTGCGGACACCTTGGCTGGAAAAGCCGAGAACAATGGCATCCCTAACAAGCCTCATGACCCGCTTTTGCGCGGCGAGGACAGCTGGTTAGCTTCATGGCGACACCAGCGACAAAGCACATCCAAGGTGCGGGACAACAATGGAAAACATGACGCAGTAAAAACAAGCGCCGGAATAAAGAAGACAGCCCAGAAAACACGGTGGTAAACGCCGGATTTAGAGGCTCTCGACCAGGTCAGCGGAAAAAGCCCTCTAAAGGCAACAGAGATGAACCGACCGGCCTAAACAAAATTCTAGACAAACTATGTCAGATCCATGGCACCCCCGGCAAGCCTGCAAATCATACCCACAGAGATTGCTGGGTCTTCAAGCAGGCTGGCAAGCTAAACGCCAAACACAAGGGGGAGGACACTCCGAGCGAGGACGAGGATACGCCTCGCCAGCAAGACACTGGGGGACAGAAAAAATTCCCGCCAGAAGTCAAAACAGTAAATGTTGTCCACGTGACAAAGAGGAGAGGCAAATACGCACTCCGAAATACACGAGCCATAGAGCCCGTCACCCATGAGTCCCGCCACTGGTCGGCCTGCCCGGTCACTTTCGATTGCAGGGATCACCTAATAGGTATCCGGCAGGAAGGATCAGCCGCCTTGGTGCTGGACCCAATAGTAAACGGATACCATCTTACACGAGTCCTTATGGACGGCGGCAGTAGTCTAAATCTGATATACCAGGACACTGTCCGCAAAATGGGGATAAACCCAACAAACATCAGCCACAGCAATACTACCTTCAAGGGAGTAATACCAGGCATAGAGGCTCACTCCACGGGCTCTCTAGCGCTAGAGGTTGTGTTCGGCTCGCCCGACAACCTCCGGAGCGAAAGGTTAACCTTCGACATTGCTCCATTCCGAAGTGGCTATGAAGCACTACTCGGACGAGAGGCTTTCGCCTGTTTCAACGCAATACCGCATTACGCTTTACTCCAACTTAAAATGCACGGACCGCGCGGCACCATCACAGTACATGGAAATGTTGAGCGTTCGTTCCAAGCAGAAGAACGCACGGCTGCTTTAACAGCCGAACAATAGACGGCCTCATCACCAGAGACGATGACCGGTCGTTAGGACCGCGGACACGGTTAGACGAGTCCGGCCAATCATTGATAGATATTGGTTCGATGGTTACACCCGTATAGACGGTACCAGGGGCTTCGCCGCAATAATTCGACTCATCTTTACCCATCTCGAATTTTTCATGGTTTATTTATAATAACCAAATTTTTGCACAACAACTTTTCACTAAGAACCTCTCTTTTACAGATGACGATCGTGCTACACCCGTCCAGGATACGGCACAATAGAGACACAGGCGCAGACGTGCAGCAGGGACCCGAACAAACGTTTCTCTTGAGATTAAGACCTGCGTAAACTTTTTTCTTGTCTTTTGTTGTTCACATCCTCTGGATTCTCAATACAACCGAGAAGGATCTTGGCGTCTTGGCATGTGGCCACGTCGAGAATATTGCTCGTACTGGACACTATGGGTTCATTATCCAAGGGCATCACCTAAGCCCGATATATGTTTCAAAGACCGAACACCTTAGGGAGTGTTCGGCGTCATGAGATTAGGCCTTATATGCATCAGCTCCGAATCATGTCTTTGGTCAAATGTTGGGTTTGCCCGGCTCCTGTGTTTTGCTACCTTACGTTCCGCTCTATCGGCTAAGGTGGCACCAGGAGATCTACTGTGATTGTGCCCTGGCTAGCCCGGATGAGCGCCTCAGTAGAGAAAGCCGAAAAGTGACTATCATGATAAAGCGACAGACCGGTCAACCACTCGATGACTTATCAGAATCTTCGGGATTCCTCCGCATTAACGAAGGGCCGTTTCCCGGACAGGCATGACCACGCCCCGTATTCGGATGAGCGCGGAGCCACCAGGGGCTATATAGTAGCCCCACTGTCAAACTCCTATGGCTAAGTGAAAGTGTTAAAGCAATATAGTCCGATTGCCTAGTTCGCTACACAATCACCTCCTTAATGGACCAAGACGTTGGATCAAGTGTGAACATGCGTCTTCTGCGAACACCCCCGCATTGTATGCGTGAAATTTGAAACCGACTGCAAACTTTCAGGTTATATAAACATATACATAAACGGCCGCACAGGAGGCATCATAACACTTTTAGGCAAAAGTACAAAAATAGCCTTTATATAATTTGGTAAAACATTGTTTTTCAATGGTAATACATGTCATTAGAACATAATATTCTTCGAGCACTGCGCTTCTATTGAACGAGCCCCTTCAAGGACCTCATCAAAGTAGTGCTCGACAGCTACTCGGCTAATTGCCGAACTAGGGGCTGCAATTGCGGTGGCTTCCATCTCCGCCCAGTGTGTTTTGACACGGGCAAGCGCCATCCGCGCACCCTCAATGCACGCCGACCTCTTCATAGTGTTGATGCGCGGCACAACACCAAGGAACCGCTGCACCAAGCTGAAGTAACTGTTCGGCCTTGGCCCTGCCGGCCACAGGTGATCCACAACAGACCTCATGGCGAGTCCGGACAACCTATGGAGCTCGGCCCATTCGGCCATTCACTCATTCAGAGGAAGCGGACGCGCTGGACCATTAAATTGCGACCAGAACAGCTTCTCCACTTCACGATCTCTTTGATCCTTGAAGAACTCGACCGCATCAGCACTCGCTGCCAAATCCAGATAGGCGTCTGCAGAACTCCACAGCCGGTCCAGAGGAGCATACTTAGGATCTACGAACTTCATCCGCAGCATAAAGGGCTTCCCAGCCGTGATATCTCCAGCGTGACGCAGCTCCTCCTTCATCGCTCTAATTGTAGAGCGGGATTCCTTAGCTGCTACCATGGCCTTCTCCAGCTCCGCAGCCTTTGCTCGGCTTTCCTTCTCAAGAAGCCGGTATCGGTTGGCGGCATCACTTAACTCAACGGCCATCTTGGCCATCTTCTACTTACTTTGGCAATGGGCAACTTGTTCGGCCCTCAGCTCTTCAGCCGCCTTTAGAGCGTCCGCATCACTTTTCCTGGCTTGCTTTTTGGCTCGGGCAAGTTCCGCCTGAAGGGTCTCCACCGCCGCAGCTCCATCTGCATTTCACAACATGTTCAAGATACTGGCATTACGCTCCTCTTACCATATGCTGAAATCCGGAGAAATTACATACCCTGCACCTCGTCAAGCCGCTTGTTGACAAGCACGATGTCGGCATCTGCTACATCAAGTCGTCGCGTTAGCTCGGCAGCCTCACAAGTCCGGCTAGCCACCGGACCTCCTGCCACCTGCATATGAAGACGCCTGGATTATTACCTGCGACTATGATCCTCTGTTTACCGCCGTTTCCAACGGCAACCAGAGTCTCAGGGGCTACTATCTGCACAGGGCACGTTTTAAACATGTGCGGTACTGTTAAAAATACACATCACTTTGCGTACCTCAAAACCTTTCAGCAGACTCATAAAGGCTTCATGCAACCCGCTTTCTGCGGATGAAACCCTCTCAACCACCATGCCCATTAGCGCACGGTGTGCTTCTGAGATAGCCGCCTGCTCTAGAAGATCCTTCAGTGCATCCGACTGCATGACATGCGGAGCCGGACTCTTCCAGTTGCTCTCTCCAAGAGCCGGATACTGAGGGCTTCAGGTGGCCAGAGAATCACCCTCTGGCCTTGCCGGATCGGGAGGAGCCCTCCGAGACGACACCTCGGGGTCGCCCGCCTCGTAAGGTGGGATGGTGTGGGGAGGCGTTTCGCTCTCCATCATCTCCGGAGGAAGATCCCCCGAAGACGAACTCTGCCGAGAAGGGTCACGATCCGGACTACAAGACGGATGTTTTGGTTATTTTCCTCAGAAGTAAAGCAGGATGTTTTTTTACTATTAAACCCTTTCTTTTACTTACAGCTCGATGGAGGGTTGATCCCCTTGTGGGCCTTTGTGCGGCGGAATATCTCTGGGCGGAGACCCTCTGGTGAAGATTTCTTCCCCCGTTTAGAGACTATTGTCTCTGGGCCTTCAGAGGCGGTCATTTTCCTTCCTTGGGGAGAGGGAGCGTTGGCTTCTTCTCCCCGGTTGTCCGCCTTCGTGGAGGCATCAGCCTCTTTCTTCCCACCTTTATCCTCCCCTGAGGGCACTTGGTAGGGCGCAAGCTCCAACATCCGGACTAGTATCAGATCTGGTGAGACCTCGGGGAGGGGGATCATCTTCGCCTTTGTTGTCCAATCCTGGTCAAAGAGCGACTTTTCAGAATGATGTCATGATGAATAGAAATACAACATGTTCGGCCATAGGGCGACTTACTTGGGTATCTGGACGATTGCAGCTCAGACCCGCGTCCTCGGTGGAATCCGGACACACTGCTTGTGGTCCGAAGTACAATTTGTACATCTCATCAGGCGTCACGCCGAGGAAGTGCCGAATAGCTTGCGGTCCCTCCAGGTTGAATTCCCACAAACGGAGGGGACGACGTTTACAGGGCAGGATTCAGCGAAATAACATTACTTGTGTTACTGTGACCAGATCAATATCTCTTTCGAGAAGATCCCGAATGCGACCCTGCAGTATGGGCACATCCTTCACTGGCCCCCAGTTTAGCCCCTTGTTGATCCATGATGTTAGTCGTGGAGGGTGACCCGAGCGAAAGGCAGGTGGGGCCACCCATTTGGTACCCCTGGGAGCTGTGACATAAAACCATTCTTGTTGCCACAAGCTGGACACCTCCTGGAAAGAACCCTCAGGCCATGGGGCATCGGCGCTTTTGCTTATTACAGCACCTTTGCATTCTGCATACCTCCCCTCGATTGTCTTCGGCTCCACTTGGAAGGTCTTGAGCCATAGGACGAAGTGAGGGGTGATGCGGAGAAAAGCTTCGCACACGATGATAAAAGACAAGATGTGGAGAATAGAATCCGGAGCTAAATCATGGAAGTCCAGCCCGTAATAGAACATGAGCCCCCTCACAAAGGGATCCAGAGCCAGGCCTAGCCCTCGAAGGAAGTGAGATATGAATATTACGCTATCGCCGGGTTTGGGAGTAGGTATGACCTGCCCTTGAGCAGGCAGCCGGTGCGCAATCTTGCCGGTCAAGAACCTGGCCTCTCTTAACTTTCTGACATCTTCCTCCGTGATGGAGGAGGGCATCCACCAACCTTGAAGGTTGGATACAGACATGGTTGAAGGTCTGAAGCGCCTGACCTGAGCTTTGGGTGTTGGAACTCAAGGCGGGGGGGGGGGGGTCGACTTAGTTCGAGGAATAAAAAAGGATAGGCCTTGGTCTCTTTATAAAGAGGGTGAATACCAGGCGTCCTCCTCGTGACCGTTTGGGACTTGCCTATAATCGAGGAGTCATACCAACGGGCACGATTAAGTTACCCATGCCCGTATTGATGAGAATCCCGTGATAAGGGGACACGATCTCTGCTTCGACAAGACGTGCCAAGGAAACCGCCTCGCGATATGCGCCAAGGCTGGGCGAAAAACACGGTTCGATAATAATCGGGCCATGGCATGATGTCATGCTGTCAAATCGTCGTGGTCGGATTGGTGAATATTATTCTCTCTACGGTGGAATGTGGAACTTGTTTTGCAGAGCCGGACACTATCCTTGTGTTCAAGATCTTCTATGGAGTATTCGGAGGAGGAACCCGCCTTGCAATGCCGAAAACAATCTGCGCGTCGGACTCATCGTCATTGAAGCCTGGTTCAGGGGCTACCGAGGGAGTCCTGGATTAGGGGGTATCTGGACAGCCGGACTATATCCTTTGGTCGGACTGTTGGACTATGAAGATACAAGATTGAAGACTTCGTCCCATGTCTGGATGGGACTCTCTTGGCGTGGAAGGCAAGCTTGGCGATACAGATATGTAGATCTCCTGTTGTAATCGACTCTGTGTAACCCTAGCCCCCTCCAGTGTCTATATAAACCGGAGGGTTTAGTCCGTAGGACAACAACAATCATACCATAGGCTAGCTTCTAGGGTTTAGCCTCTACGATCTCGTGGTAGATCAACTCTTGTAATACACATATTCATCAAGATCAATCAAGCAGGAAGTAGGGTATTACCTCCATAGAGAGGGCCCGAACCTGGGTAAACATTGTGTCCCTTGCCTCCTGTTACCATCCGCCTTAGACGCACATTTCGGGACCCCCTACCCGAGATCCGTCGGTTTTGACACCGACATACATACTGGCCGATCGGTCTATCTGCAGGCTGCAATGATGAACCATGGCCGAGTAAGGAAGGGCATGTGTCGTAGTAGAGGCGCACAAGTAGCATGTACACGTACGCACAGCCAGGGTCCAAGAAAGTAAATACGGCCATGTACGTACATACGGGCAGGGTCTCGAACGCCTACTTGCGCATACGTACGGCCGGGGCTCGTGTACATGGAGAGGCAGTGACGGCGTCGTGTTCATCGGCAGCCAACCGGCTGGGTCGAAACGGAGAAACTGCGTCATCATGTTCATCGGGAGCCAACCGGCTTGGATGGAACAGCCGATCGAAATGAGGCCTAGCGTACCGCAGAATGGAGGAAACGACCTTCTGTTCGACCGGCCACAGTCGGAACGGGGTCCTGTTCATCGGGAGGGGTCTGGCGTACTGCAAAACGGAGGAAACAGACTTGTGTTCGAGTGCCTATGGTCAAAACGGGGTCCTGTTGATCGGGAGGGGTGTGGCGTACCGCAAAACGGAGGAACTGGACTTGTGTTGGAGCGCTACGGTCGAAACGGGGGTCCTCTTCATCGGGAGGGTGTGGTGTACCGCAAAACAGGACTCCAGGGCTACTGTTCATCTCCATCGTCGACCTCCTCCAGCCTCCACAGGCTATTGTTCATCCACTGTTGACCTCCTACAGCCTCCACCTGCGACTATTCATCCACGGGCTCCTATTTATCTAGCCTCCACCGCTCCTCCATCGGCTACTATTCAACCAGCCCTCTCCATGGGGTCCTGTTCAACCACCACTCCATGGGCTACTGTTTATCCAGCCCTCCACGGGCTACTGTTCAACCAGCCCTCCACGGGGTCGTCCTATTCATCCAGCCCTCCACGGGGTCCTGTTCATCCACCCCCAACCAGCTCGATCAATCGGGGTCCTGTTCATCCTGCGGCAACGGCCTCTACTACCACGGGGGCCTGTTCATCCAACCCCCCACTGGGAACTGTTCATCCAACCCCACCAACAACACTCACTATTCATCAAGAGGCAGCAGGCTCGATTGGCTTCAGTTAGCAGCACTAGCGAAGGAATCGCTCGATCGGGTTCAGTTAACAGCTAGATCGATCGATCGCTCGGGTTCAGTAACGCGTAGCCTGTAGTGCAATCGCTCGGGTTCAGTAGGCGAACGCCTCGCTCGGGTTTAGTTAGAGCCCAATACATCGCACCCATGCGCGTACGTGTACGAGAGAAACATGCATCGCTCGGCCCCCGACCACCCACCGTAACCGGGAACTCCCCGATATTTTCCTCGCCCTCGCTTCTACCATGTTTTTTTCCGTCATGGAGGGCCCAAAGAACGTCATGCAGATGCATCTCCGGCCCGCCCAGGACGAAAATCCCATTTTCTGTCATAGAAGTATGAGCCCACCACATCTATGATGATACCGGGTTTTGTCACAATTATCGTCATATAAGTGTCATAAGCATGACAAAAAAAAATTCGTTCCGCCCAAAATGTCATGGATGTGTCTTATTTTTGTAGTGCAATGAGATTTTTGAAAGCTGATCGTGATCTCCCAAAGAGAGGAACGGTTCGGGCCAAATTAGTGGGATGCGACGCGGATTAACTTATTCTATGAAGCAGCGGGCGTATGTTAGCTCAGTTGATGGAGTAGAATCCGACATACCCCTTGGTGGAGTGGCGTGATTTGCTGGAAAGAGCATAGGGAAAACATTGGACCGGATTACCCAGCTTCAAACCCTCACGATGGAGGTAATGCACTACTCCTGACCGTGTTAGATTGATGTATATGGGTGTACAGGGTACAATGGTGAGTCGAGGGGTGATGGTAGGTATGAGTTTGGTTGCCCTATAGACTAGCCCTACCTGGCTTATAAAGGATGCCCGGGGATAGGATTACAAGAGTCCTAGCCCATCTAAGGCAATGGCAGAAACCTCCTAGGACGCTGGCTTTCATGTCGTGCGCTACAAGTATGTCGGGTCCTTCTTTCTAGAGGGTCACATGCCGGGATGATGGCCCAAGGCGTGTATTGACCCTAGGGGCCTCGGGCGGCCCGACGGGCCGACTTCTGGTGGCACAAGGCACCCCTGGGCCGTAACACCGTTAGTAGCCCCTCGACTGGCCTCCGAACTCTGCTACTCTTGGTCGTGTCCGATTTGGATGTGATGTCTTCTGTAAGCATGACGAAGCCTTGATCGATACACAAAGTTTCCTGAAATCATTCATGCGTTCGTCTGCCTTCAGAGGCCGAAGATAGCGCATCTCTGTCGGGCCCCTTGCCGACATGATCTTTGAAGTCAACGTTAATTGTGTGCCAGCCTCGTTTAGTCTTGTGTTGAAGTAGATGGCCGACCTCTGTGGGATGTTCCCTGGCTAAGTTGGATCCCGCAGGCCGATTTATGCGGCACACTTGTGATTTAGCCCCTCCGTTTCTAAATATAAGTCTTTTTAGATATTTGGATATGAACTACATATGGATGAATATCGATGTATTTTAGAGTGTAGATTCGCTAATTTGCTTTTTATGTTGTTTACATTAGGATCTTTAAAAAGACTTATACTCCCTCCGTTACCATGCTTTAACTTTGACCATAAATTTAACAAACAAGATCGACTACGGCAGGAGCAAAAGTTATGCCAGTGAATTCGTATTCAAAAGAAGTTTTCAATTATATATATTTTTCTCCCATCGCAGTCGGTCTCGTTGTTTAAATTTATGGTCAAAGTTGGACCTCCGGAAGCGCAGGCGCACTATGTTTTGGAATGGAGGGAGTATTTAGGAACGGAAGAAGTATTTTGTAAACAGTGTCGAGCCTGTATGGGAGCCACACCAGATTTTTGCCCATGGGTCGAACTAGACCAGTTCAGCAGCTTGACCGTTGGTCAAGGTGACATGCGTGAAGCATCGCAAGCCTCACTCGGGCCATGTCCCACCGGTCAGCACAACGTGACCAGACGGAAACATCTGGGTAACTAGTGCATGAGTAAAGTCTGTTTTAAACCCTGAGAGGGTAGTGTGTGTCGAAAATGAACCCCGACGTCCAAATCCCGGAAGTCTGTGTCCTGTCATCACTAATCCCGGATATTTTTGACCTTAAGTGTGTTTTATGGTGGGATTAGCTGATGTGGCACCATTTCAAGGTGGGATTTCTTAATAAATGTGCCACGTTGGCTTGGGCCACCTAACTCTATTAATTCAGACGCTGGAGGGGATTGAATCTAGGGTTCAGGCGAGCGCTGACGGCGATTTGCGGTAGTTGCGAGGATGTCGTCTTCTTCCTTTGTTTCTTCTACTTCTCGCGGTGGAGGGGTTCGACGGAGAGGCCTATCAGCAAGGTCACCGGTGCCCTATCAGGAGCAGCCCATGGACTACGAGCCCGCAGTTGTCTGCGCCCTTTGTGGGAGGAAGGTGTCGCGCTGGATCTCTTGGAGTCCGGCGAACCCTGGAAGAAGGTACTATGCTTGCGTCGAAGCTTAGGTGTGGTTGATTCCATCTTCTCTGTTGTGTTTCTCTGATCTAGATTGTTCCTCTCTCTGCTTTGTGCTTTCTTCTTCGTCTGACAAAATTCTAAATGATTGAACAACATGGATTTGTTCAGTGGCATGAAGAGCCTACATCTTCATTTCTGCGTGGATTACTTGGAGATCTTCGAGTTAGAGTATGGAATCTTGAGGCAGATGTTACTGCATTGTGCAATGAAGGAGATTCTCGAGCTGTTGGTGTTGATTTCATGGATGCAGGGAGAAAGGAAACAAAGGAAGATGCATCAATTAGTCAGAAATCTTTCAGTAAACAGATGCTATTGGTGTATGGCACTGTGATATTTGTATCTGGTGTTGATTTGCAGGCCATGTAATGAATTTCAAATATGTTGGAACACAAATGCAGTTTGATATGTTTGGCCTGAGTACTGCAGTTCCATTTGAAATTGCTGCCATTTAGTGCCAGTTTAGAGCTTGGTTGCTGTAAAAAATCAGTGCTATGCAAATAATTTTCAAAGTTGCATAAATAAAATAACATGAAATGCATATAGACCAACACGATCATAACACATAGACAACAGAAATTTAGACCAACAAGTTCACATTGAATTGCCACAAGTTCACAGGGACAATAGATCCAAAATAAGTACTAGTTTAAGCCAGTATTTCACATAACCACATAGCAACATGGTTTTTGACCAGACAACCAAAATAACATGCAACAAGAATAGCTTCAGTAATTCCCACTAGTTGTGAAGTAGGGCATGAACCATGTAGTGCTTGTTGTTGTTCCACTCCCTCTGTTTCCTCCTCTGCCCCTACTAGTGGATGTGCTTCCTCCAGGTGCCTCATTTGCAGTGCTTCATCATGTTCCTCTCCCCCTCTTTGTTCCTCTGCCCCTACCAGTAGATGTGCTTCCTCCAGGCCCATCATTTGCAGTTGGTGCAGCTCTTTTGCTAACTCTAGGAGGTCTGAAACTTGTATTTCCGGGTTGAGATCTTGAGGCTATTGCTGACTGAAAGTTTTGAGGAGTTGTTGCTGCTGTTCTACTTCTTTTTAATGCCTCTATTTGTGCTTCCTTCAACCCAAAAGAAGAGAAAAGAATTAAATTTTTATCATCTACAGAAACAGAGCATATATTGTTATAGTTTATTGCAGAAACAAAGCATGTAGTGTTGTACAAGAGTAATAAATTACCTCAGTTGCTCTCAGTTTTTTCCTTTCTTAGCAAGGAATGCCTTTGTTTTTTTGTTTCAATCTGGGTTCTGCTGGCAAGAACCTTTGTTGTGTCCCTTGCTCCCACAATATCCACATGTAATCTGAATGCCATGCTTGCTCAGTTTCTTCCCCTTGGGTGCTTCCCCCTCTTCCCTTCTCCTATCATTTCCTGTCAACTTCTTCCTTGCTCCCAGCATGGCAATATAGCCAGGTGGCACTGGCCTAGGGTTTTGAGATACTGGCCAGTTTTCTTCTCCTTCAACTGGTTGCAGGCAATGCTCATAAATTTTGTTGAAAGTCTCAATGTGATAGCACTTGGCTACATAATCTTCTATTTTTCTTCCACTCTTGTAGATGGCACTGATTGCATGGCAGCAGGGGAGGCCTGCTAGCTGAAAATAGCCACATGAGCATGTCCATTTCTCAAGATTCACCGTTTGTCTCTTGCATCTACCTTGTAAGTGTTTGACCTCAAATCCTTCCTTTGCATTCCAAAGCACCTCCAGAAACTGAGTTCTCTTAATGCTGACCTTCAATTCCTTGAACACACCAGGGCAAATTGTTCCATTCCATTTGGCACTTTTGCTTCTTTGCTCCTGAATCCTGACATAAACTTTATTCATTATTTTCTCTTGTTGTGAAATGATAGGGTAGTACCTTGCTTCTAAAATGGAATTGTTGAATGATTCACATGGATTATTGTCAACAGACTCACTGTTTGCTCCAATTGAAAAAATGACCTAGCCCAATGTTTTGTCTCTGTCCTCATGATGTCTTTTGCACCTTCAGGAGTTTTTTGAGCTAGCCTAGCCTTGTTATAGTTGAAATCCTCCCTGTTGCTAGACTTAGCAATTGCCCAAAACCTTTTTTGCAATTCATGATATCTATGCTTCTTTCTCCAATTGGCATATATATGCCTAGCACACATCCTATGCTCTGCCCTAGGCAAGTAATCTCTAATGCTGTTAAGCAACCCCTACAAGAGTCACAAAAAATGGCAAGTTTAGTTGACGAGCACAACAAAATGGTACCTACTAGGGCAAGTTATGTTCTTTGAGAATGACAAGTTTAGTTGACGAGCACGACAAAATGGTACCTACTAGGGCAAGTTATGTTCTTTGAGGATGGCAAGCTTAGTTGACGAGCATGACAAAATGGTACCTACTAGGGAAAGTATACATCTAAATCATGAAAGTAATTATGGAACTAAATCATGCAATAAAATATACCTTCTGCTGGTCAGAAATGAAAACCCATCCAGCTCCTTGATCATTAATATCCAAGTCTTTTATCAGAAGACCAATGAACCACTTCCAACTCTCAGTTGTTTCTTTTGCCACTATAGCCCATGCCACATGATACATTTGGTTATTCTCATCCCTCGCTATTACAGCCAGTAGTTCACCTTGGCATGCTCCTTTGAAAAAGCATCCATCAAGCCCAATCACTTTCCTGCAACCAGCTTTAAACCCTTGCTTCAATGCATTGAAACATACATAGAATTGCTGAAAAACATTGTTTTCTTTATCTGTTGGATCCAATAAAACAGCCACTGTACTGCCAGGGTTTCTCCTAAGAAACTCTAATTGGTAGTCAAATACTTTGGTGTACTCACTCTTCATGCCACACAACAACTTGTCCATTACAAATTTTTTTGCAGCCTTGCACTTTGATGTTGACACATCAGCAAACATGTCTTTCAGCACAGTTGCTTTAATGCTATCAATCTTCCACATTGGATTGGTCAATATGAAGTGCTCATATCTCTATGCTATGACCTTTGCAGTAACTAGTCTGTTCTCTCTGTTTTGTGCACACTGGTGGTCATCATCAAAGGTGATAATTTGAAACCTTGAGCATCTGGTGGTCTTTGCTGCATAGACAAGCCATGGACAACCAGGCCATCCACATTCAAACCTGCCCTAGTCCCCTCTGACTTCTTGAATCTCATGCTTCTTTTGGTAGCAAGACCATATCTTTTCACAGCCTCCACAAACTAGTTTTTGCTCCTGAAAACCATCCCCAAACTAAAATGTGGTATATCAGAATCTGGGTTAAACCATGGGTATTTGCTCTTGGTTCTCACCATGTTCCCATCACTATCTTCATCATAACTGTAGTCTTCATCAGATGACTCAAATTCCATGTCCTCTACCACCTCCTCAACATTTGCAATGAAATCAATTGGTACTGCCCCTGTTGCATCTGATTGAACCCACTTCCTAGAGTCTTTCATTTTCTTTCTGAATTTCCTTGCGTGATTTCTCATCTCAACTACTTCTGACTCCTCCCCACTGTCATCAGTGTGAGGCACATATTCATTGTCCTCCGAATCTGAGTCTATTTTTGAATTTTCTGCTGCTCCTTGCTCATTTCCGGGTTCTCCTCCTTGAATTGTTATTTGCATAATTTCTGCTGCTCCTGTCTTTGACACAGGCTTTGCTGCTCCATGCACATTTTCTGCTACTTTAGAAGGTTGAGAATCATTTGGATTCAGCACTTGAGAACTCTGAGATGCTTGAGATGGACCTGCTGTTGCATTTCTTGCCTTTAAGGGGCTGCTAATTACTGCACTGATAACACCACTGTCATTAGGGACAAGAACCTGCTCAAGTAAAAGTTCTTCTGCACCTACATTGCCAATGCCATCATGTTCTGTACCTACATTTTTAATATCTTCATGTTCTGCAATCATGACAAGAGGAACATCCTCTTCACTTGCATAATCCTGAATTTCATCTGCAAAATCAGAGCCACTTTCCTCTTCTTGTTCTGAATCTTCTTCCCCATTGTATTCCACATATATATCAGCTACTCCACCACCAGTAATATACTCTGGCATTTTTAGGCAACCCTCATCATCATACAAAAAAAGTAGACCATTAACCAATTCTCATCCAGGCAAAAGGAAGTAAAACTTCATGCTTTCCTTCACTGCCATATGATCCCTAAGAAACCCCTTCACCTCCTGCAAGGACAACTTGTCCCTCTCAATTTTTGAGTAAGCCGTATCCCCCCCAACATAGTCCAGAGAGGGGCCAATTCGAACAACCCCCCCCCCCATGTGAAATTTGACATTCAAAATCTCCGCTGGGTCCATGGATTTAGGAAAAAACACCGACATTGCATCGATTTCAAATGATTAAAACACTACACTGCAAGATTAGACAGCAAATCAACCGATTCAGAAACCTAAATTTGCCCTACTCCGGCCTCCAAGAACCCTAAACCTAACCGAGATATGAAAGAGGAGAGATATGGCGACTAGACAGAGGAGAAGGACATGGCATACCTTGCTCTTTGCCGCCGGAGTTGGAGTTATCCTCAAGCGCCGCCGCAATCATCAAGTACGCCACCGTCGCCACTGTGCAGGGAGGAGCGCAGGCATCGCGGGAGAGAATGAAGAGGAAGGGGCAAACTAAAGAGGAAGGGGCTCTGTGCGACTTGGTCCAGCTCCACCAACACCAATTTTTGACTCATCAGGCCCACCTGCAGGATGTGACTCACTGTGATCCCGGCCTTTCCCGAGCCTCGTATGCATCCCCTCGTTTGGATACGCACTTATGGTCAAAAACATCCGAGATTAATGACGACGGGACACAGACTTCCGGGATTTGGACGTCGGGGTTCGTTTTCGACGCACGCTACCCTCTCAGGGTTTAAAACATACTTTACTCCTGGTGCATTAACAGGGATCCATAGATCACGGGAAATAGGAATTATTTTCCAGCATGTAGTGGAAAATCCTTGCAAAATAGCACGGTAAGGATTTGTCATGCTTGCAGAAGAAAATTACTATGCCCACGACAATATAATTTAGCATCTCGAACGATTAATTTTTCATGGATAAAAATCATGTACTCTTAAATTGTAGAGTCTGCCTCAATTAATTTGGAGGGGGTAGTGAAATCTCAAAAAAAACAAGTACCCCACGGATGCCTCCCACTAAGCCCCCGGGAACCATGGAAAGGCTGATTTGGGGCATTGCTCTTGCTTTGTACATACTTGAACGTTCGAAAATAGAGTAGCACCTCTCTTCTATTAGCCTATTATACGAAGTTCATTACTACTAAGCACTACGACAACAAAATGTGTATAGAGTATATCTTGAGGAGAGCCACCTCAAGTCCTAGCTGCCCAATGGCCACTTCCCTACTTCTAATTCCAATCCAAGTCAAATCGCAAAACATAATTTGTCGTGGGGCTCTAGCTTCCACAAATCATGTTTGTACTTGTCCTGGCATAACAACATCTGCACTCCATCGCCAAACTGATCTCCAAGGTCCTCTCGATGAGGCTGGCCACGGTCATCCACACACTGATATCCCCAGCATAGTCGGCCTTCCTACAAACCAAGTGTATTCACGATAGTTTTCTGTACGTCCAAAATTGCGTCAAAGCACTCCGTAGAAAGAAGACTCCGGCCCTACTACTCAAACTAGACATCGCCACGCCCTTCAACAATGTATCATGGGAATACATCCTTGAGCTTATGTAGAGGCTAGGTGTTAGTGCTAGGTGGAGAGACTGGACCACTCTCCTACTCTCCACCTCATCTTCTTCATTCCTCCTAAGCGGCTCGCAGGGCCGAAAGATTGTGCACCATCGAGGACTCCGGCAGGGCGACCCACTATCGTCTTTCATGTTCATCTTGGGAATTGACCTGCTACATCACCTCCTAGAGGAAGCCACACATCAACAAATTATTGCTCCGCTGCCTAGCTGTGAGCTCAAACTTAGAATCAGCCTGTTCACCGACGATGCCGTCATATTTGTCAACCCAATACAACATGAGATTGACGCTCTCCTGGACATCCTTCGCGGCTTTGGTGAATCCACAGGCCTCCATATAAACCCTTCAAAATCTTCAGCTCTACCCATTAGATGTGACAGCGTCGACCTCACGGCTGTGATACAGAATTTTGGTGGTGCAATAGGCACTTTCCCAGCCACCTATCTAGGCCTCCCGATCACCACTGCTAGATTAAGATTAGTGCATCTGCAATTCATCATAGATAGACTCAAAGCACGACTGGCGGGCTGGAAGGGTAGACTACTACCCATAGCCAGCAGGAGAATTCTTGTTCGATGTGTACTCAACGCCATGCCAACTTTTTCCCTCACCGTCCCATGGGTCCCAAAGAAGCTGCTGAGAGACATCAACAAGTGCAGGAGGAAGTTCATGTGGAAACAAGAGGAGGAGATCACCGGAACCAGTTGCAAGGTCAACTGGCCGACGGTGTGCAAGCCCACCATGCATAGAGGCCTGGGCATCCTGTTGGAAATATGCCCTAGAGGCAATAATAAAATGGTTATTATTATATTTCCTTGTTCATGATAATTGTCTATTATTCATGCTATAATTGTATTAACCGGAAACCATAATACATGTGTGAATACATAGACCACAACATGTCCCTAGTGAGCCTCTAGTTGACTAGCTCATTGATCAATAGATGGTTGTGGTTTCCTAACCATGGATATTGGATGTCATTGATAATGGGATCACATCATTAGGAGAATGATGTGATGGACAATACCTAATCTTAAACACAGCACAAGATCAAGTAGTTCGTTTGCTAGAGCTTTTCTAATGTCAAGTATCTTTTCCTTAGACCATGAGATTGTGCGAGTCCCAGATGCCATAGGAATTCTTTGGGTATATCAAACGTCACAACGTAACTAGGTGACCATAAAGGTGCACTACAGGTATCTCCGAAAGTGTCTGTTGGGTTGGCACGAATCGAGACTGGGATTTGTCACTTCGTATGATGCAGAGGTATCTCTGGGCCTGCTCGGTAATGCATCATCATAATGAGCTTGATGTGACTAAGGATTTAGTCACGGGATCATGTGTTATGGAACGAGTAAAGAGACTTGCCGGTAACGAGATTGAACAAGGTATAGGGATACCGGCGATCGAAACTTGGGCAAGTAACATACCGATGGACAAAGGGAATTGTATACGGGATTGATTGAATCCCTGACATTGTGGTTCATTCGATGAGATCATCGTGGAACATGTGGGAGCCAATATGGGTATCCAGATACCGCTATTGGTTATTGGCCAGAGAGGTGTCTCAGTCATGTCTGCATGGTTCCCGAACCCGTAGGGTCTACACACTTAAGGTTCGGTGACGCTAGAGTTGTAATGGGAATAGTATGTGGTTACCGAAGGTTGCTCGAAGTCCCGGATGAGATCCTGGACGTAACAAAGAACTCCGGAATGGTCCGGAGGTGAAGATCGATATATTGGACGAAGGGTATTGGAGTCCGGAATTGTTCTGGGAGTACCAGGCGACGACCAGCGTGACCGAAAGGAGTTTTGGAGGCCCCGGCAAGCATTTGGGGGCCTTATGGGCCAAAGGGAGGGGGCACATCAGCCCACTAAGGGGATGTGCGCCCCTCCCACCCCATCTCACGTAACCTGGAGAGGTGGGGGCGCCCCCGCCCCTAGGGCAGCTGCCCCTCCCGGCTTGGGGGCCAAGTTTCTTAGGGGTGGGGGCGCCCAAACCCATATAGGGTTTCCCCTGTGGCCGCCGCCCCTTCCCTAGGGAAACCCTAGGGCGCCTCCTCCTCCCCGTTCCCCTATATATAGTGAGGGAGAGAGAGGGCTGCAACGACCCTTCCCCTGGCGCAGCCCTCTCCCCCCTCCAACACCTCCTCCTCCTCCTCCTCCTCCATAGTGCTTGGCGAAGCCCTGCCGGAGAACCACAAGCACCACCACCATGCCATCGTGCTGCCGGAGCTCTCCCTCAACTTCTTCTCTCCCCTTGCTAGATCAAGAAGGAGGAGACGTCCCCGGGTTGTACGTGTGTTGAATGCGGAGGCGCCGTCCGTTCGGTGCTTGGATCGGATCTTCCGTGATTTGAATCGCCGCGAGTACGAATCCATCAACCGCGTTCTTGTAACGCTTCCGCTTAGCGATCTTCAAGGGTATGAAGATGCACTCCCTCTCTCTTGTTGCTAGCATCTCCTAGATTGATCTTGGTGACACGTAGGAATTTTTTTCATTGTTACTACGTTCCCCAACAGTGGCATCATGAGCTAGGTCTATGCGTAGATTATATGCACGTGTAGAACACAAGTAGTTGTGGGCGATGATATGGTCAATTTTGTCGGCGTTCTGGGAACGGGGGTCCCCAGACTTGCTTGCATGCGGCCCACGGCGTGGCTAAGCTAGCAGGCATGTGCGGCCCATCTTCATCAACAAGGCATTCAAGACCCTCGCGAGGAGCCAAGCCTCGCGAGGCGGGCGATGCAAGACCTCCTCAGGAGCGGCCTCGCCACGCAGGCTCACGAGGGGCGGAGAGATCAAGGCAAGGCAAACCTCGCAAGGTTCTCGTGACGTGAGCCATGACGACCGAGACCAGGCGGGCGCCAGTGCGTGTAGCATCCTAGTTTCCTCTTTTGTGCCAAGGGGGCAAGCGCAGGCGCGGAGTACCGAGGCATCAAGCAAAGGTTTCCATATCGGTGCAACGAGACCAAGACCAGCGGGACGGCAAGACGGAGGTCACCATGGATCCCGAGACAGCGTCACCACCAGGCGAAGACCGCTTTTGTCAGGATAAGTTGTACTAGCTGTCCCCTTTCAAATTGGCCGTTGTTGGCTCCCTTCCCACTCAATATTTGTGGAGAGGACCAGGGCCTATATAAGTAGAACTAGCCACCACAGTAAGGGGGGAGAACTCATTCAGAGGCATCTCTCCCGCACAAGTTTGCCAAGCACAAGAACACCTCAACCTCATTAGGTTGTTCTTCCCCTTGTACTATTCATCATCAGCCCAAGAGGCAATCCACCACCACCACACTGGAGTAGGGTATTACACCACAACGGTGGCCCGAACGAGTATAAATCTTGTGTCTTTGTCTTGTGAGTTCGTCGAGTTCGTCCGCGAGATCTAAGAGAGCTAGGGCATGGATCGGTAGGGAGGAGATCTTCGCGCGCACCCCAGTGTTCGAACCTCGAGGGTTTTGCCGGAACCCGTGATCCGACATTTGGCGCGCCAGGTAGGGGTGCGCCGGAGCTTCCTTCCATCGCTCCGCGCCCCGTTGCTCCGTCGTCTCCGCCACGGACGCTCGCCGCGCTCGTGCTGAGCGCCGGGCTGCCCTCGCCGCCCGCGTCGCTCAGACGGCTCCCATCGGCGGGCCACCTCGTCGTTCCCCGTTGCCTGCCGCCACCGTCCCGACGGGGAACGAGCAGCAAGCATCCTCGCTGCACCCCTTGGTGCGGCGGACGGTCGCACCGCCACTCCATCGGTGACCCCGGCCAGTTCTTCTTCACATGCACGTCGCCCTCCCATGGACACACGGGCCGCGCTCCTCATCGCGCACGAGCTCCTGCGCTACCGACCGGTCGACGACCTCTACGAGGACTGGCTCGACCGCATCGCCGAGCTTGTCTGCGCCGCATGGGGCTCCCCTGCGCCGTCCCTCTCTCCGCCTCGCCCTCCGCCAGCTATGGGTGACGTAGCTCACGGAGCGCCTCCACCACCTCTGCCCCAAGACGGTGCCCTGGCGCCAAGGCGCGCGGCTCCACGATGCGACCCGGCGCGTCCCGCGCCCGCGCGTGAAGAAAGAAGCTGTCAAGAAGTCCCCCCACCGCAAGAAAACGCTCCGCCGCTCCTCGCACCACCGCGCCAGGACTGGCTGCTGCGTCAAGACCGCGCGCCACCTGTAGCGGCAGGGCCCGGACCCCATCAAGACCAAGCTCCACCCCCAAGGCGGGCCCCGGTGACCAAAGCCGGCTGTCGCGCTTTCACCCTCGAGCTGCGTAGCTTCGCCTGGCCGGGCAAGTTCAAGCCGGATCTGCCTCCTCGCTACGACGGCACCCCCGACCCCACGGAGTTCTTGCAGCTCTACGAGTTGAGCATCGGAGCGGCCAATGGCGACGAGAAAGTCATGGCGAACTGGTTTCCCATGGCTCTCAAGGATGGCGCCCGCTCCTGGCTCCTGAACCTGCCACCGGCTCGATCTCCTCCTGGGACGAGATGCTCAACCGCTTCGTCGCCAACTTCCAGGGCACTCGCGACCGCCCGCCGGCTGTGGGTGACCTGCGCCGCGTCAAGCAGCAACCGGGAGAGACCCTCCAGAAGTACATCCAACTCTTCAACAACATCCGCCTCAAGACCCCCTGTCACATCCCTAGCTTCTGGTAATGCACTAGGCTAGCCTCATGAGTGCCATCATGTTTAAGTTTCAAATGAACTTGAAATGGGGATTGTTTAAACCCTAGCATCAAAGGAATTCACTAGGTTCAACTAAAATATTCTCAGTGAAACCAAATGGCTTTCAAAAATGTTCATCATTTCTGGAAAATGCTAGAAGCAATAACCAGATGTGTTGCACATTTTTCCATGACATATTTGGGCTCTGAATTAAACCATATAGTATTTGCATTTGGGCATATAAATGCTATTAAATATTTTAAATGCTCAAATAATCATAAACTAAAATGTTTGTTGTTGGTTATATTACAAACAGTGGCATTGAGCAGTTTCATGATTTTTGGATCTGTTTAAGTATTTTTAATGAAGCCCTAAAGACTACAGAATAATAGAAAACAGAAACTAAAATAGGAAAAGCAGAGAGAGAAGATACTTACCTGGCCCATCTCTGTAGCTGGCCTGGCCCACCAGGTCGAAGCGGCATCTTCAACCTCTGCCAGTAGGCAGAGGCGTGTCGCCCGCGCACGCACCGGACGCCACCTCCTGCTTCCTCTCCCCCTGGTCCTTCTCGCGACGCCAGGAGACGTCCCCGACCTCCCTTGCCTCTCCCCCCGCTGTCTAGCCCTCTCCCTCTCCTCTGGATCTCGCTCTCTCGTTGCCCCGAGCAACCCCGAGAACCACCACAGCTTGTCGTCGTGCACCGCCGCAGCAACCGCCCACCCGACGTCTCCTCACCGTGTTCCCCGACTCCACCGAGCTCCTCCGCATCACCTAGTCAACGACCACAAGTAGGGAAGCGCCACAACGTCGGGCTCGTCACCGTCTTCCACCTTCGACCGCTGGTGCCGCCGTCGATTTCGTCGCCGTGAGGGCCTCCCCGACCTCACCATCGACGCCTCTACAATCACCGTGAGCCCCACATTCTTTCTCAACTGCCCCCCCCCCCTCGCGCTCGAGCTCTAGCCGTGCCTGCTGCCGCACCCGAGAGCTCCCCGCCGCTAGGCATGTCGCCGCCGTGAGCAGGGCCACGCTCGAGCGCGTCGTTGAGATCCTGCAGATCCCGACGACCCAACCGTATGCCTAGCTTGCTTCACCATGCACCACAGTGCCATCCCGCTCAAAGCCGTGGCTCCGCCGCCGTGGGAGCTCGACGCCGTCGACGTTCCCGGCCATCCTCGTGGCACCTGAGGCGACCGTTGGATGCGCGCGAGTGTGGGCCTCCTCCTGGTGCCCTTCGCTTGCCCAGCCGCGCCACATAGCGCCGCCCCGTGTGGACTCCGCCGCGCGGGAAGGTCGCCGGCGGCTTAACTCCGGTCGTGCCGACGTGGCACCATCGTCAGTGGCTAATGACGCCACTAAACTAACCCCTAGCTCACTGACGGATGGACCCTACACCTAATTAACCCCGGGTTTACTTTCCTGCTTAGATTAGTTATAACCTAGCGGGACCCACACGTCGGCATTGACTTTACAGACGCGGCAGTTGACCAGGCCCACCTGTCAGCCACACAAACCAGCCCTGGGTCACTGACAAGTGGGCCCCACTGGCCAGGTTTGACCCAGACCAGCCTTGTTGACTTGCTGACATCATTATGACATCAGGCTGACGTAGTAATTATTTTTTGGGAATTTAAAATAAATCAGAAATGATTTATTTATTTCAGAAAATGTCCAAAACTTCTAAAATTCATAGAAAATCAACCGTAGCTCCAAATCAAATAAGTTATATATGAAAAATGATCAAAAAAATCCAATCTATCCATCTGTACTTGTTTCATGCATGTTTAAGTAACTTAACCTTGCTGTTTAGTTCAAACATGATAAGGCAATATTTAAATTCATAATTTGAATTTGGGTTGAACCTTTGGTTCAAAATGACCCAAACCCTTCTGGTTTTAGTTGCATTAGCTCAAAACACGGCATATTGATATGTCATGATTATGCATCATATTGTGCATTGCATTGATTGTGTTTTCCTTCTCTGTTGTCGGTATTTGTCCCCTCTCGATAGACGTGGTTCCGACGATGAGTTCGATGACACCGATGAAGAACTATATTATCTTTAGAAGTACCAGGCAAACATAACCCCCTAGTTCATTCCGATACAATCCCACTCTCTTGCTCCTGCTCTCTTTTACTGCATTAGGACAACAACGATTCAACTGTTACATGTTGCGGTAGTTGAACCCCTTTCCTCTGCATGACTTGTCATAGCCACAGTAAATAGATGAAACCCACTAGCATGAGTAGGAGTTGTTTGAGCCCTGATGTGCCTACTCATTCATGCTTGTTGTCATGCCTGCTACTGCTTAGAGTTGAGTCAGGTCTGATTCATCGGGGATGAATTGGAGGTGTGTGAACATGTTCTATTGTTGAGAACTAAGTGTGTGAACATGATTTGGTAAAGGTAGCGGTGAGAGGCCATGTAGGAGTAGATAGTGGGTTGTCTCATTGAAGCCGTCCTCAGGAACTGAGTTCTGTGTTTGTGATCCATGAACAGCTACTACAACACATTGGGATCCTTAATTGACTCTCTCGACTTATTAATCGCCTTGATCTCTGTCCAGGAGTTGCAACTAGTTTCTGGTGTTTGTAGGATATGTGTTGGAGGCTATGCGTAGCGCTGACCGTAGGGGTGGGCTATGATGCGGTAGATACACCATGGCCCGGTCTACCGGGCGCCCGTTTGGTGTCTCGGGAACCCTGCACACATCATTTAGGGCTGTGAGCTAAACTCCGGCCGGATCTCCTCGCGGATGGAACCCGAATAGGCGATAAACCTGGACTAGAGACTTGTGTGGTTAGTCAGGTCGTGGCCGACTCCCTCGCCAGGCTTCCGCTTGAAGGTTGCCGAGATACACGACGTGTACATGGTGGTAAGTGGCGAGAGCGTGTGTGAAGACGTACACCCCTGCAGGGTTATAAATGATCTATTCGAATAGCTGTGTCCGCGGTAAAGGACTTCTGGGTTGCCTGTACAGTTCATAGACAAGTGAAATTGGATACTCTAAAACTCGCAAGATAAGCGTGAGTGCTATGGATGGCCTTCTCGTAGGGAGACGGGAGCGGATCCATGGTGGTGTATTGATATGCTGAATATGTGGACTCATGTGCGCCACCTCAAAAGAGTTACTTGCAGTCATAGTTTAGGATAGCCACTGAGTCAAAGCTGGCTTGCTGCAGTTAAACTCCACCACCCCCTTTGTTGATACCGATGCATATGTAGATAGTTCTGATGTAAGTCTTGTTGGGTACATTTATACTCAGGTTTGCCTATTTTATGTTTTTGCAGAGAGACGTCAGTCTTGCTAGTAGTTCCACGTGGACTTCGACGTTTAGCATGTTACCTCAGCTACGATCTTGTGCCCTCGGCAGGGTCTTGTAGATAGTCAGGCTTCTCAGCCTTTTTCATTTGTAGTTGTCTGTACTCAGACAAGTGAAGCTTCCGCTTGTGCTTGTTGCTTGTATGACTTGAATGTTGGGTCATGAGACCCATGTTTGTGATTATCTCGCTCCTCGAAGCCCATTGAATAAATACTTGAGTCGTAGAGTTATGTTGTGATGCCATGTTGTATTTACACATATCGAGCATATTGTGTGTATGATTGAAATGCTTGGTATGTGTGGGATCCGACAACCTAGTTGTTTATCCTTGGTAGCCTCTCTTATGGGGAAATGTAGTCTTGTGCTTCCATGAGCCATAGTAGTCTGCTACCACCCGATTCATCGGAGTCCTCGCTAGCCCAAAGACTATCGCCTCCTAACACTTGACTGGCCGGCATGTGATTCACTTCGTTCCTATGTCTGTCCCTTCGGGGAAATGTCACGCGATGACATCCGCAGTCCTGCCTAGCCTGCTACAGCCCGGTTCACCAGAGTCCTGTTAGCCCAATGCTACAGCCCGGATTCGCACGCTGCCGATCGACATGCTCGATGTTGATTCATGTATGCCTATCCCCGTAAGTTAGTGCCACTTTGGGTTCACGACTAGTCATGTCGGCCCGGGTTCTCTGCCATATGGATGCTAGCGACACTATCATATACGTGAGCCAAAAGGCGCAAACGTTCCCGGGCCATGGTAAGGCGACACCCGTGGGAATACCGTGCGTGAGGCCGCAAAGTGATATGAGGTGTTACCGGCTAGATCGATGTGACTTGGAATCGGGGTCCTGACAACCCCAAGGTGACGGACGAGGCCATCATCTCTGCGCTCTCTGATGGCGTCCGTGACGTCAAGATGAAGGAAGAGCTCACTATCCACGAGGAGCTGTGCACGTCCCTGGAGTTGTTCAACCTGGCGACCAAGTTCGCAAGAGCTGAGGAGGGGCGCCTCTCCCTCCTTGAGCTCCCAGCCGCAAACCCGGAGGAGAAGAAAGCCAAGCCCAAGGACGTGAAGCGCAAGGGAGCAGCCGTGCTCGCAGCAGAACCAGACACCAAGCATGGCAGAGACCAACCAGAGTCATCCAAGAGCAGTCGTCCGTTCTGCACCTTCCATAACCTGAATACCCACAACACCAGCGACTGTCAAGAGCTCAGAGCCATTCGCGAAGGACACTTCGGTCGACGCTCCGAGCGCGGTGACCGGGGCTACGGCCGAGGAGGAGGACGTGGTGGAGGACACTGGGACAACTGTGGCCCACGCCAGGAGTGGCGCGGCCGGCCTCGTGAGGACCGCTGGCAGGATCAGCCTCACGAGGGCAACTGGAGGGATCAGCCTCGTGAGGATCATCCTCAAGGCAACGCCGGACTCCCTCCAATGCTGCCACCGCCAAGAAGGAATGACGAACACCATCAAGACGAGGGGGCTGGGGGCTTCCAGGAACCGCGTGCTATCGCCTGCATCTTGGGCGGAGCCCAGGCCCCAGCCTCGCAGCGTATCTTCAAGCAGTTTGCTCGTGAAGTGAATGCAGTCCTCCCCAAGCTCGAAGCCACATGCCCGCCAGTGGTCCCAAAGGTGCCCCCTCACGTTCAACTCGGCAGATCAGCTCAAGTGCGCAGCTACTGCTGGCGCCCTCCCGATGCTTTGCTCCCTAGTCATCAGCAACGTGCAAGTTACCAAGACCCTCATCGACGGCGGCGCAAGGCTCAACATCCTGTCCGTCGACACGTTCGACAACCTCCAAGTGCCATATGACCAGCTTCAGCCTACCAAGCCTTTCTCAGGAGTGACCGACGGTTCCACCACACCGATAGGGCAGGTCCGCCTCCCTGTCACCTTCAGAGAACGCAAGAACTACTGCACCGAGCTCATCGACTTCGACGTCGTGCACATCCGTCTGCTGTACAATGCCATCCTCAGGTATCCAGCCCTGGCCAAGTTCACGGCAGTGACCCATCACGGCTACAATGTCCTCAAGATGCCGGAAAGCGGCAGGATCATCACGGTCCCATGTGAAGAAAGAGATGCGGTGTGCTCCCTCGAGCGTGCCTTCCAAGCTGCAGCAATCGACGACCCCGACAGCAAGGGCGAGGGCCCTCCTGAGGTCATCCCCAAGAAGAAGCTGCAGCTGCGCTGTGCAGGACCTCGGGAGGGTGGCGTAACAGCCGGAACCTCGTCAGGATCAGCGCCCGCTCCAGGGTCGCCTCCCTCCATTGCATAGGAAGGCGCGCCAGGCGCCCTTCTCGGGCAGGGCTCGGGGGCTTTCTTCTGGAAGGCCTCATACCTTGCCCACATCATGAGGGAGGCGCTTGAGCACCACTTGGAGGCGTGCTTCGCGGCATGTTTCCCTCAGGAGGGCACAGGGAAAAGATCACCAAGACCACCTAGGAATTGCAAGACGCAAGGGCCATGCGCAGCGACCGCCGCTCACGAGGTGCAGCTTCCCATCCAGGCGAGGATGTCGGACTGCACGTCTACATCGACGTTCCAGGGCTCAACAGGGCCGCTTCTCAGGAGATTTTCTGGCCTTCGCGCGTGGGACGCTGTGAGGGCCCACCGCACAGTTACGTTCGCACGGCCTTCGGCCTACCGAGCGTGTCGTCCGCCTACCAGCGAAACTTGCAGCGCATCCTAGCGGCTCAGGAGGCCAGGCACCAGGCCGTCCTGACAGAGATGCAGACGTTTGTTGGGGAACGTAGTAATTTCAAAAAATTTCCTACGCACATGCAAGATCATGGTGATGGCATAGCAACGAGAGGGGATGATTGTCCACGCACTCAGAGACCGTAAGCGGAAGCGTTATGACAACACGGTTGATGTAGTCGTACGTCTTCACGATCCGACCGATCCAAGTATCGAACGTACGGCACCTCCGAGTTCAGCACACGTTCAGCTCGATGACGATCCTCGGACTCCGATCCAGCAAAGTGTCGGGATGAGTTCCACAAGACGACGGCGTGGTGACGATGATGATGTTTCATCGGTGCAGGGCTTCGCCTAAACTCCGCTGACGATATGATCGAGGTGGAATATGGTGGAGGGGGCACCGCACACGGCTAAGGAACGATCCGTAGATCAACTTGTGTCTATGGGGTGCCCCTGCCTCAGATATAAAGGAGCAAGGGGCGCGGCCGCCCTAGGAGGAGGCGCTGGAGGAGTCCTACTCCCACCGGGAGTAGGACTCCCCCTTCCTAGTTGGACTAGGACTTGGGGAAGGAGGAGAGGGGAAGGAAGGGGGGCGCCTCCTTGTCCTATTCGGACTTGGGGGAGGGCGGCTGCCCCTTTGGCCCCTTCTCCTCTTTCTCCACTAGGCCCACTAAGGCCCATTAGGTCACCGGGGTTCCGTAACCTCCGGTACTCGCAAAATGCCGATTTCACCCGGAACACTTCCGATGTCCAAACATAGGCTTCCAATATATCAATCTTAATGTCTCGACCATTTCGAGACTCCTCGTCATGTCCGTGATCACATCCGGACTCGAACAAACTTCGGTACATCAAAACTTATAAACTCATAATAAAACTGTCATCGTGAACGTTAAGCGCATGGACCCTACGAAGTTCGAGAACTATGTAGACATGACCTAGAACTATTCTCGGTCAATAACCAATAGCGGAACCTGGATGCCCATATTGGTTCCTACATATTCTACGAAGATCTTTATCGGTCAAACCGCATAACAACATACGTTGTTCCCTTTGTCATCGGTATGTTACTTGCCCGAGATTTGATCGTCGGTATCCAATACCTAGTTCAATCTCAAGCATCGGGTAAGTCTCTTTACTCGTTACGTAATGCATCATTCCGTAACTAACTCATTAGCTACATTGCTTGCAAGGCTTATAGTGATGTGCATTACCGAGAGGGCCCAGAGATACCTCTCCGACAATCGGAGTGACAAAACCTAATCTCGAAATACGCCAACCCAACATGTACCTTTGGAGACACCTGTAGTACTCCTTTATAATCACCCGATTACGTTAGGACGCTTGGTAGCACCCAAAGTGTTTCTCCGTAAACGGAGTTGCATAATCTCATAGTTACAGGAACATGTATAGGTCATGAAGAAAGCAATAGCAATATACTAAACGATCAAGTGCTAGGCTAACGAAATGGGTCATGTCAATCACATCATTCTCCTAATGATGTGATCCCATTAATCAAATAACAACACATGTCTATGGTTAGGAAACATAACCATCTTTGATTAATGAGCTAGTCAAGTAGAGGCATACTAGTGACTATATGTTTGTCTATGTATTCACACATGTATCATGTTTCCGTTAATACAATTCTAGCATGAATAATAAACATTTATCATGATATGAGGAAATAAATAATAACTTTATTATTGCCTCTAGGGCATATTTCCTTCAGTCTCCCACTTGCACTAGAGTCAATAATCTAGATTACACAGTAATGATTCTAACACCCATGGAGTCTTGGTGCTGATCATGTTTTGCTCGTGGAAGAGGCTTAGTCAACGGGTCTGCAACATTCACATCCGTATGTATCTTGCAAATCTCTATGTGTCCCACCTAGACTTGGTCCCGGATGGAATTGAAGCGTCTCTTGATGTGCTTGGTCCTCTTGTGAAATCTGGATTCCTTTGCCAAGGCAATTGCACCAGTATTGTCACAAAAGATCTTCATTGGTCCCGATGCACTAGGTATGACACCTAGATCGGAAATGAACTCTTTCATCCAGACTCCTTCATTTGCTGCTTCCAAAGTAGCTATGTACTCCGCTTCACATGTAGATCCCGCCACGACGCTTTGTTTAGAACTGCACCAACTAACAGCTCCACCGTTTAATAAAAACATGTATCCGGTTTGCGATTTAGAATCGTGGGATCGATGTCAAAGTTGCATCGACGTAACCATTTACGACTAGCTCTTTGTCACCTCCATATCTGAGAAACATATCCTTAGTCCTTTTCGTGTATTTCAGATGTTCTTGACCGCTGTCCAAAGGATCCATTCACGGATTACTTTGGTACCTTCCCGCCAAGCTTATTGCTAAGCATACGTCAGTGTCTGGTACACAGCATTGCATACATGATAGAGCCTATGGCTGAAGCATAGGGAACATCTTTCATTTTCTCTCTATCTTCTGCTGTGGTCGGGCAATGAGTTTGACTCAATTTCACACCTTGTAATACAGGTAAGAATCCTTTCTTTGCCTGATCCATTTTGAACCCTTTCAAAACTTTATCAAGGTATGTGCTTTGTGAAAGTCCAATCAAGCGTCTTGATCTATCTCTATAGATCTTGATGCCCAATATGTAAGCAGCTTCACCGAGGTCTTTTATTGAAAAACTTTTATTCAAGTATCCTTTTATGCTATCCAGAAATTCTATATCATTTCCAATCAATAATATGCCGTCCACATATAATATCGTAAATGCTCTGAGCTCCCACTCACTTTCTTGTAAATACAGGCTTCTCCAAAAGTCTGTATAAAACCATATGCTTTGATCACACTATCAAAGCGTTTATTCCAACTCCGAGGGCTTGCACTGGACCATAAATTGATCATTGGAGCTTGCACACTTTGTTAGCTCCTTTTGGATCAACAAAACCTTCCGTTGCATCATATACAACTCTTCTTCTAGAAATCCATTCAAGAATGCAGTTTTGACATCCATTTGCCAAATTTCATAATCATAAAATGCAGCAATTGCTAACATGATTCGGACAGACTTAAGCATCGCTACGGGTGAGAAAGTCTCATCGTAGTCAACCCCTTGAACTTGTCGAAAACCTTTCGCAACAAGTCGAGCATTATAGACAGTTATATTACCATCAGCATCAGTCTTCTTCTTAAAGATCCATTTATTCTCAATGGCTTGCCGATCATCGGGCAAGTCAACCAAAGTCCATACTTTGTTCTCATACATGGATCCCATCTCAGATTTCATGGCTTCTAGCCATTTTGCGGAATCTGGGCTCATCATCGCTTCCTCATAGTTCGTAGGTTTGCCATGGTCAAGTAACATGACTTCTAGAATAGGATTACCGTACCACTCTGGTGCGGATCTTACTTTGGTTGACCTACGAAGTTCAGTAGAGACTTGATCTGAAGTTTCATGATCAATATCATTAGCTTCCTCACTAATTGGTGTAGTTGTCACAGGAACCGGTTCTTGTGATGAACTACTTTCCAATAAGGGAGCAGACATGCTTATCTCATCAAGTTCTACTTTCCTCCCACTCACTTCTTTCGAGAGAAACTCTTTTTCTAGAAAGGATCCGAATTTAGCAACGAAAATCTTGCCTTCAGATCTGTGATAGAAGGTGTACCCATGATCTCCTTTGGGTATCCTATGAAGACACATTTCTCCGATTTGGGTTCGAGCTTATCTGGTTGAAGTTTCTTCACATAAGCATCGCAGCCCCAAACTTTAAGAAATGACAACTTTGGTTTCTTGCCAAACCACAGTTCATGAGGCGTCGTCTCAACGGACTTTGATGGTGCCCTATTTAACGTGAATGCGGCCGTCTCTAAAGCATAACCCCAAAATGATAGCGGTAAATCAGTAAGAGACATCATAGATTGCACCATATCTAGTAAAGTACGACACTGACGTTCGGACACACCATTTCGTTGTGGTGTTCCGGGTGGCGTGAGTTGCGAAACTATTCCACATTGTTTTAAATGTAAACCAAACTCGTAACTCAAATATTCTCCTCCACGATCATATCGTAGAAATTTTATTTTCTTGTTACGATGATTTTCCACTTCACTCTGAAATTCTTTGAACTTTTCAAATGTTCAGATTTGTGTTTCATTAAGTAGATATACCCATATCTGCTCAAATCATCTGTGAAGGTGAGAAAATAACGATACTCGCCATGAGCCTCAACATTCATTGGACCACAAACATCGGTATGTATGATTTCCAACAAATCAGGTGCTCGCTCCATAGTTCCGGAGAACGGTGTTTTAGTCATCTTGCCCATGAGACACGGTTCGTAAGTACCAAGTGATTCATAATCAAGTGATTCCAAAAGTCCATCAATATGGAGTTTCTTCATGCGCTTTTACACCGATATGACCTAAACGGCAGTGCCACAAATAAGTTGCACTATCATTATCAACTCTGCTCTTTTGGTTTCAACACTATGACTATGTGTATTACTACTATCGAGATTCAATAAAAATAGACCACTCTTCAAGGGTGCATGACCATAAAAGATATTATTCATATAAATAGAACAACCATTATTCTCTGACTTAAATGAATAACCATCTCGCATCAAATAAGATCCAGATATAATGTTCATGCTTAACGCTGGCACCAAATAACAATTATTTAGGTCTAAAACTAATCCCGATGGTAGATGTAGAGGTAGCGTGCCGACCGCGATCACATCGACTTTGGAACCATTTCCACGCCAAGATCGTCACCTCGTCCTTAGCCAATCTTCGCTTAATCCGTAGTTCCTGTTTCAAGTTGCAAATATTAGCAACAGAACCAGTATCAAATACCCAGGTACTACTGCGAGTATTAGTAAGGTACACATCAATAAAATGTATATCATATATACCTTTGTTTACTTTGCCATCCTTCTTATCCGCCAAATACTTGGGGCAGTTCCGCTTCAAAGGTGTCGGTCTTCTTGGCAAGAGAAGCACTGGGTCTCGTGCTTAGGTCCAGACTTGGGTTTCTTCTCTTGAGCGGCAACTTGTTTGCTATTCTTCTTGAAGTTCCCTTCTTCTTCCCTTTGCCCTTTTTCTTGAAACTGGTGGTCTTGTTAACCATCAACACTTGATGCTCCTTTTTGATTTCTACCTCCGGCTTTTAGCATTGTAAGAGCTCGGGAATAGACTTGTCCATCCCTTGCATATTATAGTTCATCACGAAGCTCTTGTAGCTTGGTGGCAGTGATTGAAGAATTACATCAATGACACTATCATCGTGAAGATTAACTCCCGCTTGAATCAAGTGATTATTATACCCGCATATTTTGAGTATGTGTTCACCGACGTAACTATTCACCTCCATCTTGCAGCTATAGAACTTATTGGAGACTTCATATCTCTCAATCCGGGTATTTGCTTGAAATATTAACTTCAACTCCTGGAACATCTCATATGCTCCATGACGTTCAAAACGTTGTTGAAGGCCCGGTTCTAAGCCGTAAAGCATGGCACATTGAACTATCGAGTAGTCATCGACTTTGCTCGCCAGACGTTCTTAACGTCGTCGGTTGCATCGGCAGGATCGGCACCCATCGGTGCTTCCAGGACGTAATTCTTCTGTGCAGCAATGAGGATAATCCTCAGGTTACGGACCCAGTCCGTGTAATTGCTACCATCATCTTTCAACTTTGCTTTCTCAAGGGACGCATTAAAATTCAACGGAACAATAGCACGAGCCATCTATCTACAGTAAACATAGACAAGCAAAATACTATCAGTACTAAGTTCATGATAAATTTAAGTTCAATTAATCATATTACTTAAGAACTCCCACTTAGATAGACATCCTCTAATCTTCTAAGTGATTACGTGATCCATATTAACTACACCATATCCGATCGTCACGTGAGATGGAGTAGTTTCAACGGTGAACATCAATATGTTGATCATATCTACTATATGATTCACGCCGACCTTTCGGTCTCCGTGTTCCGAGGCCATATCTGTTATATGCTAGGCTCGTCAAGTTTAACTCGAGTATTCCGCGCGCAACTGTTTTGCACCCGTTGTATTTGAACGTAGAGCCTATCACACCCGATCATCACGTGGTGTCTCAGCACGAAGAACTTTCGCAACGGTGCATACTCAGGGAGAATACTTCTTGATAATTTTGTGAGAGATCATCTTAAAATGCTACCATCAATCAAAGCAAGATAAGATGCATAAAGGATAAACATCACATGCAATCAATATAAGTGATATGATATGGCCATCATCATCTTGTGCTTGTGCTCTCCATCTCAAGCACCGTCGTGATCACCATCGCCACCGGGCGCAACACCTTGATCTCCATCGTAGCATCGTTGTCGCCTCGCCAATCTTATGCTTCTACGACTATCGCTACCGCTTAGTGATAAAGTAAAGCATTACAGTATGCGTTGCATTTCATACAATAAAGCGACAACCATATGGCTCTCGCCATTGCCGATAACTTCGGTTACAAAACATGATCATCTCATACAATAAAATATAGCATCACGTCTTGACCATATCACATCACAACATGCCCTGCAAAAACAAGTTAGACGTCCTCTACGTTGTTGTTGCAAATTTTACGTGGCTGCTACGGGCTGAGCAAGAACCGTTCTTACCTACGCATCAAAACCACAACGATAGTTTGTCAAGTTGGTGTTGTTTTAACCTTCGCAAGGACCGGGCGTAGCCACACTCGGTTCAACTAAAGTGAGAGAGACAGACACCCGCCAGTCACCTTTAAGCAGGAGTGCTCGCAACGGTGAAACCAGTCTTGCGTAAGCGTACGCATAATGTCGGTCCGGGCCGCTTCATCTCACAATACCGCTGAACCAAAGTATGACATGTTGGTAAGCAGTATGACTTGTATCGCCCACAACTCACTTGTGTTCTACTCGTGCATATGACATCTACGCATAAAACCAGGCTCGGATGCCCTTTGTTGGGGAACGTAGTAATTTCAAAAAATTCCTACGCACACGCAAGATCATGGTGATGGCATAGCAACGAGGGGAGAGTATTGTCCACGTACCCTCGTGAGACCGTAATCGGAAGCGTTATGACAACGCGGTTGATGTAGTCGCACGCCTTCACGATCCGACCGATCCAAGTACCGAACGCACGGCACCTCCGAGTTCAAGACACGCTCAGCTCGATGACGATCCCGGACTCCGATCCAGCAAAGTGTCGGGATTAGTTCCACAAGACGATGGCGTGGTGGACGATGATGATCTCTACGTAGCGCAGGCTTCGCCTAAACTCCGCGACGATATGACCGAGGTGGAATATGGTGGAGGGGGGCACCGCACACGGCTAAGGAACGGTCCGTAGATCAACTTGTGTCTATGGGGTGCCCCCCTGCCCCCGTATATAAAGGAGCAAGGGGGGTGCGGCCAGCCCTAGGAGGAGGCGCGCCGGAGGAGTCCTACTCCCACCGGGAGTAGGACTCCCCCCTTTTCCTAGTTGGACTAGGACTTGGGGGGAAGGAAGAGAGGGGGGAAAAGGAAAGGGGGGCGCCCCCCCCCCTCCTTGTCCTATTCGGACTTGGGGGGGGGAGGGGCGCGCGGCTGCCCCTTGGCCCCTTCTCCTCTTTCTCCACTAGGCCCACTAAGGCCCATTAGGTCACCGGGGGGTTCCGGTAACCTCCTGCATCTCCTAAAATGCCGATTTCACCCGAACACTTCCGATGTCCAAACATAGGCTTCCAATATATCAATCTTTATGTCTCGACCATTTCGAGACTCCTCGTCATGTCCGTGATCACATCCGGGACTCGAACAAACTTCGTACATCAAAACTTATAAACTCATAATAAAACTGTCATCGTAACGTTAGCGTGCGGACCCTACGGGTTCGAGAACTATGTAGACATGACCTAGAACTATTCTCGGTCAATAACCAATAGCGGAACCTGGATGCCCATATTGGTTCCTACATATTCTACGAAGATCTTTATCGGTCAAACCACATAACAACATATGTTGTTCCCTTTGTCATCGGTATGTTACTTGCCCGATATTTGATCGTCGGTATCCAATACCTAGTTCAATCTCGTTACTGGCAAGTCTCTTTACTCGTTATGTAATGCTCATTCCGTAACTAACTCATTAGCTACATTGCTTGCAAGGCTTATAGTGATGTGCATTACCGAGAGGGCCCAGAGATACCTCTCCGACAATCGGAGTGACAAAACCTAATCTTGAAATACGCCAACCCAACATGTACCTTTGGAGGCACCTGTAGTACTCCTTTATAATCACCCGATTACGTTGTGACGTTTGGTAGCACCTAAAGTGTTCCTCCGTAAACGGGAGTTGCATAATCTCATAGTTACAGGAACATGTATAGGTCATGAAGAAAGCAATAGCAATATACTAAACGATCAAGTGCTAGGCTAACGAAATGGGTCATGTCAATCACATCATTCTCCTAATGATGTGATCCCATTAATCAAATAACAACACATGTCTATGGTTAGGAAACATAACCATCTTTGATTAATGAGCTAGTCAAGTAGAGGCATACTAGTGACTATATGTTTGTCTATGTATTCACACATGTATCATGTTTCCGGTTAATACAATTCTAGCATGAATAATAAACATTTATCATGATATGAGGAAATAAATAATAACTTTATTATTGCCTCTAGGGCATATTTCCTTCAACGTTCTTCAAGGAACCACCTGAGCCCCCAGAGCCTCCTGAGGCTCAGGGCCCCGATGGCTCGTGAGGAGCAACCCCTTCACTTCGCACCTTCAGCTGCCCCAACTCTCCTTCGTCAACAGAACCAGGTGACATTTTCCAAGTTCATTTAGCTGGGAGCGCCCCTCGGGCTGCATCATTCCCAGGCCGCGTGGGTCCATCCATGTGGCATGTATCCCTTTTTATGTCTTTAGCTTACCATGTTGGGAGCGCTCAGAGCGAATTCGACCTCGAGATGGTCAAGTCTTCGTGCTTCGTGTCATCCTCGGATCGGTAATCTTGACACACAAGACTCGAAGGATTTATAACAGAGTAGCAATCACACACTTATTACATCGAATGTCTCAAAAGAGAACTTATTACAATAATATG
This sequence comes from Aegilops bicornis, assembly GCA_021605145.1. Classification (NCBI taxonomy): domain Eukaryota; kingdom Viridiplantae; phylum Streptophyta; class Magnoliopsida; order Poales; family Poaceae; genus Aegilops; species Aegilops bicornis. Next base: position 583,493,443 of record CM038670.1, read on the forward strand.
GTCAAGGCCATGTAACGTGATAACAGCGAAGGCTTGGAAGATAAAGTGAGTCCATCAACTCCAACGGCATAACCGAGCTGCACGGCAACGACCTACAATCCTTACTCCTCGTTCAAAAGTCTGCAACATAATACGTTGCAGCCCGAGAACGGGTCAGCACATGGAATATGCTGGCAATGTAACACATAGAGTAATGGAAGAATAAGCTATACTACATGCATATATGGCTGGTGGAAAGCTCTATGGTTACAATTTTGCGAAAAGCCAATTTTTCCCTACATCAAAGGAATAAATTTTTACTTTAACTATCATGGTGGTTGAAACATCCTTGAGAAGGTATAACCCCAACTCAAGCATCCCAATTAAAGTGATTAACAACCCAGCAATGTTAATTTAGAGTGATGGGATACATGTGAATACTCAGGTACTAGATACTCAGAATTGTCCATAACCGGGGACACGGCTAACCATGATTAGTTTGTACACTCTGCAGTTGGTTTCATGACTTTTCCCCACAAGACTCGATCGCCTTCGTTGGTTTCTCGCCTTTGCATGGTGTTTGAGAGACGGATGACCGAGACACGATCTTTCGTAAACATTAACTCTCTACTCCGGATAGATCATACCAAACCTATAAAACCCACTACACTGACCTACCTCTTCGAGAGCTTCACGTAACTTACTCAACTATGCTAGAGCCCATAATAGCTTGTGGCTGCACACGGAAGTTTCTAGCATGAATAATCTCAGTTCCCTTTGAGCACGGGTGGCGGTCCATAGGAAGATCACACGGTACCCCGTGATTTCCAAAAAAAAAACAGACAACACTGGGTTCCCCAGGTGCCTCAATCCACCCAGATGTGTATTTAAGTTGCCACCTTAAAGTAAACCCTTATTTAACAACCTCACATCTATCGTGAATATCTCTCAAACCCAAACCACGTCTACGAGCATAGCATGGTAATATAAGCATAACGTAGAAGTACTCCCAAGGGATTGATAGTAACAGGGCAATAGGTTCCTACCTCATCATCTACTTCCCAACCCACAAATTAATGACATCCTAACCATGCAATGTTTTAGGGTTGAGCTAATGCATAAAAACTGGGTATGAAAAGGTATGATCAAGTGTTACTTGCCTTGCTGACGATCCGTGAATCCTAGAGACTCGTAGTAACACGCTTCGCACTCCGGGAATTCTATCGCAAGCAAACAATACATACATAAATAAACAAGCAAAGATGCACAAACGAACTTCAACTGAAGGAGATTGACCGGAGAGTTCAACTTAAGAACTCCGGTGCACAAAACAATCAAACCAAACGGAACAACAAAACTCAAACGGCGAGAAAAACATGGTCCGTTTACTAATCTGAACTAGAGTCAAATTTTACAGAGATAAAAACTTGGTTGAGTTGATTATTCGGAAAGAGGGTTTCGAGACGAAACTCTAGGCGCTTGAATCGCCTGATTCCGATAAACGAGCGAAAAGATAAACAGGTTTGAAAATCGGATCAGAAATCGCGATCAGAATAACCGCGGAATAAATCTGATAAAAGAAAAGCGACGAACTGCTAAACGAACGAACGGTCGTTAACAGAAACTAAACAGTGAACGCGTTCATTAGAACGAACGGATGAACGGACGTTCGCTAGGTAAATAAACCGATGAAATAAACCGATCTATATAAAAAACGATCTAGGGTTTTTAAAAAAACCGAAGGGTTTTCTTAAAAAAACCGACGGCGGGGTCGGGTACCTCCGGCGGGCGCGTCTGGGCGGGCGGGCTCGGCGGGTTCCGGGTGGGGGGGGGTCGGCGAGGGGCGGCGGCGACTCGGCGAGAGGCGGGCGGCGGCTCGGCGAGAGGGCGGCGACGGCGCGGATCGGGCTCGGGCTGGGCTCGGCTCCGTGGTTCGGTGGCGGGGCTCGGGTGGTGGCGGGTGGTGGTGTGGCGGCGGGCGGCGGTTTTTATAGGAGGGCGGGCGGCTCGGCTTGGGAAGGGGCGCCGGGGTGGAGTCCGACTCGGACTCGCCCTCGGCGTCCAGGTGCCACGCACGGAGGCTGACAGCGGAGGCGGCTGGTTGCCTGGTTGGGCCTTCGCCCAGTCAGGGTCCATTTTAAAAAAAAACATTCACGAAAGAAAAATTCCTAGAAAAATAAATAAAAATCTAAAAATTCCAAAACAAGTTTTCTCCGTCTAAATAAAATATTTAGAACTAGAGGAACTTTTCTTGGCCCCTAAAATGCAACTTTTTAAAGCGTGCAAATTTTTCTAGGGCAAATAAAATTCCAAATAAAATCAAATAAAATCCCAAAAATGATTTTAACATTTTTCCTCCATTATTTCAATTATTTTGGAGAAGTCATATTATCTCCCCTCATTTATTTATTTAAATTGAAATAGTTTTCCGAAGAGAAAATAATTAAAATCCAATATCCTCGTTTTTCATTATTTGACAAAATTCAAATATGAAAATCAAAAAAATAAAATCCCCAACTCTCTCCGAGGGTCCTTGAGTTGCTTAGGATTTCGAGGATAGCAAGTGAATATGCAATAAAATATGACATGCAAGAATGACCTATGTATAACATGCCAAATTGAAAATTTGGGATGTTACAAACCTACCCCCCTTAAGATGAATCTAAGCCCTCGAGATTCGGGTTGGCTAGAAAATAGGTGCGGATGGTCCTTGCGAATATCGCCTTCTCGCCTCCTGTGTGGCTTCCTCCTCGGTGTGGTGGCTCCACTGAACTTTGCAAAACTTGATCACCTTGTTGCGAGTGACTCTGCTATCAAACTCGACAATCTTTACTGGCTTCTCCTCATAAGTCAAGTTGTTATCCAATTGTATCGCCTCCAAGGGCACTGTATCCTTTAACGGTATGCCGGCCATCTCGGCGTGGCACTTCTTCAGTTGTGACACGTGAAACACCTCGTGAACACCTGACAAACCTTCGGGTAACTCCAGTTTGTAGGCAACTTCCCCCATTCATTCCAAAACACGATACGGTCCTACAAATCTTGGGGCTAACTTTCCCTTTACTCCAAAACGTTTCACTCCCCTCAGGGGTGATACTCGCAGATAGGCTCTGTCTCCAATTTCATAGGTTACTTCCTTGCTTTTTGAATCACAGTAACTCTTCCGTCTAGATCGAGCAATTTTTAGTCTGTCTCTCGATCGCTTTAACCTTCTCCTCAGAGTCTTTGATCAAGTCTGGTCCAAACAACTGACGGTCTCCAACCTCATCCCACATCAAGGGTGTTCTGCATCTGCGTCCATACAGAGCTTCGAACGGTGCCATCTTCAAACTGGCCTGGTAGCTGTTGTTGTATGAGAATTCTACGTATGGCAAATTGTCATCCCAACTAGATCCATAATCTAGCGCACAGGCTCTTAACATGTCCTCCAAAATCTGATTGACTCACTCTGTTTGTCCGTCCGTCTGTGGGTGGAACGCGGTACTAAACTCCAATCTGGTACCCAAAGTCTGGTGTAGCTGATGCCAAAACTTTGAAGTAAACTGTGTTCCTCTATCCGATACGATACTCCTCGGAACTCCATGCAAACATACGATCCTGGTCATATATATCTTAGGCAACTTTGCAGTTGTATAAGTTGTTTTCACTGGGATAAAGTGAGCTACTTTGGTCAACCGATCCACTACTACCCATATTGAATCATATCCTGCTTTGGTTCAGGGTAATCCGGTGATAAAATCCATGCCAAGTTTATCCCACTTCCATTCTGGTATTGGCATAGGCTGCAACAAATCCTGCCGGCTTTTGATGCTCTGCCTTCACTCTTCCGGCATACATCGCAAACGGCTACATACTCGGCAATATCCTTCTTCATACCAGTCCACCGTAAACGCTCCTTCAAGTCCAAGTACATCTTGGTGTTTCCGGGTGAATCGAGTATGGTGAGTCATGGGCCTCTTGAAGTATTAACTTCGATCTCCAATTGTTGGGCACATAAATCCGGTCCTCAAACCACAAGGTATCATGCTCATCCTCGCGAAAACCTTTGGCTTTTCCTTTGCCCATCTTTTCCTTTATCTCAGCAATCTCTTTATCCTCTTTTTGAGCGTCTCGAATCTTGTCTAACAGGGTCGACTGAACCTCCATTGTTGCAAGAAAACCTCTTGGAACAATCTCCAAATGAAGTTCCATAACATCCTCTGCTAACTCCTTTGGCAGTCCTCTACCTTTAAGGATATTGGCATAACTCTTCCGCTCAAAGCGCCTTTCACACGACGTTGGCTTTTCCCCGGATGATAGTGTAGCTTCATGTCGTAATCCTTTATAAGTTCCAGCCATCTCCTCCGTCCGAGGTTTAACTCCTTCGTGTGAAAACATACTTTAAACTCTTATGATCCGTGTACACATCACAACGGTTTCCCATGAGATAATGTCTCCGTGTCTTCAACGCATGTACTACATTTGCTAACTCCAAATCATGCGTGGCATAGTTCAACTCATGAGGCTTCAGTTGTCGTGAGGCATACGAAACAACTTTTCCTTCCTGCATAAGAACACATCCAATTCCCAAGCAAGAGGCATCACAATACACTTGAAACTCCTTATGTATATCTAGCAATGTCAAGACCTTTGGGGCTGTAGTCAACCGTTTCTTCAACTCTTGGAAGCTTGTCTCACAATCCTCTGTCCATTTGAACTTGGTATCCTTCTTTAGCAATTCTGTCATTGGTTTAGCAATCTTGGAAAAATTCTCAATGAATCTCCAATAATATCCTGCCAGTCCAAGGAAACTGCGAATCTCGCTGACTGAAGTGGGTGCCAACCATTCAGTGACTGACTGAATTTTACTGGGATCTACTGCTATACCTTCTCCTGATATAACATGCCCAAGAAATCCAACTTCCTTTAACCAAAACTCGCACTTGCTGAATTTGGCATATAACTGGTGTTCCCTGAGTTTCTCAAGAACCAAACGTAGGTGTTCTGCGTGCTCCTCTTCGTTCTTCGAGTAAACCATAATATCATTGATAAACGCCACAACAAACTTGTCCAAATACTCCATGAACACTTTGTTCATCATACTCATGAAATAGGCAGGGGCGTTAGTCAGTCCAAACGACATGACCGTATACTCATATAATCCATATCGTGTGGTGAATGTTGTCTTTGGTATATCCTTCTCTCGGATTTTCAACTGATGGTATCCTGATCGTAGATCAATCTTAGAAAACACCTTAGCTCCTTGCAACTGATCAAACAGATCCTTTATCATCGGTAAGGGATACTTGTTCTCTATAGTTACTTCATTCAGAGCTCGGTAATCAACAACCATCCTTAGGGATTTATCCTTCTTCTCCACCAAAAGTACTAGAGCTCCCCAAGGTGATGAACTTCTACGAATGTAACCTTTCTCCAATAGCTCCTTGATCTGTTTCTTAATTTCCTCCAGATCATTTGCGGGCATCCGATAGGGTCTCATTGAGATTGGCCCATGCACTGGTATTAGTTCTATCAGAAACTCAATGTCTCGATCCAGTGGCATGCCTGGTAACTCTTCCGGAAAAACATCTGGATAATCCTTCACTACCGGTACTTCCTCTTGTACAACTCCCGTGAGGGTATTCACTTGGCTCCTCCTAGGCACATGCCTAGATACATACTTAAACCTTTTTCCCTCTGGGGTGGTAAGATAGATTGACTTGCTAGCACAGTCAATACTCCCTCCAAACTTTGACATCCAATCCATACCTAATATCACATCCAATCCTTGCGACTCCAAGATAATTAGGTCAGACGGAAAAACATGCGTGCCAATGATTAGGGGTATCTGGGTGCACCACTTGCTAGCCATATACTCTGCTCCAGGCGAGCTCACTAAAAGAGGGGTCCTAAGGGTCTGGGTTGGTAACTCAAACTTATCCACAAATCCCCTTGATATATATGAATGCGATGCACCGGTATCGAAAAGAACAATAGCTGTAAATGACTGAACCAAAAACTTACCTATTACCGCATCCGCCGCTCTTCAACTTCCTCCACGTTAACGTGGTTCACTTGTCCTTTGTTGAATGGATTGGGCTTCTTCCCGCGCTCCCATTTCCGTTTCCATTCTTTCCCTCAGGCGGTCGTTGGCATAGTGCCTGTCTTCCCGCACTTAAAGCAAATAACTTGGCTCAAGTCTCTCTTAGCGGGTGTAGCTGGGTTAGAGCGATTCTGGTTATTGTTGGCTGCATTTCCATTCCCATTCTTCGCACCATTATGCGATCCTCCTCCAGTATGGTTATGTCCTCCATGGTTATGAACTAGTCCTCCCGAGTTCGGGGTTAAGCGAGGTTTCGTGAGCTCCTGAGTTATACTTCCCTTGTCCATACTTCCTCTTACGATTCTCAATTTGCTGCTGCTTTCCTTCAATCATTAGGGCCTTATCTACCAACTCCCGGTAGTTGTTGAAAGTTGCCACCATCAGCTGCATACTCATCTCATCATTCAGTCCTTCCATAAACTTCTCTTGCTTCATGGCATCCGTGGTCACATCATCGTGGGGCATAGCGTGATAACTTGCTAAACTCATCCACGCATCGGGCCACAAGATGGTTCCCTCGGGCGTAAGTTGCGGAACTCACGCTTCTTTATCTGCATGGCTCCAGTTGAAACATGGGTCGTGCGAAAAGCTTGTTAGAACTGGTCCCAAGTGACATTGTCTATAGGAAAAGTAGCCGTGTAATTCTCCCACCATGCGGCTGCTGGTCCATCCAATTGATGTGCGGCAAAGCGCACTCTTTTCAAAGATCCGTGCATCCTGCGGTGGTTAACTCCTTCCAATACGGGCGTAACAAATCATCTGCAACTATGGGCTCGGTGCTCTTTGAAAACACCGGCGGTTGTAACCTTAGAAAACGGGCTAGGTTGTCCACCGGGCGGGTTGTTGTTGTTGTTGTTGTTGTTGTTGGCATTACCACAGTTACGAACTAGCAATTGCATCAAGGCATTCTCACGTTGGATCAACCGAGTGAGCTCGGTGGGAAAGCAAAACCGGGGTCACGTCTCGGAGGCATCTGGGGTTTAGAGGGGAGAGATTAGAAATAGAAAGAGGTCTAGTGAGAAAACACTACCCATATGCTCATGAGGCAAACACACATTCATTCAATCAAGCAAGCAAGGGCATACAAAACGGTCTAGGACTATCGCATAAGTGCTCAACTACTACTAGCTATATGGGGAAAAATACTACTAATATTTGGTGGTCATCTAGAAATTTTGATCGGTGGAAGACTCCATGATGTCTGCTCCAAATCCGTTTTCATAGTCATCATCACTTGGATCTGAGTCGGTGTCGTCGATGATGATGTAGTTGTTCCGGACAAGCGGGTCTTCTTCCTCTTTTGCTCTTCTTCCTTGGGTGTTGGTCCTCCCATGAAAACTCCAATCTTCTTGACTAGGTCGTCGTTCTTTCCAAAGAGTATCTTGATTTCTTCCTCATATCCATCGCGGTAGACTTGAGTTCTTCCTCCAATTCGATGATCTTAGTTTTCGCCTTCTTCAAATCCAGCATGTCAACAAGACATCTGGTTCTCATGACGCCGAATGTGCTGGTTTAGCTCTGGATGTAAGCTGCAATGGATCTATCCTTCTTGGTGCTAATTACTTCCCATTGCTCGTCTCGCCCACATATTTGGTATATGGTGTCTTTAAGCTCCTTGTTGTAGACTTCTCCAATGCGTCCCATGGTAATGTGAGCTGCCATACTCTTTCCCAAACTCCATGTTGGTGCATTGAAAACACATACTATGAGCTCCGTGCTTGGTGCAAACGTCCTTCCGGGAACTAAGGCTTGAATCTTCCGGCATTCTTCTTACGGTAAGGTGGCGTTATGCGTCCCGGTGAAGCTTGGTATTCCAATATTCAGGTACCTAGTGACTTCATTCTAGTGGCGTCCGAAAGGTGTGTCTTCATCCGGTTGGGCAAACTTGTACTTCATCTCCATCATCCTAAAGAGTGGAAAAATGGAGAGGAGTCAGAAATGAGTAGAGAGGAGTGACCTATGGTTTTATCTTAGTGGTCGTGTCCTACACTCGGCAGGAGCTCGATACCATCTTGTAGCGACCCGACCTCAGATGGTCAAGTCTTCGTGCTTCCGTGTCATCCCCGGATCGGTAATGCCGACACACACAAGACTCAAGGATTTATAACAGAGTAGCAATCAAACACTTATTACATCGAATGTCTCAAAAGAGAACTTATTACAATAATATGGTCAAGGCCATCTAACGTGATAACAAAGGAAGGCTTGGAAGATAAAGTGAGTCCATCAACTCCAACGGCATAACCGAGCTGCACGGCAAAGACCTACAATCCTTACTCCTCGTCAAAAGTCTGCAACATAATACGTTGCAGCCCGAGAACGGGTCAAGACATGGAATATGCCGCAATGTAACACATAGAGTAATGGAAGAATAAGCTATACTACATGCATATATGGCTGGTGGAAAGCTCTATGGTTACAGCTTTGTAAAAGCCAATTTTTCCCTACATCAAAGGAATAAATTTTTACTTTAACTATCATGGTGGTTGAAACATCCTTGAGAAGGTATAACCCCAACTCAAGGATCCCAATTAAAGTGATTAACAACCCAGCAATGTTAATTTAGAGTGATGGGATACATGTGAATACTCAGGTACTAGATACTCAGAATTGTCCATAACCAGGGACACGGCTAACCATGATTAGTGTGTACACTCTGCAGAGGTTTGCGCACTTTTCCCCACAAGACTCGATCGCCTCCGTTGGTTTCTCGCACTGCATGGTGTTTGAGAGACGGATGACCGAGACACAGTCTTTCAGAAAAATTAACTCTCTACTCCGGATAGATCATACCAAACCTATAAAACCCACTACCTTCTAACCTACCTCTTCGAGAGCTTCACGTAACTTACTCAACTATGCTAGAGCCCATAATAGCTTGTGGCTGCACACGGAAGTTTCTAGCATGAATAAACTCAGTTCCCTTTGAGCCTGGGTGGCGGTCCATAGGAAGATCACACGGTACCCCGGATTTCCAAAAAGCATAACACCTTTGGGTTCCCTGTGCCTCAATCCACCCAGATGTGTATTTAAGTTGCCACCTTAAAGTAAACCCTTATTTAACAACCTCACATCTGTCGTGAATATCTCTCAAACCCAAACCACGCTCACGAGCATAGCATGGTAACATAAGCATAACGTAGAAGTACTCCCAAGGGTTTGATAGTAACAGGGCAATAGGTTCCTACCTCATCATCTACTTCCCAACCCACAAATTAATGACATCCTAACCATGCAATGTTTTAGGGTTGAGCTAATGCATAAAAACTGGGTATGAAAAGGTATGATCAAGTGTTACTTGCCTTGCTGACGATCCGTGAATCCTAGAGACTCGTAGTAACACGCTTCGCACTCCGGGAATTCTATCGCAAGCAAAGAATGCATACATAAGTAAACAAGCAAAGATGCACAAACGAACTTCAACTGAAGGAGATTGACCGGAGAGTTCAACTTAAAAACTCCGGTTCACAAAACAATCAAACCAAACGGAACAACAAAACTCAAACGGCGAGAAAAACATGGTCCGTTTACTAATCTGAACTAGAGTCAAATTTTACAGAGATAAAAACTTGGTTGAGTTGATTATTCAGAAATAGGGTTTCGAGACGAAACTCTAGGCGCTTGAATCGCCTGATTCCGATAAACGAGCGAAAAGATAAATAGGTTTGAAAATCGGATCAGAAATCGCGATCAGAATAACCGCGGAATAAATCTGATAAAAGAAAAGCGATGAACTGCTAAACGAATCTAACGCTCGCTAATGTAAACTAAACAGTGAACGCGTTCGTTAGAACGAACGGATGAACGGACGTTCTCTAGGTAAATAAACCGACGAAATAAACCGATCTATATAAAAAACGATCTAGGGTTTTTAAAAAAAACCGAAGGGTTTTCTTAAAAAAACAAACCGCGGTGGGTTTGGTATCTCCGCGGGGCGCGGCCCGCGGGCGGGCGTTCAAGTGGTTCCGGGTGGGGCGGGTCGGCGAGGGGCGGCGGCGATTGGCGAGAGGCGGCGGCGGCCTCCGGCGAGAGGGCGGCGACGGCGCGGGATCGGGCTCCGGGTGGCGGGCTCCGGCCCGCGGGTTCCGGCGGCGGCGGGGCTCGGGTGGTGGCGGGGTGGTGGTGTGGCGGCGGGGGCGGTGGTATTTATAGGGGGCGGGGGCGGCTCCGGCTTGGGAAGGGGCGCCTGGGTGGAGTCCGCCTGACTCGCCCTTGGCGTCCAGGCAAGACGGCGGGCACAAGGGGAGGCGGCGGCGGAAGCGTCGGGTTTCGGCCGGGCCTTCGCCCGATCGCTGGTCCATTTTTTAAACATTCACGAAAGAAAAATTCCTAGAAAAATAAATAAAAATCTAAAAATTCCAAAACAAGTTTTCTCCGTCTAAATAAAATATTTAGAACTAGAGGAACTTTTCTTGGCCCCTAAAATGCAACTTTTAAAGCGTGCAAATTTTTCTAGGGCAAATAAAATTCCAAATAAAATCAAATAAAATCCCAAAAATGATTTTAACATTTTTCCTCCATTATTTCAATTATTTTGGAGAAGTCATATTATCTCCCTCATTTATTTATTTAAATTGAAATAGTTTTCCGGAGAGAAAATAATTAAAATCTAATATCCTCGCCTTTCATTATTTGATGTAATTCAAATATGAAAATCAAAAAAAATCCCCAACTCTCTCCGAGGGTCCTTGAGTTGCTTAGGATTTCGAGGATAGCAAGTGAATATGCAATAAAATATGACATGCAAGAATGACCTATGTATAACATGCCAAATTGAAAATTTGGGATGTTACAGCCCCTCGGGCTGCATCATCCCCAAGCCGCTCGGGCCTGACCTAGTGGCATGCATCTCCCATGCATTTTACTTAAGCTTGTTGCTTTCATGTTAACCTACCTATGATTACTTTCTGCTCGATCGTCGCCTCCCACGGGGCCTCCTCACGCCGGCACGGCGCTGGTGCACGGGTCCGTCCCTGCCACGTCGATAAACCTGAGCGGTCGAGCTCTGGCTCACGGCACGCCTGTGCACGTCACCTCACCGGGCCCTCAGTGCCTTCACCCCCTCGCGGAGCAACCAGCGGCAGGCTGGCAACCATGACGGCAGATCGTGTTCTTCCTTGTGCTGGCTCGCAGGAATCTCACGAGGATAACACCAGGTGGCACCGCAAGCTCCCACCTCTTCCAAGTAATCCTCTTGCACGTTAAAAGGGGGGCTCCTGAGCATCGCGACTTAGGAGCTCTTACTGGCTCTCCAGCCCTCACCCCCTGGCCTTGACCACGGCACGCGACCTGGCATACCAGCGGCGGCTGAGCTCGCTCGAGGGCCGGGGCCTGAGGACGTAGAGCACAAAGGAGAGCATTGGAAGGGGGAGGACTCGTATGGGCCTAACCTAGCTACGCTGCGGATGTTCGCGCACAGGTTTGGCGCATCACGAAGAATCGACCCCGGACCGCCAAGATAAGTCACGAGCTCACATCAACTAATCGTTGGAACCTAGGGGACACGCTCGTCGCAGCCCTATTGCGGCAATGTCGCCTCCCTTTCTTATCTTACCACGGCTTCTTGAGCGCTAAAGGGACCTCGAGCATCGCGCCAGGAGTTTTATCGACCTCGTGCCGCCACCTCTGGCCTTGACCACGGCAGCGACTGACATAACAGCGACGGCTGAAGCTTGCCTGGGGACCGGGACCTGTCAGCGTAGAGCAACAAGCTGTCACGAGATTGGAAAGGGAAGACCGAGCCTAAACAGGACTAGCGCTCACAAAGCTTCCATAATTAGGATAATATCAACAAAAGACATCGCAGACTCTTTACACGCCCCCACGGGGTACTTCTCGATTCCTCGCAGGGAACAAAAGACGAGAACCTAAGAGAATCCTATCTACACACCCCCCGGGGCTGACGCCATCATCAACAGTGGGCTGCGGGAGGCCGGCGCCAACCCCATCCAGATCAGCGACGGCGGCAGCCGGACTTGGCGCCCCTGCTCGGGTCGCGGCTAGAGCTTGGGGGCATGTAGCTGTCGTCGCTCATCTCCGGAGTCTTGTAGAGCTCGGGAGAACCGCTGGACTCCCAAGAGTCGCTGCTGCTGGAGCAGCCGCGAGCGGGGCGCGCCTCATCCTGGCGCTCCCCTTCGGAGAAACACTCCAAGCGGTGACCCTCCACGTTGAAGACCTTGAAGAACAGCATGGAGGAGCCATCGTACTCGAAGTGGATCGTGAGGGCGCCCTCCGCACGGCAAACCAGCACGATCTCGCCCCAGCCACGGGTCATGAAGATCTTGCCGGTGGAGACTGCTTCAACCTCTGCTCCGGTCGCCGGAGCATCGCAATCGGCATGCTGCAACCAGAGCTCGAGAGGCCCCCTCGGCGGCATCACATTAGAGAAGAAGCACGGGAAGCGGATCCAGGAGCTTGGGGGCATCGCCGCCCACAGCACAAGCTCGCGTGAGGAGTCCGCGGCATGGACCTGTGAGCGACGGTGCTCGCCGCCAGAAGGCCGTCGACTCTTGACCGCGCGCACACCGATGCTCGTTGCTCCTTCCTCTCGAGCCCCCGGCTTGGGCGTACAAGGGAAGTGGATACCCAGGAGGAGGCCACTCACACCAAGGCCTCGTCACCACCTGCATCGCCGTAGCATCGCGACGGTGGACCGACCTCTTCTTCGGCGGAAGCAGCGCCGGTGTGTCAAGGGGAATCTTTCCCTTCTCGTCAACTGAGAACCTTCAAATTGGCGCCATTGAAGTTGCTACTAGAAGTAGAGCGGGGGAAGAAGAAGCAAGCAGGAGAAGGCCAACCAGCGCCCCCCACGATCACATGTAATGATGGTTTTCCTTGCATGTCGCAGGGACTTGTCAAGTCAGGCGGTTGTTGAGGCAGCATGGGGAAGCGGAGATGCCCACGTCCAATCAACCGCCACATGTCAACCGAGGCTGCAGGCTTTTGGGGCCCGTGGCACTCCGCGCTTGACCTTTGGCTTCGCCTTGAAGCCAAGCCCGAGCGCGCCTTGGGCCCGGGGGCTACTTCGATGTTCTGGGAACGAGGGTCCCCAGACTTGCCTACCTGCGGCCCATGGCGTGGCTGAGCTAGAAGGCATGTGCGGCCCATCTTCATCAACAAGGCATTCAGGACCCTCGCGAGGCGGGCGACACAAGACCTCCTCGGGAGCGGCCTCGCCAGGTAGGCTCACGAGGGCGGAGAGATCAAGGCAAGGCAAACCTCACGAGGTTCTCGTGACGTGAGCCATGACGACCGAGACTAGGCGGGCGCCAGCGTGCGCAGCGTCCTTGTTTCCTCTTTTGTGCCAAGGGGGCAAGCGCAGGCGCGGAGTACTGAGGCATCAAGCAAAGGTTTCCATATCGGTGCAACGAGACCAAGACCAGCGGGACAGAAAGACGGAGGTCACCATGGAGCCCGAGATGGCGTCACCACCAGAGCCTTTTGCAGGCGAAGACCGCTTTTGTCAGGATAAGCTGTCCCCTTTCAAATTGGTCGTTGTTGGCTCCCTTCCCACTCAATATTTCGGGAGAGGACCAGGGCCTATATAAGTAGAACTAGCCACCACAGTAGGGGGGGAGAACTCATTTAGAGGCATCTCTCCCGCACAAGTTCGCCAAGCACAAGAACACCTCAACCTTAGGAGGTTGTTCTTCCCCTTGTACTGTTCATCATCAGCCCAAGAGGCAATCCACCACCACCACACTGGAGTAGGGTATTACACCACAACGGTGGCCCGAACCAGTATAAATCTTGTGTCTTTGTCTTGTGAGTTCGTCGAGTTCGTCCACGAGATCTTAGAGAGCTAGGGCGTGGATCGGTAGGGAGGAGATCTTCGCGCGCACCCAAGTGTTCGAACCTCGAGGGTTTTTTCCAGAACCCGTGATCCGACAAATTTGCTTACCGTAACTAGTCCTATCTTGATTTGGTGGCATTGTCGGATGAAGCGGCCCGGACCGACCTTACACGTACGCTTACGTGAGACAGGTTCCACCAACTGACATGCACTTGATGCATAAGGTGGCTAGCGGGTGTCTGTCTCTCCCACTTTAGTCGGGTCGGATTCTATGAAGAGGGTCCTTATGAAGGGTAAATAGCAATTGGCATATCACCATTGTGGCTTTTGCGTAGGTAAGAAACATTCTTGCTAGAAACCCATAGCAGCCACGTAAAACATGCAACAACAATTAGAGGACGTCTGACTTGTTTTTGCAGGGTATGCTATGTGATGTGATATGGACAAAAGGATGTGATGAATTATATATGTGATGTATGAGACAGATCATGTTCTTGTAATATGAATCATGACTTGCATGTCGATGAGTATGACAACCGGCAGGAGCCACTGGAGTTGTCTTAATTTATTGTATGACCTGTGAGTCAATATAAACGCCATGTAATTACTTTACTTTATTGCTAACCGCTAGCCATAGTAGTAGAAGTAATAGTTGGCGAGACAACTTCATGAAGACACGATGATGGAGATCATGGTGTCATGCCAGCGATTTATGGTGATCATGCCGCTACCAAGATGGAGATCAAAAGCGCAAGATGATATTGGCCATATCATGTCACTTTATGATTTGCATGTGATGTTTATCATGTTTACATTTTATTTGCTTAGAACGACGGTAGCATAAATATGGTGATCCCTCACTAAAATTTCAAGAAATGTGTTCCCCTAATTGTGCAATCGCTATGAAGGTTCATTGTTTCGAAGCACCACGTGATGATCGGGTGTGATAGATTCTAACGTTCGCATACAACGGGTGTAAGCCAGATTTACACATGCGAAACACTTAGGTTGACTTGACGAGCCTAGCATGTACAAACATGGCCTCGGAACACGAGAGACCGAAAGATCGAACATGAGTCGTATGGTAGATGCGACCAACATGGAGATGTTCACCGTTGATGACTAGTCCGTCTCACGTGATGATCGGACACGGCCTAGTCAATTCGGATCATGTATCACTTAGATGACTAGAGGGATGTCTATCTGAGTGGGAGTTCATTAAATATTTTGATTAGATGAACTTAATTATCATGAACTTAGTCTAAAATTTTCTTTACAATCTATCTTGTAGACCCAATGGCCCAGACTAATGCTGCCCTCAACTTCAATGTGTTCCTAGAGAAAACCAAGCTGAGAGACGATGGAAGCAACTATACGGATTGGGTCCGTCACTTGAGGAGCATCCTCATAGCTGCCAAGAACGCATATGTCCTTGAAGCACCGCTAGGTGACGCACCCATTTTCCCAGCAACTCAAGACGTTATGAACGCCTGGTAGTCGCGTAGTGATGATTACTCCCTGGTTTAGTGCGGCAAGCTTTACAGCTTAGAATCGGGGCTCCAAAAGTGTTTTGAGCAACACGAAGCATATGAGATGTTCCAAGAGTTGAAAATGGTTTTCCAAGCTCATGCCCGGGTCGATAGATATGAAGTCTCTGACAAGTTCTATAGTTGTAAGATGGAGGAAAACAGTTCTGTCAGCGAGCATATCCTCAAAATATCTGGGTTGCACAACCGCTTGTCTCAGCTGGGAGTTAATCTTCCAGATGACTCGGTCATTGACAGAATCCTCCAGTCGCTTCCACCTAGCTACAAAAGCTTTGTGATGAACTACAATATGCAATGGATGGAGAAGTCCATTCCTGAGTTATATTCGATGCTGAAATCAGTGGAGGTGGAGATCAAAAAGGAACATCAAGTGTTGATGGTGAATGAGACCACTAGTTTCAAGAAAGGCAAGGGTAAGAAGAACTTCAAGAAGGACGGCAAGGGAGTTGCCGCGCCCGATAAGTCAGTTGCCGGGAAGAAGCTAAAAATGGACCCAAGCCTGAGACTGAGTGCTTTTATTGCAAGGGAAATGGTCACTAGAAGCGGAACTGCCCCCAAGTACTTAGCAGATAAGAAGGCCGGCAACGCCAAAGGTATATATGATATACATGTTATTGACGTGTACCTTACTAAATGCCGTCAGAGCTCTCGGGTATTTGATACCAGTGTGGTTGCTCACATTTGTAACTCAAAACAGGAGCTGCAGAATAAGCGGAGACTGGCGAAGGACAAGGTGACGATGCGCTTCGAGAATGGTTCCAAGGTCGATATGATCGCCGTCGGCACGCTACATCTACATCTACCTTCGGGGTTAGTTTTAAACCTTAATAATTGCTATTTAGTACCAGCTTTGAGCATGAACATTGTATCTGGATCTTGTTTGATGTGAGATGGCTACTCATTTAAATCTGAGAATAATGGTTGTTCTATTTATATGAGATATATTTTATGGTCATGCCCCGTTGATCACTGGTTTATTTTTATTGAAGCTCGAACGTGATGTTACACATATTCATAGTGTGAATGCCAAAAGATGTGAGGTTGATAATGATAGTCCCACATACTTGATGCACTGCCACCTTGGTCATATTGGTGTCAAACGCATGAAGAAACCCACGCAGATGGACTTTTGGAGTCTCTTGATTATGAATCACTTGACACGTGCAAACCATGCCTCATGGGAAAAATGAACAAGACTCCGTTCTCTGGAACAATGGAGCGAGCAACCAACTTGTTGGAAATAATACATACTGATGTGTGCGGTCCAATGAGCGTTGAGGCTCGCGGTGGCTATCATTATGTTCTCACCCTCACTGATGACTTAAGTAGATATGAGTATGTCTACTTAATGAAACACAAGTCTGAGACCTTTGAAAAGTTCAAGGAATTTTGGAGCGAGGTAGAGAATCAACGTGATAGGAAAATAAAGTTCTTACGATCAGATCGTGGAGCAGAATATTTGAGTCATGAGTTTGGCACGCACTTAAGGAAATGTGGAATTGTTTCACAACTCACTCGCCTCGAACACCTCAAATAAATGGTGTGTCCAACATCGTAATCAAGACTCTATTAGATATGGTACGATCTATGATGTCTCTTACCGATCTACCGCTATCATTTCGGGGTTATGCTTTAAAGATTGCCGCATTCACATTAAATAGGGCACCGTCTAAATTCTTTGAGATGACACCGTATGAATTATGGTTTGGGAAGAAACCTAAGCTGTTGTTTCTGAAAGTTTGGGGATGTGATGCTCATGTCAAGAAACTTCAACCTGAAAAGCTCGAACCCAAATCAGAAATATGCGTCTTCATAGGATACCCTAAGGAAACTATTGGGTATACCTTCTACCTCAGATCCGAGGGCAAGATATTTGTTGCAAAGAATGGATCCTTTCTAGAGAAAGAGTTTCTCTCGAAAGAAGTAAGTGGGAGGAAAGTAGAACTTGATGAGGTACCCCCTCTTGAACCGGAAAGTAGCGCATCTCAGGAAGATGTTTCTATGGTGCCTGCACCGACTAGAGAGGAAGTTAATGATGATGATCATGAAACTTTGGATCAAGTTGCTACTGAACTTCATAGGTCCACGAGGACACGTTCCGCACCAGAGTGGTACGGCAACCCTGTCCTAGGAATCATGTTGTTAGACAACGGTGAACCTTCGAACTATGAAGAAGCAATGGTGGGCCTGGATTCCAACAAATGGCTTGAAGCCATGAAATCCGAGATAGGGTCCATGTATGAGAACAAAGTATGGACTTTGGTGGACTTGCCCGATGACCGGCAAGCCATATAGAATAAGTGGATCTTTAAGAAGAAAACTGACGCAGATGGTAATGTGAACGTCTATAAGGCTCGGCTTGTTGCTAAGGGTTATCGACAAGTTCAAGGAGTTGACTACAATGAGACTTTCTCACCCGCGGCGAAGCTAAAGTCAGTCCGAATTATGTTAGCAATTGCCGCATTCTATGATTATGACATCTGGCAAATGGACGTCAAAACTGCATTCCTTAACGATTTCCTTAAGGAAGAATTGTATATGATGCAGCCAGAAGGTTTTGTCGATCCTAAGAATGCTGACAAGGTATGCAAGCTCCAGCGCTCCATCTATGGGCTGGTGCAAGCATCTCGGAGTTGGAACATTCGCTTTGATGAAATGATCAAAGCGTTTGGGTTTATACAGATTTATGAAGAAGCCTGTATTTACAAGAAAGTGAGTGGGGGCTCTGTAGAATTTCTCATATTATATGTGGATGACATACTATTGATGGGAAATGGTATAGAACCTTTGGAAAGCATAAAGGCCTACTTGAATAAGTGTTTTTAATGAAGGACCTTGAAGAAGCTGCTTACATATTAGGCATCAAGATCTATATAGATAGATCGAGACGCTTCATTGGTCTTTCACAAAGCACATACCTTGACAAGATATTGAAGAATTTCAATATGGATCAGTCCAAGAAGGGGTTCTTGCCTGTATTGCAAGGTGTGAGATTGAGCATAGTGTCGTGGGAGTAAGTCTGACAGTAAGAATAGGGGGTACATAAGAGGAGGCAAGATCCTAGCTATGGTGAGGTTGTGCACGCAAGATTTACGAGTTCAGGCCCTTCTCGGAAGAAGTAATAGCCCTACGTCTTCGTGCCCGGAGGCTTGGTCGATTGGATTATGCGTGAGAGTTACAGGGGGTGCGAACCCTTGTACCAGAGGAGGGGGTGGCTTATATAGAGTGCGCCGGATTCCTCCAGCCCTCAGTTACACAGGGTTCAATGTACATTAAGACAGGGCGTTACTGGTAACGCTGGCTATAAAGAGCTATAAATGATCTTTAAGACTACGGAGTGAATGCCTGACCATTTCCATCCAGAGTGGCTTTAGACCTTCTGTTCTCCGAGTGATTCTTCGTGTGGTCGAGTGGCTCTATCTTGGTCGAATGGAATTGCGGTATTCGAGTGGGATAGTTGGTCGAGTGGATTGCACTCCAAGGTGATTTCAGTCAGTATATTCTGTTGTACTTTGAATGTCTATGACTCTAGGGCAGTGTCCTTGGGTAGGGCGTCTACGTCAGGCCTATGACCCTACCCTAGGTACATGTCATTGTCATTAGCCCTCGAATGGATTGAGGTCTGAGTGAAAAAGACCGGAAGTTGATTCCGACTCTATTCCATGCTTTGGAGGTGTTTCAATCGAATCGCTAATCACGCTTGAAGCTTCAACCTCGTTTCAGTTGCCTTGATCAATTCAGAGGACGTCGAGTGAGTTATGCTGATGATCTTCGAGTGTTGTTATGGTGTGAAATCCTGGCGCGATTGGTTGCTCTGCGGTTCCCGGATCTCACGGGATTCGAAAGTTTGGAGAAGCGCGCGGGATGGAGCGTGCCGCGGTTATCGGAGTGGATAGACAGGGGCGCCTCGATCCTCACGCCGCCTTTTTCCCCAATGATCAAAGTAGCGATCGCTATGCGGGATATGATTAGATTAGTCGGGCCCACACGTCAGCCACTCGGAAGTGGCCTCATAAATAGCGTTTGGGTCGATGCGATGCACAGTGCGCCTCAATCATTCTCTTCCTTCTCTGTTCCTCCACCGCATCCTCCTCTGCTCTCGTCGTCTCCACTCAGCCCGTGCGCACTCCACCGCCATGGGGAAGGACAAGACGGCAGCCCTGGAGCACTCGAAGAACGCGGCGACGACGGCGAAGGGCAAGAAGATGACTCGAGGGTCGTCATCGAGGTCTGGTTTGCCGCCTGGTTGGATCCAGGGGGACTGGATTCAATCCACGATCCAGAAAGAGGACTTGGTGGATCTGGCCGGTGCGGGCTTGATTGCCCACGGATCTTGGAGGTTGCCGGGGAACGAGTCCGAACCTCTCAAGGAGGGTGAGTGCGCCCTCCTTGCAACCCATGTCGATCGTGGTATTTCTCTCCCCGCATCCGCTCTTTAGGGGTTTTCTGAACTTTTTCAGTGCCCAAATTCACCATTTCCCCCAAACACCTTCACCTTTCTTGCTGCGTACATTTCTTTGTGTGAAAATTTCTTGGGTTGCCAACCGCATTGGGGTCTCTTCAAGCATATCTTTACTTGCCGTTCTCAAACATGAGAGGACGCATGTGATCCAAATGTGTGGGGGTTTGGGGATCCAGACTAGGGGTGGAAGCACCTTTCCTTCCATAACCCTTCCCGAGTCAGTCCGCGGATGGCAGTTGACCTGGTTCTATTACAAAGACATCCCGACTCCGTGTCAGTCGACCGGTCTCCCACCTGTCACCATGGAGCGACCCCGCCAACCTTCTTCACTGATCATGACTCCAGAGGAGAAAGGCGAGGTCTCACATTTAGTCGACCAGGTCGTCAAATTAGTCCGGGACGGTGTGACTGGCCTGGACTTGCTAGAAGTGTTCTCGCCGATGCACCCAAATTTCTCTCCAAGCCCATGACCACCCAATGTGGATGTACTCGGGCGGTGACGACACTGCTCGGGTCCACCCAGAGGAGGTCACCTAGGAGATGGTGGCTCAGTTGCTGCGGAGCATAACCGGGAACAAGGACAACCCCAGGGGGTCCAGGAGGGTTCTGCCATTTGATGCTGAGCATGAGCCGGAAGAGGTCAAGCTCAAAATACCGAGTTCTTTCTCTCTTTGATTTGCAGTTGCTCTTGAATCCGACTGATTTTTGTCGACTTGTGCTTTGCAGATCTACATCAAGATGTACTCGATGCCATATGGGGAACAGTTCCAGGAGGGAGAGGAGAGTGGGGGCAAAAGCGTCGATTGGCAATCTGAAGACGAAAGTGACGAAGACAACAAGAACTCCGCAGCAGTGAGGAGATCGACTCACGCCCGCCCGAGTGGCGCCCAAGCAACAGATGATCTAGCGGGCGGGCGTGGCAAAGTAGCCCCGCCAAGCACGCAGGCTCCGAAGCACACTCGAACGTCTACTCCTGAGCCATCACAGAAGGCTACGAAGCAACCCAGGTTTGCGCCATCGAAACCCCGGAAGGCCCTGCCCAATATCAAGGTGGATGTCCCTATTGCTTCTGCGTAAGTGTTTCTCCTCTCTGTTTTGGCTTTGCTCAGAAACTTCTATGTTATCGTCGACTCATTCTTTTGCTTGACCGAGTGAGCTTTGGAACTTTCAGCATTTGCTTCGGGACGCCTATGAATATTGACGAGGAGCAAGATGAAGAGGAAATCATGGACGCGCCACTTCTCGAAAGGTGTATAGTTCCACAGTTATGCTCTTACTTTGCCAACTGCTTTGACGGTCAACTAAAGTCTTATGGTTGAATGTTCTGCAGCACCGCCAAATGTTATTGAACTTCCAGACGACGATGAAGAAGTGTCGTAGAAGAGCACAGGGAGAAGGGGCAGGACTCTGAGTAAGAAGGCGCATGCCAGCAAAGTGTCTCACTCGACTTCGGCGCCGGAATAGGTCGTTCAGCAATCCGGAGATACCATTCAGACTTCTGTTTCCTTTGCTGATCTAGTGTCGACTGATCGACCATCGGCGTTGATCGCCAAGCCTCGCTCCAATGTGCAACCCTGTGCTTCAGCTCCTCTAGCTGCCCTGCCTCGCTTCCACCAACTCCACTTTTCAGCACTCATCATGTCTCGGAGGACCAGGTAGGTGCTGCTAAAGAAGCCATACTCCAAGCAGGACTAATGACGGACCGAATGAAGGTGGTGTACGAGACCAGCAAGGCTGCCTATGATGCCAGTTCTACCCTTTAAGCCAACGTCCAAGTAAGTGGGATTGCAGATTCGTTTCCGAGTCGGCTTTCATCTTGATCTTTGCTCTGTTAGGATATGCTATTTCAGAACTGCGGTTATATTATTCGTAAGATGTCTATGGATGAGCATTTTGGAACCTTTAATGTGCATCTATCATGAGTATGTGCCTTGCATCCACTCACCCACTGGGTGTGTGATTCAACTTTTGCTGTGTAGCTCTTTCACTTGAGTCGACTAGGTCGTGGTCGAAAGTGTATTTTCTTGAACCAGTGGGGGCACGCAGAGTGCACCCACTGGGTGTAGTCCCCGAGACCACCGTTGAATGTTTGATTCGACGGGGGTCTTTGAGAAATGTTTGTTTATAGTACGTCCACTCGGTCTAGACAGGTCGTGCTGAGTGGGAGCCGGACCAGTGGGGGCACGCTAAGTGCACCCACTGGGTGTATTCCCTGAGACAGCGGTCGACTGCGGGCAGTCGAAGGTGGTCTGAGAATAAATGTTGTCTCTCTTTCTTTTACTCCTTCCACTTGTACTGGGTAGACCATGTCGAGTGGGAAATCGAACCAGTGGGGGCACGCCAAGTGCACCCACTGGGTGTAGTCCCCGAGACTACTGTTGAATGTTTGTTTGATGGTAGTCTTAGAGATCTTTTTCCATAATTATCTGATCTTTCCATCTTGTCACCGAAAATGATCGACTCTTGTTTTGTTGCTTGCCGCAGAAATCATGTGATCTTGGAACCAAGGTTGCCGATCCGGAGAAGAAGCAGATCCAACTCAATCTCGACCTGGAGCTGGCCAAGGAAAATTTGCAGAAGGCTAAGGAAGAAGCAGCTGCCATGGGAGGTAATAACTTGTCGACTGTTCGCCTTGTCATCTTTTCTTTTCGCCTTTTGAACCGAGTGACTCCACTCGCATAGATGTGCGTAGTGAAAATAGACAACTCCAAGCTCGTCTGAAGAATATTATTTCTTTAGACAAAATGAAGCAAGCTCTGGAGCAGAAGGACCTCGACCTTGTAGCAGCGCAGAAGACGGTGCAAGAAAAAATGAACTTGCTGATAAGAAGCTGGTTTTAGTCGGCAAATTGGAAGAAGAAAATGCCAAGTTGAAGACTGCTGTTGATAAAGCAAACAAAGAGGTCGTGCAACTGAAGAAGGACAAGGTGGCCTTTACCGACAAAGTCGACGATCTCACTCGGAAGAGAGATGAACTGGAGACTTATCTGGGGGGCCTTGACAAGAAGATGTTCCTTATGCTTGAAGGTACATTCCCTCGTCTGACTGATTTGCAACTGCCGACTCATTATTTTTCTGTGCGTGCAGAGTTCTGTCAAAACTTCGAGGAAGAGACGGCGAATTGAGGCGAATCTGGACCCCATCAACTCCCCCATCAAGGACGAAGCCGCGATGAACATGTCGCGATCGAATCCCGCCGCCAAAGGTTATAGACTACCTTGCTTGATCGAAAGTGGCGGTGTCGCTGGATCGACACGGATCTCTCGCCGATGTGACGCTCCGTAATGATCTCGAAGTCTTTGATGACTCGACCAATGAAATCCATGGCCGAAAAGTGTGCATGGAAGAAGTCATCCCGTCACCGTATACCGGGCGTGGCTCGCTCTCCGGGTCCATGTCCATTGCAAGGAGGTCAAAGAAGAGAAGCTGGCGGCTCTGAAGGTTGCCAACACCAAGAAACTTCAATTCCAATCCTTCGTGGAGACCTTCATCGACGCTGCCACTCGCATCGCAGATGGAATTGACTTGGACGAGTTCGTCGAGCCGGCTAGCCCTCCTCTTTCCGAGTGAAAAACTTGATAACTTGACTTTATTTGCCTCGGAATGCCGAGTGATCCTGTAATCGTTAAAATTCTTTTGGGCTTGATGCCCGAGTACTTCTGCCGATGGCTTTTGAACCTTCGTGGATTTATCCGAACTTTGTTTTTCTTTTGAATATGGTTGTTTTGTCTTCACCACTTTCCGATTTCTTGACTCCGAGTGAAAGCTCCGCTCTTCACTCGGAATAGACTTTGTGCTTGTGGCGCAGCTTCGAGGGCAACCATACGTTGTACATGTGGCACAGCTACGGGTGCAACCATACGCTGTACTTGTGGCGCTCGCCTCGAAAGTGCAACCATACGTTGTACTTGTGGCCCAGCCTGAGTGCAACCATACATTGTACGCGGTGGCGCAGCTCCGAAAAGCACCATATGTTGTACTTGTGGCGCAGCTCTAAGTATGCAGCCCAAGCCCGGGAAAGTGAGAGGAGTGCTCTCCACTCGACGTAGTTTTGTAACTTAGGCAAGTACGGGATCGGAACTAAGCCCCCGAGTGGGAGGATTGCTCTCCACTCAGAGTAGTTTTGTAACTTAGGCGAGTACGGGATCGCAGCTAAGCCTCCGAGTGAGAGGGTTTCTCTTCACTCGAAGTGTTTTTTAAACTTAGGCGAGTACGGGATCGCAGTTAAGCCCCCGAGTGAGAGGGTTGCTCTCCGCTTGAGTGGTTTTTGAAACTTAGGCGAGTACGGGGTCGCAGCTAAGCCCCCAAGTGGGAGGATTGCTCTCCACTCAGGGTGTTTTTGAAACTTAGGCGAATCGGGTTCACGGCTAAGCCCCCGAGTGGGAGGATTTCTCTCCGGTCGGAGCGGTTTTTGAAACTTAGGCGAGTACGGGGTCGCAGCTAAGCCCCCAAGTGGGAGGATTGCTCTCCACTCGGAGTAGTGTTGTAACTTAGGCGAGTACGGGATCGCAGCTAAGCCTCCGAGTGAGAGGGTTCCTCTTCACTCGGAGTGTTTTTGAAACTTAGGCGAATCGGGTTCGCGGCTAAGCCCCCGAGTGAGAGGGTTGCTCTTCACTCGGTGTGTTTTTGAAACTTAGGCAAATCGGGTTCGCGGCTAAGCCCCCGAGTGGGAGGGTTGCTCTTCACTCGGAGTGTTTTTGAAACTTAGGCAAATCGGGTTCATGGGTTAAGCCCCGAGTGGGAGGATTCTCTTCCACTGGAGTGGTTTTTGAAACATAGGCGAAAGTACGGGATCGCAGCTAAGCCCCCAAGTGAAAGGGTTGCTCTCCGCCGGAGTGGTTTTTAACTTAGGCGCAGTACGGATCAAGAGCTAAGCCTCCGAGTGAGAGCGTTGATCTTCACTCGGAGTATTTTCGAAACTTAGGAGAATAGGGTTCGCGGCTAAGCCCCCGAGTGAGAGGGTTGCTCTTCACTCGGAGTGTTTTTGAAACTTAGGTGAATCGGGTTCGCGGCTAAGCCCCCGAGCGGGAGGATTGCTCTTCACTCAGAGTGTTTTTGAAACTTAGGTGAATCGGTTTCGCGGCTAAGCCCCTCGAAAGTGGGAGGACTGCTCTTCACTTAGAGTGTTTTTGAAACTTGCTTAATCGGGTTCAAGTTAAGCCCCCGAGTGAGAGGGTTGCTCTTCACTCGTAGTGTTTTTGAAACTTAGGCAAATCGGGTTCACGGCTAAGCCACCCACTGGGGGATTTGAACACATATGCATAAGGGATAACAATCATTAAGATACCTAAAAAATCTTTTCTTTGATAAGCAAACTGCAGGATTCTTATTACAACTTGTTGATCTGAGTGTTTGGGTATAAAAACGGCGGAGCAGCTCCGCATTCCACGAGCGTGGCTCGTCTTCTTTCTTGGCTATGTTGTAAAGGTGATACGCCCCATTGTGGAGCACCTTGGTGATGATGAAGGGGCCTTCCCAACCCGGAGCAAGCCTGTGAGGCCGTTTCTGGTGCACTCGGAGCATAAGGTCTCCTTCTTGAAATGCTCGACCTCTGACATTTCGGCATGGAATCGATGCGTGTCTTGTTGATAGATGGTCGATCGATCGCAGCCATCTCGCTCTTCCTCTAGGAGATCAACCGCATCTTGGCGCGGCCTGCTTAGCTTCAGCTTCCGAGAAGAGTTCTACTCGAGGGGCGCAGTATCAAATCATTGGGAAGCACACCAAAGACCATACACCATGAAGAAAGGAGTTCGTCACCCACCGTTGGGAGTTGTTCTCACCCCATAGGATGATGGCAATTCACCATCCAGTTCCAAAGAGGGTGCTTGAGATCACGATCCGTCGGGTTTCAGCCCTTGAAAGATCAAACCATTCGCCCTTTCTCGCCTGCCCATTCGATCAAGGGTGCGCAATGACAAGCGTAATCGACCCAAGTGCCTTGGGAAGAACAAAATGCTCTGAACTCATCAGAATCAAAGTTGGAGCTGTTATCCGTGATAATGATGTGAGGGACTCCATATCTGAATATCAGCTCTCTGATGAAACTGATGGCAGTGCTTGAATCAAGATTCTTGATAGGCTTGGCTTCCATCCATTTGGTGAATTTGGCGACTGCTATGAGAAAATGAGTGAAGCCGCTTCTGCCGGTCTTGAAAGGCCCAACCATGTCCAACCCCCAAACTGAAAACGGCCAGACGAGTGGAATAGTCTTCAAGGCAGATGCAGGCTTGTCAGACATGTTTGAATAAAACTGGCAGCCTTCACACTTGTCGACTATATCTTTAGCCATCTCATTTGCCCGCGGCCAATAGAATCCTGCTCGGTATGCTTTGGCCACGATGGTCCGAGAGGACGCATGGTGACCACAGGTCCCCAAGTGGATCTCATTTAGGATCAGTCGACCTTCTTCTGGAGAGATGCAACCTGGGAAACTCCGGTAACACTTTCTCTATAAATATGTCCACTTATTACGGTGAAGTCTTTGGATCGGGCGGATTTATCCGGGCGGGCCTCATCTTCATCCTTCCGGGAGCTCCCCGCCGAAAGGTATGCTATATATGGCAATCGCCCAATCGGGGTGATCACCCAAACCTCTATGATCAGGTCGACCATACCGGGACTTCAATCTCGCCGATTGGTTGAGCTTTATCGCCATGGGGGCTCCTCTGTAAAAGGATCTTCTTGAACTGACGGGGTGTGAAGATGCTCCAAGAACACATTGTTGGGAATAGGTTTCCGAGTGGAACCTAACTTCGCCAGATCATCGGCAGCTAGATTCTTGATTCGGGGTATGTGGTGGAGCTCTAACCCCTCAAACTTCTTCTCCAATTTTCATACTGCATTGCAATAACCAGTCATAGTTGGCTCCTAATATCCCACTCCTTCATCACTTGATTGACCACCAAGTCTGAATCATCAGAACCATCAAAGTGACCATTTGGACGCCGAGTGAGATGGCCATACGCAACCCATAAAGAAGTGCCTCATATTCAGCTTCATTGTTCAAGAATCAAAGTGAATCGAGGGCATAATCGAGCTTGCCGCTTCTTGGGGATACCAGGACCACTCTAGCACCAGAACCATTCAACATTTTGGACCCATCAAAGAACATAGTCCAATGTTCCGAGTGAATCTAAGTCGGTTGCTCCTATTCAATCCACTCGGCGAGGAAACCTGCTATTGCTTGAGACTTGATTGCTTTCTTTGCCTCGAACTTGATATCCAAAGGAAGGAGTTCAATCGCCCACTTGGCCACTCGACCGGTTGCGTCCCGATTGTTTAGAATTTCTGATAATGGAGCATCGCTGACAACTGAAACCGAGTGGTCCGTGAAGTAATGTGCAACTTTCTTCATGGTCAAGTAAATCCCGTAGACAAGCTTCTGGTAATGTGGATACCTTTGCTTGTACGGATTCAAGACTTCAGAAATGTAGTACACTGGGCATTGAACTTTGTAGGCTTTGCCTCCTTCTTCCCGCTCGACTGTGAGCACTGTGCTGACAACCTGTCCAGTGGCTGCGATATACAGCAATAGAGGCTCCTTGTTGATTGGGGCAGCAAGCACCGGCTGGGTGGAAAGCAGGGCTTTGAGCTCGACAAACGTTGCTTCGGCTTCAGGAGTCCACTCGAACTTATCAGACTTCTTCATCAGTCGGTAAAGAGGCAACGCCTTTTCACCGAGGCGAAAGATGAATCGGCTTAATGCAGCCAAACAACCAGTAATCTTCTAAACATCGTGTACACGATAGGGCATTTCATTCGAGAATTGCTCCAACCTTTTTCGGTTTAGATCGATCCCTCGCTCGTAAACGAGGAAAACGAGTAACTTTCCGCCGACTCCAAATGTGCACTTTGATGAATTGAGCTTGATATTATATCTTCTTAAGTCGGCAAAGGTTTCAAAGTGAGGTCACCAATAGGCTCGGAACCTTTATGCGTGACTTGACCATTTATGTCATCCATGTACGCTCCACGCTCGACCGATTGACCGAAAGGTGCACTTCTCAATCATGCGCATGAACATGGCGCCAAAGATTCTTGAGGTCAAGGGCATGGTAACATAGCAAAAACATCCAATGGGGTGATGAAGGCTGTTTTTATTTCATCGGGACCATAGAGTCGGATCTGATGGTACCCGGAATATGCATCCAAAAAGGACAAATGCTCACAATCCGCAGTCGAGTCGACAATTTGATCGATGCGGGGGAGAGGGAAATGATCTTTCAGGCAGGCCCGATTGATGTGCTTGAAATCGATACACATACGGAGTGAGTCATCTTTCTTGGGGACCATGACAACATTGACGAGCCACTCGGAGTGGTATATCTCGCGAGTGAACTCAGCTGCCAGAAGCTGAGCCACCTCCTCGTCAATTGCTTTCCTTTTCGCCACGGCGGGCCGACGGAGATGCTCTTTGACGGGTTTTGCTTTTGGGTCGACTTCAAACGGGTGCTCACCAAATTCCCCCTTGGGTACACCCGCATGTCGATGGTTTCCATGCGAAGATGTCCCAGCTTCTCACAGCAGGAACCGGATGAGTGCTTCTTCCTATTTGTTGTCGAGTGTTGTTGATATGTGGGTCGGAGCAAGATTGGGATCACCGGTGAATATGGATGTGCTTTGTTTCACCCGCCGATCGAAATGCGCATCAAGCAGGCTTCTTAGCTCGCAACAAATCACTCGGATCTGCATTCTTGTTGTACTCTTCCATTTCTACTGCTGCCATCTGTTCATCGGCAATCTTTGAGCCCTTCTGGAGGCACTCTTCTACCCTTTGTCGATTCCTTGTAACTGTGATCACGCCTCTAGGCCGTGCATCTTTAACTTGAGATACACGTAACATGGTCGAGCCATGAAACGAGCATATGCAGTCCTGCCCAGAATAGCATGGTAGGCACTGTGAAAATCCACCACCTCAAACGTCAACTTTTCCTTACGGTAATTCTTTGAATAATCGAAAACCACATCAAGATTGATCTGACCGAGTGAATCGGCTTTTCTTTCTTAGGATGACTCTGCGGAATCGCATGTTGCTCTCGCCGAGTTTGGACATCGGGATGCCCACCCTCGAGGGTCTCAAAGATACGTAATGTTCAAATCAACGCCTCCATCCATCGTAACCTTGGTCACCGGGTGCCCTATCGATCGGTCGACCACCAACGCCGCCGCCAGTGGGTAGCAACTCGCGCTTAGGTGATCGGACCGGTCGAATGTAATGGGGAGTCTTTGACCACTTTAAATATGTCATAGTTGCCGAGCAACCATGTTCACTTCTCGATTGATAACTTTCAGTCCACTTTTGCTCACAACATTAGCAAAAATCACTAAAGTGGCATTGACATTGGGGGTAACTGATATCTACTACGCAACCTTCTCCTTGTAGACATTGTTGGGCCTCCAAGTGCAGAGGTTTGTAGGACCGTAGAAAATTTCCCTCAAGTGGATGACCTAAGGTTTATCAATCCGTGGGAGGTGTAGGATGAAGATGGTCTCTCTCAAGCAACCCTCGCAACCAAATAACAAAGAGTCTCTTGTGTCCCCAACACACCCAATA
The DNA here is from genome assembly GCA_021605145.1 of Aegilops bicornis. NCBI lineage: Eukaryota > Viridiplantae > Streptophyta > Magnoliopsida > Poales > Poaceae > Aegilops > Aegilops bicornis. Next base: position 583,522,860 of record CM038670.1, read on the forward strand.
CAATGGTAAATTGTATAGGTGCACTAGTTCATGTAAGAGATGGTGATACAAGTGCAATAAGGATGATAGATATGAGTATTTGTAATCTAAAAATATAAAAACAGAAAGGTAGCAAGTGTGTTTATAAAAGTGAGCTGTGAAACGGTGTTGCAAAATGCTAGGAAACAAGGCCTAGGGTTCATACTTTCACTAGTGCAAGTTCCCTCAACAATAATAACATAATTGGATCATATAACAATCCCTCAACATGCAACAAAGAGTCACTCCAAAGTCACTAATAGCGGAGAACAAACTAAGAGATTATTGTAGGGTACGAAACCACCTCAAAGTTATTCTTTCGGGTCGATCTATTCAAGAGTTCGTACTAGAATAACACCTTAAGACACATATCAACCAAAACCCTAATGTCACCTAGATACTCCAATGTCACCTCAAGTATCCATGGGTATGATTATGCGATATGCATCACACAATCTCAGATTCATCTATTCAACCAACACAAAGAACTTCAAAGAGTGCTCCAAAGTTTCTACCAGAGAGTCAAGACGAAAACGCAGCCAACCCCTATGCATAAGTTCACGAGGTCACGGAACCCGCAAGTTGATCACCAAAACATACATCAAGTAGATCACATGATATCCCATTGTCACCACAGATAAGCACATGCAAGACATACATCAAGTGTTCTCAAATCCTTAAAGACTCAATCCGATAAGATAACTTCAAAGGGAAAACTCAATCCATTACAAGAGAGTAGAGGGGAGGAACCTCATAAGATCCAACTATAATAGCAAAGCTCGCGATACATCAAGATCGTGCCAAATCAAGAACATGAGAGAGAGAGAGAGATCAAACACATAGCTACTGGTACATACCCTCAGCCCCGAGGGTGAACTACTCCCTCCTCGTCATGGAGAGCGCCGGGATGATGAAGATGGCCACCGGTGATGGATCCCCCCTCCGGCAGGGTGCCGGAGCAGGGTCCCGATTGGTTTTTGGTGGCTACAGAGGCTTGCGGCGGCGGAACTCCCGATCTATTCTGCTCCTCGATGTTTTTAGGGTATATGGATATATAGGCGAAGAGGTGGTCAGTGAAGCCACGAGGCCCACGAGGGTGGGGGCGCGCCAAGTGGGTAGGGCGCGCCACCGCCTCGTGGCTTCCTCAAGCTTCCCCGACGCCTACTCCAAGTCTCCTCGGATTGCTTCTGCTCCAAAAATAACTCTCCAAGGTTTCATTCCACTTGGAATCCATTTGATATTCCTTTTCTTCTAACAATCAAATAGGAAAGAAAACAACAATTTAATGGGCCTCCTGCTAATAGGTTAGTCCCAAAAATAATATAAAAGTGTATAATATAGCCCACTAAACATCCAAAACAGCATATATAATAGCATGAATATTTCATAAATTATAGATACGTTGGAGACGATCAAGAATCGGGCCATCTTCCTCTTTGTCCTCTTCCTTATCAAATTCCTTCTCCTTTTCATTGGCTGACCCTCCTAAGCTCAATCGATTCGACAATCGCCGAGTGGTGTGCTTGGGATAAATACAGTTACCCTCTTCATCTTTTTTAGTGTGTATGTGGCACGACAAATCAAGAACATCGTTTCCCGCTTGATCTTCACTTTTTTGGGGATCCATGGCCCTTTAGGCTTTCCCTTGAACTTCCCTTGATTCACAACTGCGGCTCAGCAGGACCTGCAGTTTCAGCTTTGCGCTTTTGCTTCCGACCTCCTTCGGTGTCTTGGGCGACTGGTTTATTCTTGCCACTGCGGAGTCGGTCTTCCTCTTTACCGTTAGCGTACCGAGTGGCTATTTCCATCATTAGGGCTGTGGTCATGTCTCCGTCCACCAATTTCAGGTTGAGCTCTGCACTAAACGCCTCTTTGAAGGCGCAAACCGCTTGGTGTTCGACACATTTTCCATCAGTATGATGAAGGGTAGTCCATCTCTCAATATAGTCTCTCAAGGTCTCATTCGCTTCGGACACAATGATGCAATTCAGCTTAGTCTGCTGGTCGCCAGGTGTGCCTCTAATGTTTTAATGAACACTCGAGCCAACTCTTCCCAACTAAAATACTACCGGGGCCAACCGATTCAACCAAGCCCCTACCGATCCTCAAGCATCGTGGGAGGTGCTTCATGGATACATCATCGCTGCCGCCACCAATCAAGACCGCCACTCGGTAATCTTCCAGCCAAGTGTCGGGCTTCACCACCGTGAAATTACTCACACCCGCCGCCAACCTCGGTTGGGAGGGATCTCGCAGCTCGATGGTTTCATCGAAACATTCGCCCGTAAACATGCAATCAGGCTTCTAGTCTGGACGATCTCTCGCCTTTGTCCCTCTCGTGCTCGGCCTCTATCGACTAGACCTTGCACGAGAACCGACCTTGCATCAAACCCGGCTCTCTTGGGTCGATCGAGTTTCCACTCTTCACCATACGGCGCTCACATCATACCGATGGGGTTTCAGATGATCCGCCCTGAGGGGGCGAGGCACTCGATGGCGGTCATCACGGCTAATCGATGATCATATTGTTCGTTGTTCCAATCTGTGTACTGCTTCGGGCGGTGTCCATGACCTCATGCCGCTGGAGGCGTATCTTGGTCAGGAGCCGATCGGATCGTGGTCCGCCACCACATACCGCTAGGATCCTGCGCCGACCGGGAAACGGGCTGAGTTTTGTTCCTCGCCACACGGAGTAACGCCGGATCTCAAGATCAAACCTCTACCAGCCTTCCGAACGGGATGGCTGAATCGACTGCTATACGGAAGGTACCGCAAGATTCTAAACTGGTGTGTGATATACCTAAAGTTCAGGCGGAAACAACTGTTGGTGACGTCGAGTGGATTCAGACCTGACAATGAGCGCGTTCGTCGAGTGAATGTTGGAGATTCTCCAGACGTGCACGCTCAGCCAAGGTGGCCAGGCGCGCAGCCTCCAAGGCCCGAGCCTCAAAGGTTTCTCCGATGATGGGGGTCCGAGGGCCTCACGCCAGACGATGCTAGCTTTGACATGTATCCGATGACTCCAAGTCACAAACCGGATACGTGTATATTTTGAATGGTGGGGCCACCGACAAGCGTTGCAAGCAAAGGCCGTGGTCGGCATCTACATGTGAAGCGGAGTACATAGCTGCTTCGAAACAGCGCAGAAGGAGTCCGGATGAAGGAGTTTATCCTCACCTAGGAGTGATTCCCAATGCGCCGCCCAATGACTCTCTTCGGTGATAACACTGGAGCTATTGCCATTGCCAAGGAGCCCAGGTTTCACAACAAGACCAAGCACATCAAGTGCCGCTTCAACTTCATTCGTGAATATATTCAAGATGGAGACATAGATATTTGTAAAGTACATACAGATCTGAATGTCGCAAATCCGTTGACTAAACCTCTTTCACGAGCAAAACATGATCAGCACCAGAACTCTATGGGTGTTCAATTCATCACAATGTAACTAGATTATTGACTCTATTGCAAGTGGGAGATCATGGAAATATGCCCTAGAGGCAATAATAAAATGGTTATTATTATATTTCCTTGTTCACGATAATCATCTATTTTTCAAGCTATAATTGTATTAACCGTAAACTGTAATGCATGTGTGAATACATAGACCACAACATGTCCCTAGTGAGCCTCTAGTTGACTAGCTCGTTGATCAATAGATGGTTGTGGTTTCCTGACCATGGACATTGGATGTCATTGATAACGGGGTCACATCATTAGGAGAATGATGTGATGGACAAGACCCTATCCTAAGCACAACACAAGATCGAGTAGTTCGTTTGCTAGAGCTTTTCTAATGTCAAGTATCTTTTCCTTAGACCATGAGATTTTGCAACTCCCGGATGCCATAGGAATGCTTTGGGTGTATCAAACGTCATTAACGTGAATCGGGTGACCATAAAGGTGCACTGCTGTGTATCTCCGAAAGTGTTTGTTGGGTTGGCACGAATCGAGACTGGGATTTGCCACTCTGTATGATGGAGAGGTATCTTTGGGCCCACTTGGTAATGCATCATCATAATGAGCTCGATGTGACTAAGGAGTTAGTCATGGGATCATGTGTTACGGAACGAGTAAAGAGACTTGCTGGAAACGAGATTGAACAAGGTATAGGGATACCGACGATCGAATTTCGGGCAAGTAACATACCGATGGACAAAGGGAATTGTATACGGGATTGATTGAATCCCCGACATCGTGGTTCATCCGATGAGATCATCGAGGAACATGTGGGAGCCAATATGAGTATCCAGATCCCGCTATTGGTTATTGGGTCGGAGAGGTGTCTCGGTCATGTTCACATGGTTCCCGAACCCGTAGGGTCTACACACTTAAGGTCTGTGACGCTTAGAGTTGTAATGGGAATAGTATGTGGTTATCGAAGGTTGTTCGGAGTCCCGGATGAGACTCCGAACGTAACAAGGAACTCCGGAATGGTCCGTGGTGAAGATCGATATATTGGACGAAGGGTATTGGAGTCCGGAATTGTTCTGGAAGTACTGCAGACGACCAGCGGACTAAAAGGAGTTTTGAGGCCCCGCTGTTTGCTTGGGGGCCTTATGGGCCAAGGGAAGGGGCACATCTGTTGGGGAACATAGTATTTTAAAAGTTTTCCTACGATCATGCAAGATCTATCTAGGAGAAGCATAGCAACGAGCGGGGAGAGTGTGTCCACGTACCCTCGTAGACCGAAAGCGGAAGCATTTAGTAACGCGGTTGATGTAGTCGAACGTCTTCGCGATCCAACCGATCCAAGTACCGAACACACGCACCTCCGCGATCTGCACACGTTCATCTCGGTGACGTCTCTAGAACTCTTGATCCAGTTGAGGCAGAGGGATAGTTTCACAAGACGGCCAAGGCAGTGACAAGTGATGATGAATTTATCGCGCAGGCTTCGCCTAAGCACTACGACGATATGAACGAGGTGTGCTCGCGGGAGAGGGGCACCGCACGCACTAAAAAGATCAACTTGTGTGTTCTAGGGTGCCCCTCCCACGTATATAAAGGAGGGAGGGAGGAGGAGGCCGACCAAGGGTGGCGCGCCCAAGGGGGGAGTCCTACTCCAAGTAGGATTCGGCCCCCTTTCCTATTCCTACAAGGAGAAGGGCGAAAGAGGAGGAGGAGAGAAAGGAAAGGGGGGCCGCCCCCCAACCCCTAGTCCAATTCGGTTTGGGCTTGGGGGGGCGCACCTCCACCTGGCTGCTGCCTCCTCTCTTCCACTAGGGCCCATGAAGGCCCATTAACCCCCGGGGGTTCCAGAACCCCGGGTACTCCAGAAAATACTTGATACACTTCGGAACAATTCCGGTGTCTGAATATAACCTTCCAATATATCAATCTTTATGTCTCGACCATTTGGAGACTCCTTGTCATGTCCGTGATCTCATCCGGGACACCGAACAACCTTCGGTACATCAAATCACATAACTCATAATACAAATCGTCATCGAACGTTAAGCGTGCGGACCCTACGGGTTCGAGAACTATGTAGACATGACCGAGACACATCTCCGATCAATACCCAACAGCGGAACCTGGATGTTCATATTGGCTCCTACATATTCTACGATGATCTTTATCGGTCAAACCGCATAACAACATACGTTGTTCCCTTTGTCATCGGTATGTTACTTGCCCGAGATTCGATTGTCGGTATCACCATACCTGGTTAAATCTGCTATCGCAAGTCTCTTTACTCGCTCCATAATGCATCATGCCGCAACTAACCTTATTAGTCACATTGCCTGCAAGGCTTATGGTGATGAGCATTACCGAGAGGGCCTAGAGATACCTCTCCGACAATCGGAGTGACAAGTCCTAATCTCGATCTATGCCAACTCAACAAACACCATCGAAGACACTTGTAGAGCATCTTTATAATCACCCAGTTATGTTATGACATTGGATAGCACACTAAGTGTTCCTTCGGTATTCAGGAGTTGCATAATCTCATAGTCATAGGAACATGTATAAGTCATGAAGAAAGCAATAGCAATAAACTAAACGATCATAGTGCTAAGCTAACGGATGGGTCTTGTCCATCACATCATTCTCTAATGATGTGATCCCGCTCATCAAATGACAACACATGTTTATGGCTAGGAAACTTAACCATCTTTATTAACGAGTTAGTCTAGTAGAGGCATACTAGGGACACTCGCTTGTCTATATATTCACACATGTACTAAGTTTCGGTTAATACAATTCTAGCATGAATAATAAACATTTATCATGATATAAGGAAATATAAATAATAACTTTATTATTGCCTCTAGGGCATATTTCCTTCGGGCCTCCCACTTGCACTAGAGTCAATAATCTAGATTACATAGTAATGATTCTAAAACCCATGGAGTCTTGGTGTTGATCATGTTTTGCTCATGAGAGAGGCTTAGTCAATGGTTCTTTAATATTCGGATTCGTATGTATTTTGCAAACTTCTATGTCACCCTCCTTGACTAGATCGCTGGATGGAATTGAAGCGCCTCTTGATGTGCTTGGTTCTCTTCAGAAATATGGATTCCTTTGCCAAGGAAATCGCCCAAGATTGTCACAAAAGATTTTCATTGACCCGATGCACTAGGTATGACACCTAGATCGGATATGAACTACTTCATCCAGACTCCTTCCTTTGTCGCTCAAGCAGCTATGTACTCCGCTTCACATGTAGATCCCGCCACGACGCCTCGCTTTGGAACCGCACCAACCGACAGCTCCACCATTCAATGTAAATACGTATCCGGTTTGTGACTTAGAGTCATCCAGATCAGTGTCAAAGCTTGCATCGACGTAACCATTTACTACGAGCTCTTTGTCACCTCCATAAACGAGAAACATATCCTTAGTCCTTTTCAGGTATTTCAGGATATTCTTGACCACTGTCTAGTGATCCATTCCTAGATTACTTTGGTACCTCCCTACTATACTTATAGCAAGGCACACATTAGGTCTGGTACACAACATTGCATACATGATAGAACCTATGGCTGAGGCATAGGGAATGACTTTCATTTTCTCTATCTTCCGCAGTGGGTCGGCATTGAGTCTCACTCAACTTCACACCTTGTAACACGTGCAAGAACCCTTTCTTGATTGATCCATTTTGAACTTCTTCAAAATCTTATCAAGGTATGTGCTTTGTGAAAGTCCAATTAAGCTGCCTTTGATCTATCTCTATAGATCTTGATGCCCAATACATAAGCAGCTTCAATCGAGGTCTTTCATAGAAAATCTCTTATTCAAGTATCATTTTATGCTATCCAGAAATTATATATCATTTCCAATCAACAATATGTCATCCACATATAATATTAGAAATTCTACAGAGCTACCACTCACTATCTAGTAAATACAAGCTTCTCCAAAAGTCTCAGATAAAACCATATGCTTTGATCACACTATCAAAACGCTTATTCCAACTCCGAGAGGATTGCACCAATCCATAAATGGATCACTAGAGCTTGCACACTTTGTTAGCACCCTTTGGATCAACAAAACCTTCGTTGCATCATATACAACTCTTCTTCTAGAAATCCATTCAGAATGCAATTTTGACGCCCATTTGCCAAATTTCATAATCATAAAACGCTGCAATTCCTAACATGATTCTATTGCATTTAAGCATCTCTACGGGTGAGAAAGTCTCGTCAGAAGTCAACTCCTTGAACTTGTCAAAACCTTTTGCAACAAGTCGAGCTTTGTAGACAAGAATATTACCGTCGCCACGGCCTTCTTCTTGAAGATCCATTTATTTTCTATGGCTTGCCGATCATCGGGCAAGTCAACCAAAGTCCACACTTCGCCTCATACATGGATCCCATCTCAGATTTCATGGCCTCAAGCCATTTTGCGTAATCTGGGATCATCATCGCCTCATAGTTCGTAGGTTCGCCATGGTCAAGTAACGTGACGCCCGTAACAGTGATTACCGCATTCACTGCGCGGATCTTTACTCGCTGACCTCGAGGTTCGGTAGTAACTTGATCAAGTTTCATGATCATCATCATTAGCTTCCTCACTAATTGGTGTAGGAATCACCGAACCGATTCTCGTGATGAACTACTTCCCAACAAGGGAGCAGTACAATTACTTCATCAAGTTGTACTTTCCTCCCACTCACTTCTTTTGAGAGAAACTCCTTCTAGAAAAGGATCCATTCTTAGCAACGAATATTTTGCCTTCGGATCTGTGATAGAAGGTGTACCCACCAGTCTCCTTTGGGTATCCTAGGAAAAGAAGACACATTTCTCCGATCTGGGTTTGAGCTTATCAGGATGAAGCTTTTTCACATAAGCATCGCAGCCCCAAACTTTAAGAAACGACAACTTCAGTTTCTTGCCAAACCACAGTTCATATGGTGTCATCTCAACGGATTTAGATGGTCCCCTATTTAATGTGAATGCAGCCGTCTCTAAAGCATAACCCCAAAACTATAGCGGTAAATCAGTAAGAGACATCATAGATCGCACCATATCTAATAAAGTGCGGTTACGATGTTCGGAGACACAATTATGTTGTGGTGTTCCGTGGCGGAGTTGGGCGTAAACCATTCCGTATTGTTTCAAATGAAGACCAAACTCAGAATTAAAATATTCACCTCCACGATCAGGTCGTAGAAACTTTATTTTCTTGTTACAATGATTTTCCACTTTACTCTGAAATTCTTTGAACTTTTCAAATGTTTCAGACTTATGTTTCATCAAGTAGATATACCCATATCTGCTCAAATCATCTGTGAATATCAGAAAAATAACGATACCGCCATGAGCCTCAACACTCATCGCATCGCATACATCGGTATGTATTACTTCCAACAAGTCTGTTGTTTCGCCCATTGTTCCAAGAACGGAGTCTTTAGTCATCTTGCCCATGAGGCATGGTTCGCAAGCATCAAGTGGTTCCAAAAGCCCATCAGATGGAGTTTATTCATGCGCTTTACACCAATATGACTCTAAACAAAGCAAGGCTACAAATAAGTTGCACTATCATTATTAAACTTATATCTTTTGGCTTCAATACTATGAATATGTGTATCACTACTATCGAGATTCAATAAAATAGACCACTCATCAAGGGTGCATGACCATAAAAGATATTACTCATATAAATAGAACAACCATTATTCTCTGATTTAAATGAATAACCGCCTCAAGCATCAAACAAGATCTAGATATAATGTTCATGCCGAACGCCGGGCACCAAATAAGAATTATTCAGTCTAAAACTAATCCTCAAGGTAGATGTAGAGGTAGTGTGCCGACGGCCATCACATCGACTTTGGAACCATTTCCCACGCACATCGTCACCTCGCCCTTAGCCAATATTCGCTTAATCCGTAGCCCTGCTTCGAAAGTTACAAATATGAGCAATGTAACCAAGATTAAATACCCAAAGCGCCATCATGAAAGCATTAGTAAGGTACACATCAATAACATGTATATCAAATACACCTTTCACTTTGCCATCCTTCTTATCCGCCAAATACTTGGGGCAGTTCCGCTTCCAATGACCAGTAGGTCCAGACTTGGGCTTCTTCACTTGAGCAGCAACTTGCTTGCTGTTCTTCTTGAAGTTCCCTTCTTCCCTTTGCCCTTCTTCTTGAAACTAGTGGTCTTGTTAACCATCAACACTTGATGCTCCTTCTGATTTCTAGCCCGCAGCCTCTTTAGCATCACAAAGAGCTCGGAATTGTCTTATCCATCCCTTGCATATTATAGTTCATCACGAAGCTTTTGTAGCTTGGTGGCAAAGTGATTGAAGAACTCTCACAATGACACTATAAAACCGTAAGATTAACTCCCGCTTGAGTCAAGTGATTGTGGTACCTAGACATTTTGTGTACATGTTCACCGACGTAAATATTCTCCTCCATTTTGCAGCCGCAGTAACTTATTGGAGACTTCATATCTCTCAATCGTGGCATTTGTCGGAAATATTAACTTCAACTCCCCGGAACATCTCATATGCTCCATGACGCTCAAAACATCGCTGAAGTCCCGTTCTAAGTCAGAAGCATGGAACACCGAACTATCAAGTAGTCATCAGCTTTGCTCGCCAGCGCTCATAACGTCCGGCGTTGTTCTCGTTAGCTGGTCTTGCACCTAGCGGTGCTTCCAAAGACGTAATTCTTCTGCGGCAAAGAATGAGGATAATCCTCAAGTTATGGACCCAGTCCATGTAGTTGCTACCATCATATTTCAACTTAGCTTTATCTAGGAACACATTAAAATTCAAAGGAATAGTAGCACGGGCCATTTATCTACAACAACATAGACATGCAAAATACTATAAGGTACTAAGTTCATGATAAATTAAAGTTCAATTAATCATATTACTTAAGGACTCCCACTTAGATAGACATCCTCTAATCATCTAAGTGATCACGTGATCCATATCAACTAAACCATGTCCGATCATCACATGAGATGGAGTAGGTTTCAATGGTGAACAACACTATGTTGATCATATCTACTATATGATTCACGCCGACCTTTCGGTCTCAAAGGTTCCGAGGCCATATATACATATGCTAGGCTCAGAAAGTTTAACCCGAGTATTATGCGGTGCAAAACTGGCTTGCACCCGCTGTATGTGAACGAGAGCTTATCACACCCGATCATCACGTGGTGTCTCTAAGACGATGAACTCGTCGCAACGGTGCATACTGTGGATAACACTTGTACCTTGAAATTTAGTGAGAGATCATCTTATAATGCTACCAACAGATTAAGCAAAAATAAGATGCATAAAAAGATAGACATCACATGCAATCAAATAAGTGATATGATATGGCCATCATCATCTTATGCCTTTTATCTCCATCTCCAAAGCACTGTCATGATCACCATCATCACCGGCTTGACACCTTGATCTCCATCGAAGCATCGTTGTTGTCTCGCCAGCTATTGCATCTACGACTATCGCTACCGCTTAGTGATAAAGTAAAGCAATTACATGGCGAATCGCATTTCATACAATAAAGCGATAAACCATATGGCTCTCGCCATTGCCGATAACTGTTACAAAACATGATCATCTCATACAACAATTTATATATCATCACGCCTTGACCATATCACATCACAACAAGCCCCGCAAAAACAAGTTAGACGCCCTCTACTTTGTTGTTGCAAGTTTTACGTGGCTGCTACGGGCTTCTAGCAAGAATCGCTCTTACCTACGCATCAAAACCACAATGATTTTTCGTCAAGTGTGCTGTTTTAATCTTCAACAAGGACCGGCATAGTCACACTCGATTCAACTAAAGTCGAGAAACAGTACACCCACTAGCCAATTGTGGTGCGAAGCACGCCGATAGAACCGGGGCCTCAGAACGCTGGTCATGTAATGTCGGTCTGGGCCGCTTCATCCAACAATACCGCCAATCAAAGTAATGACATGCCGGTAAACAAGATGACTATTATCGCCACAACTCTGTGTGTTCTACTCATGCATATAACATCTACACATAGACCTCGCCTCTGATGTTATCGCTGGGGAACGTAGTATTTCAAAAAATCCTACCATCACGCAAGATCTATCTACGAGAAGCATAGCAACGAGCGGGAGAGTGTGTCCACGCATTCCTCAGAGACCAAAAGCGGAAGCGTTTAGTAATGCGGTTGATGTAGTCGAACGTCTTCGCGATCCAATCGATCCAAGTACCGAACGCACGGCACCTCCGCGATCTGCACACGTTCAACTCGGTGACGTCCCTCGAACTCTTGATCCAGTTGAGGCCGAGGAGAGTTTTGTCAGCACGACAGCGTGGTGACAGTGATGATGAAGTTACCGGCACAGGGCTTCGCATAAGCCCTACGACGATATGACCGAGGTGTGTTTCTGTGGAGGGGGGCACCGCACATGGCTAAAAGATCAACTTGTGTGTTCTAGGGTGCCCCCCTTGCCACATATATAAAGGAGGGAGGGAGGAGGAGGCTGGGCCAAGGGTGGCGCGCCTAAGGGAGGGAGTCCTACTCAAGTAGGATTCCCCTTCCTATTCCTACAAAGAGAAGGAGGAAAGAGCAGGAGGATGATACGTCTCCAACGTATCTATAATTTTTGATTGTTCCATGCTATTATATTATCTGTTTTGGATGTTTAATGGGCTTTAATATACCTTTTTATATTATTTTTGGGACTAACCTATTAACCGAAGGCCTAGTGTAAATTGTTGTTTTTTTGCCTATTTCAGTGTTTCGCAGAAAAGGAATATCAAACGGAATCCAAACGGAATGAAACCTTCGCGAGGATCAGTTTTGGAACAAACGCAATCCAGGATACTTGGAGTGGAGGTCAAGAAAGCCACGAGGAGGCCACGAGGCAGGAGGGCGCTACCTGTGGGTATGGGCGGCCCCACCGGTGGGCCCCTCGTAGCTCCACCGACCTACTTCTTTTCGCCTATATATACTCTTATACCCCGAAACCTTCGGGAGAGCCACGAAACACCTTTTCCACCGTCCGCAACCTTTCTCGCACTCCATGAGATCCCATCTTAGCCTTTTTCCTGCTTCCCACGAGGGGGATTCGATCAGGGAGGGCTTCTACCTCACCACCAGGGCCTCTCCGATGATGCGTGAGTAGTTTACCACAGATCTTCGGGTCCATAGTTATTAGCTAGATGGCTTCTTCTCTCTCTTTGGATGTCAATACAAAGTTCTCCTCGATCTTCTTGGAGATCTATTCGATGTAATAATTTTATGTGTGTTTGTCGAGATCCCATGAATTGTGGGTTTATGATCAAGATTATCTATGAACAATATTCATTCTTCTCTCAATTCTTTTTATGCATGATTTAAATATCTTTGCAAGTCTCTTTGAATTATCGGTTTAGTTTGGCCTACTAGATTGATCTTTCTTGCAATGGGAGAAGTGCTTAGCTTTGGGTTCAATCTATGTGTGTCCTTTCCAAGTGATGTTAGGGAAGCAAGGCACGATCAGATTGTTGCCATCGAGGATAAAAAGATGGGGTTTATATCATATTGCTTGAGTTTATCCTCTACATCATGTCATCTTGCCTAATGCGTTACTCGTTCTTATGAAGTTAATACTCTAGATGCATGCCGGATAGCTACGATGTGTGGAGTAATAGTAGTAGATGCGTAATCGCTTCAGTCTACTTGTCACAAAATGTGATGCCTATGTTCATGATCATGCCTAGATATTCTCATAACTATGCGCTTTTCTATCAAATGCTCGGCAGTAATTTGTTCACCCACCGCAATATATGCTATCTTGAGAGAAGCCACTAGTGAAACCTATGGCCCCTGGGTCTATTTTCCATCATATTAATCTTCCGTCAACTAGCTATTTCGCCGCCGCTTATTTTGCAATCTTTACTTTCCAATCTATACAACAAAAATACCGAAAAATATTTATCTTATTATCTTTATCAGATCTCACTTTTGCAAGTGGCTGTGAAGGGATTGACAACCCCTTTATCACGTTGGTTGCAAGGTTCTTATTTGTTTGTGCAGGTACTAGGCAACTTGTGTGTAGTCTCCTACTGGATTGATACCTTGGTTCTCAAAAACTGAGGGAAATACTTACGCTACTTTGCTGCATCACCCTTTCCTCTTCAAGGGAAAAACAACGCATGCTCAAGAGGTAGCAGAGGAGAGAAAGGAAAGGGGGTCCGCCCCCCTGGCTGCTGCCTCCTTTCTTCCACTAGGGCCCATGAAGGCCCATTAACCCCCCGGGGGGTTCCGGTAACTTCTTGCATCTCTAAAAATACTCGATACACTTTTGAAACCATTCCGTGTCCTAATATAACCTTACAATATATCAATCTTTATGTCTCGACCATTTGAGACTCCTCGTCATGTCCGTGATATCATCTCGGGACTCGAACAACCTTCGTACATCAAATCACATAACTCATAATACAAATTATCATCGAACGTTAAGCGTGCATGGACCCTACGGGTTCGAGAACTATGTAGACATGACCGAGACACATCTCCAACAATAACCGCCATGGAACCTGGATGCTCATATTGGCTCCTACATATTCTACGAAGATCTTTATCGGTCAAACCGCATAACAACACATGTTGTTCCCTTTGTCATCGGTGATAGTTACTTGCCCGAGATTCGATCGCCGGTATCACCATACCTAGTTCAATCTCGCTATCGCAAGAAGTCTCTTTACTCGCTTCAGAATGCATCATCCTCGCAACTAACTCATTAGTCACATTGTTTGCAAGGCTTATAGTGATGAGCATTACCGAGAGGGCCTGTGGATACCTCTCCTACAATCGGAGTGACAAATCCTAATCACGCATCTATGCCAACCCAACAAACACCATCGGAGACACCAGAGAGCATCTTTATAATCACCCAGCTTACGCCAGGACGCTTGATAGCACACTAAGTGTTCCTCCGATATTCAGGAGTTGCATAATCTCATAGTCATAGGAACATGTATAATTAATGAAGAATGCAATAGCAATAAACTAAACGATCATAGTTCTAATCTAACGTATGGTTCTTGTCCATCACATCATTCTCTAATGATGTGATCCTGCTCATCAAATGACAACACATGTCTATGGCTAGGAAACTTAATCATCTTTGATTAACCAAATAGTCTAGTAGAGGCATACTAGGGACACTGCTTGTCTATGTATTCACACATGTACTAAGTTTCCTGCTAATACAATTCTAGCATGAATAATAAACATTTATCATGATATAAGGAAATATAAATAACAACTTTATTATTGCCTCTAGGCATATTTCCTTCAACATCAGCCCACTATAGGTTGTGCGCCTCCCACCCCATCTCACGTAACCTCAAGAGGTGGGGGCGCCTCAGGGCATCTCGCCTCCCAGCTTGAGGGCCAAGTTTCCTAGGGGTGGGGCGCCCAAACCCATCTAGGGTTTCCCCGTGGCACGCCTCCCCTAGGGAAACGCTAGGGCGCCTCCTCCTCCCCCCTTCCCCCTATATATAGTGAGGGGGAGAGAGGGCTGCAACGACCCTTCCCCTGGCGCAACCCTCTCCCCCCTCCAACACCTCCTCCTCCTCCGTAGTGCTTGGCAAAGCCCTGCCGGAGAACCACAAGCTCCACCACCACGTTGTCAGGTCAGCCGGAGCTCTCCTCAACTTCTCCTCTCCCTTGCCGGATTAAGAAGGAGGAGACGCCCCGAGCTGTACGTGGTGTTGAACGCAGAGGCGCCATTCCCGCTCGATGCTTGATCGGATCTTCGCGATTTGAATCGCCATGGTAGGACTCACAATCAACCGCGTTTTGTAACGCCGCTTAGCGATCTTCAAGGATATGAAGATGCACTATCTCTCTCTCATTTCTAGCATCTCCTAGATTGATCTTGGTGACACGTAGGAAATTTTTAATTGTTACTACGTCAGCCAACACATCCTAGACCGAACGAACGCTTTCACCGCTACTTTGAGGTCGAGATGGCTCGGATTGCTTGGATGCACCCAAGCCGCCCATGGTAGGCACCGTGTCGCCATGCAAATGACGAGGACATGGCCTTGTTTGCGCCGCGACGACAAAGAACGATAGGGAGATGGCTCGACCGCCTGCTCTCGCACTCTCACCGGATTGGAGCATGTACCGCCTCAAAGATACCCTACCCTTTACAACCACTCCAAGCGAAGAAACGGACTGCAAGGGAGGCGCCAGGGCGACACTTGGATAAAGGACTCGAGCCACAGAGACACTCGCCTTTGTCATGCGGCAATTCATTGGGCTAAATCGCCTAATCATCGCCGTAGCTATCGGTGCTCGTGGATGGTGTTGTTGACACCATACGATGGAACCAGATTAAGGGCCAGAGACGCGAAGATCGCCTACGAACTACCGCTTTCAAGGGAGGTTCCGATCTTGCTCGGATGGCCTTGTCTCGAAGGTTTGGGCACCGTGGAACGCCAAATTCTTCGCCGAAGCTGATGCTTAAAGATCGCCTATGGACAAATGATCGCTTCCAGTAGACGCGGGCCGGCCTAACAGCTCAAGGCTCCGCCAATTATGTGTCCGCAACCTAGAATCGGCACACCATCTGCTCTAGTGCTGCCCCACTACTCTTATAGTCTGGAACACGGTGGGGAGAAGAGGAGGATGCCTGAAACTCTCTCCAAGCGACTCCTGGAAAACCTCAAGCTCGCCTGAGATAGTGCAACAGATGATCGATGCGACGCCAACAGCCTACGGGAAAGGCGCAAGAGCCATCATACTCCTAACCTGCCGGGAAATCTGGAAAGAGCGAAACAACTACACTTTTAAAGGTAAACAGCCAGCACCATGGGACATCACGAGGGCCATTGACAGCTCCATCGAGCTTTGGCAGCAAGCCGGAGCTATTTGCCTACAGAGCCCCTTCTGGGATCCGCCATGAGGAGTAGGCCACTGTAACGTGCCCCTAATTACGGGCCGAAACTACCGGATCGCTGTAGTGTGGTGTATACCGCATCTGTGTTGGTCCTAGGACCTGAGCCCCAATTTGTATTTCCCACTGCTTCCTGCTAATGATATGAAAAGCCAGCAATTGCTGGATCTTTCAGAAAAACTGCACTTTGAGCCCAAAGTTTTTTTTTTTTTTGAAAAGGAGGATACCCCCGGACTTTGAGCCCAAAGCTGGCTAAGGTAATGATACGGCAGAAATTCATCAACCCAAAGACAAAAAGCATAACACCATACACAAAAATCAGTGGAGCAGAACCAGCATGGGCAATTTGTGGACAAATCTAGGGCTATGTCAAATCTAGGACACAAACATCGGTCACCAAACACCATAAGCAAAATCACTAGTAGGAGCGCAACCATCTAAAATATACCCTCCCTGCATCACATGAAACAATGCTAAACCACAGCCTACTGCCTACAAATGGACGGACGGACGCTGTCATTACAACGGTTTTCCAAATATATTCCTGGAGTTAAGCACACCACACGGTCATTCAGGCCAAACGTAGGACCACTATCTTCGAACGGTTCCTCGAGTTAAGTACCATAAGTTATATCTAAATATGGTGTGCAAAAAGATAATATGTCCGGTTATGTCTATCTCTATTAATTCCTTCGTAGTAAGTTGACCATAGTTGATACTAGTGAGTAAGCCTTGTTCCGCAGCTAATCTGGCCAGGTAGAGCACAAGTGGCTGAACAGGGGCGATTTGCCTGCAGATATGAATGAGCAAAGTCAGCATATTTGAACAACTATACAAGATCATTTCACATTTACAAAACTCACATTCGTAAGGATCGTAACTCTATAATCAATTATGCAAGTAACTGGTGTTCTGATCAAATTGAGCACGTAAGATATTACTAACTGAAATCATCTGCTCACGAATGGAAATTAGTTATGTGTGACTTCATGCTTTGGCACCGATTGTTTTAGTAAGAAAATCATCGCCACCACTGTAATTATATACTATACATATATACCTTCCCTTCATTTCATCGCTCCCTCCCTATCAAACATTCTTATGCAGCGAAGCAACCTTGCCTCACAACTCCAAGGAAATAGCTTAAAGGTGGCTCAAAAGGATAAAATACATATTCAAATTCTATTTTTCAGTTTTAGGAATCTCTACACAAAAGAAATTATCAATTTATTCTCAGTACCTAGAATGTGAGCACATAACAAGCTGCAATTATTATAAAAAAGCAGCTTCAAGCAAACAAGTTGATAACAAAGTTTTATAGCAATTAGCATAATAAGTACTAGGATCTAGAAAAGATGGTCATAGCTAACTTGCTTAAGCCAATTAGATGTAGAGTGCTTTTGTGCTATTCTGGTGGAATGTATAGGATAACACCTGTGCTGATTCAAGATGTAGAAAGCATATGATTTGGAAATAGTTAAGAAAAAATATTCAGGTTACAGGCAGAAATGTGAATGTGGTTTATAAGCTAGAATTTGACAAGACAGTTCTGAGGCCAGATACCAGTGTCTTGGTTGGGTTGAGGAGATATTGAGGCATAAAAGCTTCTTTCCAAATCCCATAGGTCACATGCAATGGAAACTGACTGAGGAGACATTGAGGTACATTGTTTTAGTTCAGGCGCTGCTGCATGGCAACACCATATGGTACATGGTCAGCAGATGCATGGATGAGCATAGGGCAAGTTAGTTACTATTTATCTCAAATTGATCCTATGCAGCACAACATGACCAAAAATGCTGATAGATGGTATTGTCAGCGGTGTATCTAATTGGTTATGGATAGTACATATCAGACACCCATTTTGTTTCTACTCATTGTTTGCTCATAGTTACTTCCTTACATTGGATAATGCAGCACTCAATTGACACAGGTGTTAAAAGATAGCAGAAATTACGGTGGTAAAAAAAGAATGCTAATGGGTATTATCTAGTCTCTCCATCCGGAATTAGTTGACGCCAGACGGATGTATCCGGACGGAGGAAGTACTACAGAATTTGTTCTATCGTTATAATTCTGACACATAACCTTCAAGGATAATGCTAATAACTAGCACATGTTTCAAGTAACAGGCGCACTAGAAAGTCCTAAACATCAACACAACTAGCTGTAACCAAAGCCAGATTGGATTAGCTCATACATAGAGTTAAAGAATAATCAAACAACAAGACCACGGTAAATGTCATGAATATAACGTTTTAGACGCCTCTGCAACGGAGCCAAGATAGATGTACCAATTCGCTATGGTAACCAAAAAACTGTGACAGTTCACCGAAAATAAATTTTAACGAGTAAGCATGTCCATGTTCACTCAAAATACACCCTAGAAAAGATGAAACACATTAAATTCAACATTGATGTTTATAATGACTCATTCGACACAATTTGAAGACAAAATGTGACCAATCAGACTCCTGCTCTAGAACATAGACAACAAAAACACAAATGGGTGCATGAGCAATGCATCATACTGATTAAACATAGTGATGAAATATACATTTATTGCATACTCTATAATATGTTGGTCCAGGGACAATTTTCGATATATTTTACATACACCATTGTAAAACATGGTGCAGAAGGGTATCATCCTGTCAGTTAAATTACGAACACTAAGTGGTCACCATTGTAAAAACATGGTGCAGAAGGGTATCATCCTGTCAGTTACATTACGAACACCAAGTGGTCACCATTGTAAAAACACATTATGTTTACAAACTAATATGACTCACTGGCAGAGCTCCATTCCTAGTTGTTTGACATAGGCTGGGACAGCTGGTCAACCAAATTAAACTAGAAATGTATAGCTACAAGGCAGAACACAATGGATGGTTGCACAAAAATGTGCCAAGGAGAAACAATCTTTGTGAGACAACTTCGCAGGATATGCTAGTCATAGGAGAAAGTATAAAAGTTAGAAAATTCTCTGTGCCCGGGAATTTCAATTACCATTCAGCTGCGCCTTTCTCGGATGATCATCACCATCATCATCACTGTCCCTTGACTGGCTCCTTGACCTGACCCGCCCTCGCTGCCCCAGTCATCGTGCTCAGTGTACTGCGGAACTCTTCTGTTCACCACCTCCGTGCTGATCCTTGTCATTCCAGTTCCTCTCACGCCCCTTTCCCTCTCCGGCACATACTCCTGATGCCGGTCCCTCTCCCTGGGCTGTTCGCCGCCGCCCCGGCCATACTGCCTCCTATCTTGGTTGCCCTCACATTGCCAATGTCCCTGTCCTGATTCCTACCACCTGGCCTTTCCTGCCCGGTGCCACGCAGTTTCACATAGCCCCCGTTCCCATTCCGGTACTGCTGCTGTGCCTGGCGGTGGTGCTGCTGCCATGACATGTCACAGCCTCCAAAATTCCATGGCTGAAGCCCACCCCATAAGCCCCCAGCCATCCCCTGATGAGGCCACATCCCTGTGCCAGGGCCACCCATTGCCATTCTGCTGGCTGCCAAGTATGCCGGGTTCACATGGGGCGGCACCACAGGAGGCATCGCATCAGTACCCATCCCCGCATTGTACTGCCCAATCGACGACGGGGAACCCACCGCCGCCTCCGATCATCGCAGCGAACTGGCGCGGCCGGGGAGCTATGGGTCCCACAGCCGACCCATCGCCCAAAGACCCCACCTTGCCCTGGGCTGCTGTCACGCTGCCTCGCGCTCCCGCCGCGGCCTTGGGTGGGGTTCGGGCCTGGGGCCGAGGCCGGAGCCGAGGCGTCGGAGTCGGCACCGAAGCGGCGGAGCTCGGGCGGACAGGAGAGCGAGGCGACGCAGTGGTGCCCGTCGAAGACGCGCCCAGGGAGCGCGGCTGCCGCCGAGGCGGCCGCGGCCGGGTGGAGGAAGTCGGCGCGGCAGGAACCACGCGACCTGCCAGAGCACTTGTCGGCGTAGAAGTAGAGGTTGTCGAGCGCGCCGTGCGGCGCGAGCGCGGCCTCCACTCTCCGCGTCCGTCGTCCACCAGGGTAGGTCGCCGATGTAGAGCGCCGTGGTGGGCGGCGAAGACGACGTAGAGCCCCCTGACGCGCGCCGCGGCGGCTGGTGCCGGAAGGTGGTGCTTTCGGCTGCCGCGGGCTGGGCGGTTTTTGCAGAGGATGCGGCGGCTGGTGCTGGGGGGTGGGGTTTTTTGGGGGCTCGGGCACGGGATCGGGCTGCGGGTTGGGGGACGGATTGCGGCGCGGCGGTGGAGACGGGGACGGGGACGGGATGGAGAGGCCGGGGAGGGGGTCTTGGGAGGGGAGGAAGGAAGGGAGAGCGGCGGGAGGGGAGGAAGCTGAGGTTGACGTCGCCGTAGAGGTCGTCGCAGTCGTCGTCGAAGGTGGCGCCGGGGGAGGGGGCGTACTGGATGGCTCCCTGATCGGCTCCGCGACGGTCAGATTGATTTCGCTGCCGGCGTCCATGGAGGCGCTAGCGACGAGGAGGGGGGTTTAGCGTGCGTGCGTGCTTTGGTTGGTTGGGGTTAAACTCCGCGGACGGCGACTGTGGTTTGCTGAGCTCAAAGAACAAGAAACCAGAGGACCTCTTCACCACATGGTCAAATAAAGGACCCTACAGTGTGTAGACTCTTCATTCTCGACTCATCACACGAAACCAAACGCATTCTGGTAGTACACAAGGTTGAATGTCCATGATCTGCAAGAATCATCGTACCAAACCGAACACATGGTAAACATTTCAAGGAGAAGCTGCAAGTATGATATTTTGTGGACCTGCTTTTTTTCCCCTAAGCCAACCAAGTGCATTGTGGAATTGAGTTACAGCAAGCACCAACATGTAGTTGGATGACAGGAGGTTAGCAGTACCCCAATCCACGTAAATCAAATCATAGGCTTGATGCTCTCTGTCTCATAAAGGTGGGATATTCTTCAATCGGGAGGCCATTTCAAGTTATCACTAAGGTTAGAGCATCTCAAGGCCTATATTGTGTTTCTAAATAAAAAAGCCCAACTTTAGGTGCCAAAGTATAACCGCTTAAGAGCAACTCACAACCGGAGATCCCTTTACCCGCCAAACATCCAGACGGGTCAGGCTTGACGTAAAAAACGATCCAACCAAGGTCACCATACTCACTTAAACACCGAATCGACGGTAACCCCCATATCCGCCCATATATGGGGCGGATATAGAGGTCCGCACGCCTGGGCACACGCCGATCGACCGCTTAGGGCTCACGCGTCATACACATAAACCGGCGGTCCGATGGGCGCCTCTGCTTCTCCGTGTGGATGCACTCATGGCGCCGCCCAAAGATGTCGTCTCGAGGGAGCAAGCACATCTATTTAAGCCGGGCGGCAACAAAACCCTAGCCTGCTTGCTTCCCTCTCCTCCCACCGCCTCAGAATTCATGGCCCTACAGAGGATCACCACAGATGCAATGTTGATGCCAGAACGCCGATTGCAGATCGAGGAGGAGATTCGGGCCAGGTGCGCCGCTAGTGTCGCTAAGCTTGCCGCGGCTTCGTTTCACGGATTCGCTCTCGAGCCGTAATGAGGAGGAGGCGGCATGAGGAGGAGAAGGAGGCAAAGTGAGCAGACCCCACCTTCACGGAGAAGGAGGAGGATGAGGATCTGTAAGGCGATGACACGATTTGAGTCAAGGAGTAGCTCGTCAAGGCTTCAAGGTGAGGACGCCTCGGTGGGAGTTCGAGGTCACCCAGCGACAGAGATGGCGAGCATACCGCCACCTCCCTCGAATCCATCCAAGATGATGGCATATGTGGAGTCCAACCGGGCGCTTCATCCGCAAGAGCAGAGGGCGAGATCGACGCAGCTCTTTGCCTCTAGTTCTGACGACTACAATCGTAAGCTACCACACGCGCCCATCTACTGTGAGCTGTGCACGGAGATAGTGGACATCTCCGATGAGTAGTCTACATGTGTACGTAGTCGTAGGTTCTTTATCTGCATGGCTAGCATGGACTTGAGGATTCATGTTTGAGGTACATGATTGCAGCGGCCGATTTTTGTGTGTTATCTTGTCACTTCCCACGGACGTGTCCGGGCACGTGTTTAGGGCGCGGATTTTGGTACTTCCGGTTGTACATGCTCTAAGTTTATTTGGGTAAAACCAAAAGAAACAACCGGTATGATTTGAAAATAAGGATTTTTTAGACTACGTAGGGGCCGGATTTTGGTACTTCCGGTTGTAGATGCTCTAAGTTCATTTGGGTAAAACCGAAAGAAACGACCGGTATGACTTGAAAATAAGGATTTTTTAGACTACTTAAGGGCCGGGTTTTGGTACTTCCTGTTGTAGATGCTCTAAGTTTATTCGGGTAAAACCGAGAAAACAACCAATATGACTTGAAAATAAGGATTTTTTAGACTACTTAGGGGCCGGATTTTGGTACTTCTGGTTGTAGATGCTCTAAGTTCATTTGGGTAAAACCAAAGAAACCACCAAGATGACTTGAAAATAAGGATTTTTAGACTACTTAGGTATTTACATACAATCAAAAGAAATTTTAAACGCCATAGGTTCAAAGGAACTGTTGCACCTATATCAATATTGCACTTTGATCATCAACTTCGACTAAAATATGTTTCTTTAAACAAAACTAATTTCTATCCAAATATGTTATTTAAAATAAAGTTCAACATACATTATGAAACAATTTCATGATATCTCTCAAAAATATATTTCATGCTAGATTTAGCAATATCATTGTAGTGTTACATTACCTCCTTTCATAAATAAGTGACGTGGTTTTATTTCAAACTTTAAAAAGATCTAATTTCAAAAAAAACTTTAAAAGGTCTGACTAACTCAAGCTTATAATTGCAGTTTTATTCATATTAAGCCGAAACTGAATGAAAAAAAACTACTTTGGTCCCTGTATATCTTTTAAAAAGAAAATGTCTGTTTTGGGCCCTATTCTGTTGTGCTTGGTCTAGTTTGAACCAATGAACTTCTATATTAAACCTTAAATTTCTAAAACTATTTAGAATGAACCCTATGCTAGATTTAAGAACATGTTTTGTATTCCAGGCTTTTCAAATATGCGAGACATTCATGTTTGTATATATGACCACTGATGTTCTACAGAACAACAATAAGAGAAACTCATTTATCTTTTGTGTTTATTTCAATCAAACACATAATCATGTCATAGGGTTCTCCACACTGATCATGAAATCAACTTCTTCTAAATATCGGAAGACCTGTGAAAGGAAACAAATAATGAATGTGGGCGTTGGTGTAGATCACAAGAGTGCAAAAATTAAACCAAAATAAGCTGGTTAGTCTTATGTACAAAAATTTACAAGAGGAGTTGATTTACATCGAGACGGTTTTCACATGACGCAAATTCTCAAATTCTTTCGTGGGAATTGGAGACAAGAGCCATGTATGCCAATTCCCCACCAATGTACAAACGGAAAGAAAACCGACGCCTGACAAATGGGGCCAGAAAACAGGTGAAGAAGCAAACCCAAATCAACAACACCCCACAGTGCAACATTCCTATCAAAATTTGGCTGCACATATTTTGGCCAATGTTGGTAAGAGAAGTGAATTGTAGTTATTAGAACTTTGGCTTTGAAAAAAATATTTGGCATGGTCTGTTTTAGTCACCATCCAAACATTAGCAATTTTGTAGCAAAACTTTAACATAATGAAAGCTTCTTACACTTCCCTCCACTATGAGAAGGTGTACTAATCTGGGTTGTGCTGCTTTAACCCATGAACTTCAGAAGCAGAGCAAATGCTTCCAGTGAGTGAACAGAGGATGGCATATGAAACAATCACACTTGTAACTGAGATCAGAAAAAATAAGTCATTGCTGCGTCAGTACAAGGTTATTCTTTACTGCACAGTTACAGTGGTGGAGTAGCATCAAAAATACATCGACAAAAACAAATGCTCTTTGAAACAATAGTTATTCAGAGCAGTCAGGCCACAGCAAAGTATACCACACTCAGAGAGTAATCCATGTTAGTCATGTCCGCCTGGTTTGTTTGTCGAACAAAGTTTTGCCATCTTGAAGCGCATCCAAGATGTCTTGGCATGAAATATCAGTAGCATCTTGCTTCTTGAACTATGCTGGGTTCCTTCTGCCTGCTTTACCAAGGTAGCTGCAGTTTCATCAAGAATGCTATTTGTTCCCGTGCATCACCGCATCTACGTTCTCACCTCTGAGCTCAGTATCTGAAGTTTAACAGACCGCATTAGCTTGATCAGCAAAGAACATACTGCTGCAGATGAGCTGCAGATGTCTCTGTAGGTATCATAGTTTGCAGCTCGTGGTTTGGCCTCCTTCTAATATATTTGACAGAGGGTGCAAGACTGAAATAGCACTATCTTGCTTCTCCAACGTAGCCTTCAGATTCAAGAAATCATTTACAGACTCTTGTTTACTGAACTGAATGAGAACAGCAGTGGAATCGATCGAGAAGACTGTCGTTACTGAAGCTGGCCAAACACTTTGCAGATGCAGCCCTTTATATCCTTTGCGCCAGCCCAGATTGGAATCTCTAGATGAGAACAATGTTATCATGCACAGCAGCAGGATATCTAAGCTTATAACATGCATCTGCTCTCTCTCAATTCCAGTAAGCAACTGGTACTGTTCCGCTTGTTAAAGCTAGGGGCAGAAGATTGATATATTTCTTCAGCTTCTTATTCATCTCTAGGTTCTCCTTAGGTGTTAAGTCTTCAAATTTGACGCTAATATGGGCAATAATAACTGCTAAGAACACATCCAGTCATGAATGCATCATACCCTGCCTCATGCTTAGCACCTGAAGCAAAGCATGATAACCTGCAGGGTTAGGGAAACAAATAAAAGAGAAAGATCAGAAATAATACCATTTGACTAAACCAAGTAACTGTACTGAAGATGGAAAGCTAACAATATATCTCTACACGCAAAAGCAATTTGTGCATAAGCATGTATACTAAAAATGATTGTGAGTACGCCAAAACATCACTGGTCAGGAAACATATCATACATTGTTTCACAAGCAAGTAAACTATTGTAAAGAAGCACGTAAAAATATGTACAACCCAGGACAAAACCATACGTTGTTTCCATCTGCCTCGACTTCTATTCTCACAGGAGCCGATAGATGCTTCCCAGCAGTTGAATGAAATGCAGGGCACAATAATGAGAAGGCTGAAGAAAGTGCTTTGCTTTTTCTGCCTCATCAGATGCTGAACCGCATGGCACAGTAGACATAAGATGCCTAGTATCTACAACATTTGGGAAAATTCTGTTGATAGCCAAGGCAAATTCCTTAATGGATGAGGGAAGAGGCCCAATAAATTTGGAGTAGACTTGTGCAATATCTGTTTTGCAAAATAGAGATAGTTAGAAGAAAGCAACAGACAACTCAGTCGTGGCCATCTACTGGCTGAAACTCCCAAAACATCTGGAAGGTAACTTCCATGATCGGAAAACATCATCTCAGTATATAGGGGAACCCTCATCAGGAACAACAACTGCAATGTCACTTATCATAGAAGTATTTGTAGGCAAAAAATAGTATACCTAGGGAAACAACTGTGACCAACAATCAATTTTCTTTCTGAGGCAATAAGATCGATGGACATGGCGGATTCCTATTGCTGATTCCACTTTTGCTTTTCTTCTTCTGAGTAGATCTTCTTGCACATCTTTCTGTATTAAAATAAAATCAGAGTGATTAGTTACTGACCAAAAACTAATATCTCCCACAGAGATCACTATGTATTGTTCACGGCACCGGAGTAATGATTATACACATCATGATAATCTGTTGTTTATTCTTATTTTATTAATTGAAGAAAAACATATGAGCAAGTTTCACAAGCAACAATGCATCATTCAATCTACAAGTGAATCCAGCAGATAGAAGCAGTCAGGAGCAAAAATAATTTATAATGGACAGAAAGCAACAATGCAAAATTCGATCTAAACTAAAGCATGTGCAATTTTCAATAGGGAAGCAAGAAAATTGTCTTACCATCAATAATATACTGTCTTCGTTGTTGTCTGTATAAACTACTCTCCTTCTGATGTTTCATCCTCACCAAATGTACAAAACATACATGAGGTCTCTCTAAAGTTTTTTCTCAAACCTGCACGGGAAATATATTATCTGATCATAAAGAAATAGTGCATGCCAAGAAGCGCCATCTAAGATCATTAGACACTGATATGTTGGAAGAATATGCAACAGAAAAACATCAAATCAGATCCACATCCACATACATCATTCTAAACTGGATTATCATTATTGTATTTTCACAAGGCACGCTTTGCTACGTCCCAGCTACTACCACTATATTTCAAGGCATTGATATGTCAGGACTTACCTGTTGAATTAACTTTAATTGATGTGATGTAAACCCATCAAGCATAATAGCTGGGCGCATTTGAAGAAAACTGTCTGAAATTGGTCTGTGTTGAATTTATTGCTTCCTAACTTATGGTTATCCACCCTGGGATTGGTGCTTATTGCATCACGCCAATTCATATTAAATCTGATCTTCATTCTCTGAGAAAAGAAGATCAGCAGTACTCTTTTAACTGCACATCTTCTTCCTGTTTAGAAGTATTTGGAAATGCAGATATTCCATCATGATGCAGCATATTTAGTTTCCCCTGAAGAGCCTCTTCTTCTTGTGCTCTGGATAAATAAGATATTCCTGAGATTAAAGAAATATCATAAATAAACAAACAATCTAGGGTTTATATGCATGATTTTAGTATGCACAGGCTTATTAGTAACAAAAATATATTTAGTGCATGACTAAGATCGATCCTGCATGATTTTGGATCAAATAGGCTAGGTAGATTCAGAGACATGCATATAGATTACAACAAAGTGTTACAGGTAAATGATGTCACCTTCCATGGAAGCACGTGTTGAAATCAAACTGGTGTTTTGCTAGGAAGTCAAGTGAAGTGGTCTGACAGAGAAATTCGTGAGATGAACTGTCATATGGAAGCTCCTTGGTGAGGGAAGATAAAAGTTATGCCTGCCCAGAAG